>VZTB01006163.1:164416-317745 GCA_013397245.1 Thryothorus ludovicianus | reverse complement strand
CTTTGCAGTTGTGTTTTCTGCAAAACTGCATGTTTCCAGGTGAAACATGTTCCAGTTGAAACCTGCATGTTTCCAGTTCTATGTTACAACCCTCCAGACCTACCTATATTATACCCTGCATTGGCAATATTTAGATAAATTAGCAATAAATCTCATCATAATCACCCATGTAATTGCTGTCATACTTCTTGTACCTGGCTAAGAGTCTTCTCTGAGCTACTTTGCAAGAGTACTTCTGAGTCTAGTCTCACTTTTTTTATTTTTACTGGACATGATTTCAGCATAGTCCTTGGGGCTTTTCACTGAGTCTTGTTTTCTTGAAGAAGCTGTCATTTTGTGTTTAATTTTCACTGATCTTTGCAAATTGTTTTATGTAACAGTCTGAGCTGTACACTGGTCACCTTGAACTACTTAGAGCATAGGCCTTGGCACAACAGGATCTAATTTTTCTTGTTTGCAAGGACATTCCTTATCTTCTCTAAGGAATAAAAGTCTGTATAGTGGTCACTAAAGATATTAGAATGCTTTTTTATAAGATTAAATACATTAATACTGCTGTCCTGTCTAAACAATATGAAATTGTATCATTCAGGACTTTTTACTTGACACACATTCTCAAGGGGAACCAGTGTAAAACAACTCAGACATCTCTGACATGTCTGACAGGCTGTAGGGGAAAATGTGCTGTGGTTAAAAATTCTGCTGTCTTCTGTGACAAAACCTACATCTTGCAAGTTTGATGTAATGTCTTAAAAGCTGACAGAAGACAGCTTTTGTGTCAGTGGCAGGTATATGAAAAGTCATGGTGCGTGTTTAATAAAGATGACTTTGATTTCAACACAACACTTTCCTAAAAGGTCCCCTTTGCTATGGGTGGACATGAGCTGTAAGAGATTTAGTGACAAAAGAAAAGCAGGGGTCTGCCTTCCTGAGGTCCCAGCCACACAGATGTTCAAATTGAGGGTACAGAGGACAGAGCTGTTCAAATGCACAGCGAAGAATTTCTCAGACAGAGATAATGGGTACCAAACCTATTCCAGATGAGAAGTGGGATCATAAGAAGGAGCTGGGGAGTTAGGGCAGTCCAGCCAAGTAGATGAAAGCTAAAGTATCATACTGGGGAGTGAGCAAAGAGCTGATGAGACTGGGAGATGAGGAACTGGGATCCACTGTTGGAGAAGATAAGGTCTGGAATGAAGTGGGGAGAGAAGAAGGACAAGGATGGTGAGAGTCTGGAGGAGACACAATGGGTTACCTTATACCTGGAACACACATTACCTGCCATCCCAGCCAAGAAGCAAATCCTCAGTTCATGTTTCTCACCAGTGCCCATCAGCAGTCATCTTCTGGGGGTGCTTTATTCAGAGGATGACAACCTGTGACTGGTAGTGGCACTTCAATAACTCAAGTAGCAGAAATCTGTGCTGATGCTGCAGTTGTTCATCTGCTGAGTAGAATGAGAAACCAGGATAAAATTCACCTCTTTCCAGCTTGTTTTCATTTTTCCTTTTTTTTCTGTTTAAGAAAATAAATAAAGAATTTGTTAAACACTACTGAGATTGCTAAGTAAAGCAATTGAAATAGGAAAGAGAAGAATCAAATAAGTTATGTTTATTCTGCTTAATTAATTTTTCCTAATGTGATATTAAGAGCTTATCTCCCCTGTTTATCCCACTTTGGTCTGATAAGTAATTAGACCAAACTCATTTAGAGCAGAGAATATGCTAATACAACAAAAATATTTCTTCCAGTGTGTGTTTTTTCATGTATTTGCTATGCAGGCTTATTTTGCCCTCTCTGTTAGCACAGTGGAAAACAAGAATGCAACTATGCAGCCACCCTGATTTATCTGTTTTGGACATTGTACCTGCTGCCCTTGCATTTAATCTCAGTTGTTTCTAGGCTGTGCAGTCTGGTCACAGACACTTTCCATCTCTGCGTGAGACCTAGAACATTTTGGAAGTGGCTTATGGAACAATAATGCCATGGTAATATTCTCAAATATCTCCAAAATATAAAGGACCCTTTTCTCACTCAGAGGAGTTGCTTATTGCTGCCTAAGAGGAAAATGGAAAGCTAATCATATTTTTCAAAGGAAAATAGGGGCCCATGTTTGTGTCTTGGCTTGCATTCCCTCTCTCTTTGAAACAAGCCTCAATGTTCCAGCTTATGTAAGCTATGGCTGAACCTGCCAGATCAGGCTAGAGAAACAAGGTCTCCTATCAAAACTTATTGTTTTCAGAGACAAAATTAATCCAGTGTTAATCCAAGAAAACTACTGAAACTGTTGAAGAGTCTTAGCTGTTCCCAGTGCTTGCAGCTGCTCCACCAACTGATACCCTGCTCAAGGGCAGAGCTGCAGCTGGAACCCAAAGGAGAAATCATTTATTCCCAGATTACAACAAAAGGTGGATATTGCCTGTTGTTCTCTGTGGCAGGAGCTCCCAGTGTGGAGCTGGCTGTCATGGCCATAGCACCAGGGCACAAGAGGAGGCGAGGCAGGGCAGGGCAGGCAAGAATGCCACTTGCCTAATTTTGTCCCCAGTTAGTGCTGGGAGTTTATCTCCACCTCTTGTCACTGCCCGGCCTGTTAGGGAATTAACCCAACCTCATTTACAACAGAGAATATTCTAATACAGTCTAAGTATGTCTTTCAGTCTATAATTGAATGCTCTAATTATGTAACAAATTTGAATGTCACAATGTAGATTTGCTTCATCACAGCTGTGTTCTGGGACCTGTGACCTTCATCTTGATGCTCCCACAGCATAAGGATGGGTTACTGGAGCACATGGTCTCACCATGTTGTATGAGTACATGCAACGTGTCCTCATATTTCTGGTGAGGCCAGAGTGAGCCATGGTTTTTATCTTTGCTGCTGTCAGCCTTGCCAGCAGCAGGTGATCCAGGCAGTGATATTTCAGTCAAGGTGGTGATTCCAGAAAATTAGCCTGTTCTTCAATGCACCCCTATTCAGAAAAGTGTAAACATATGTGAAACTTCTCTTCAGTAGGTGCTTAAAAAGAAGGCACGTATTGAAGAGTCCCTCCTGAATAAAGCTCTTTACTTCAACCACTATATACATATAAATACATATGGATCTTGATGGAGAGACTCCCAACATTTTATACACACATACACACACACATATATCTGTACTTAGTTATTTAAATTGGAGAACAAGAACAGCCTCATTTTGGAAATGAGGTTAAGCCTCTGTGCAAGTAATGAAAAAACTCTCATTATGAAGACATATAAGAAACACTGATGCTCCTTTATGGAGGCAGGTATCTAAAATTACAACAGTCTGTGCTCAAAACACAGACACAGGCTGCTGCTCAGGACATAGGGATATATATAGCACAAGAAGGTGGAAAAATTTCACCAGCTACCATTGAGGAATCTGGGCTGTGTGTGGGCTTGATATTATGAGAAATGTAGAAGAAAGCTGAGAACAGGCTGTAGAGATTTACTTTTCTAAAGAAGCAAAAATTTAGTGCATTTGTGTTAAAACTTTGCTAAGAAAATGATTGGGAACTGTAGCACAAACAATATATCCTGAATGTATTCAATGTGCCCCCCCTTATTTCAACAAGGAATCACCTCAAAAAGCACACTCAGATCTAAGTTTAAACTTAATAAGCAAAAAACAACTTGGTAGATAATGCAAATTAAAAAGGGAACTACTTATTTTACAGCTATTACTAACCTTGCAGATCAACACCAGATTGCACACCAAATATTTATGGTTAAACAGCAGAACTGTCTCTAATACAACACAGTTTGATTAAAGATGTTTCATTCAGTCTAGGTAGTGAAAATAAACCATCATTGCTAATAACACCAGTAGACTCCAGATACCTTTGAAGACACATGAAAGGCAAACCCCCGTTAATCAAGGACAAGTAATTTCCACTGGCATGACTACCTGAGTCCCACACCTGAGAACCCTTCTTGGCATGGACTTTTCTCCTCAGTCCACCAATCACCACAAAAAACCACAGCAAGTGGTTTTTCTGGGCTCCTTGAAGTACTTGGTACAGTGCTTTCACCTGGACAGCAGCTACTCTTGGCACCTCTGGAGCAAGAGCATTATTTTTCTTCCCTTTGGTAAGGATCACAACTTTTACTTCCAGTGGCAAGCTAGCTAATGCAAGTTTTGCTTTGCAGAGCAAACAGAGCACTTATGGAGAATACATTGGATCCTCTTTGCAGCCCTTATGTTATTCTTGCTGTGGAAGGTAGCATCTTCCATTTCTTACCATCATTCCTTGTTGTTTCTAGCACACATGTTTGGGATTGATCACCATCATTCCTGTCAGGTGGATCTTCACACACACACTGGATCATCTCTGGGGGAATCCTTGGGGGTTCCATTCAGAGAATGCATGACAATTATATCCCATGTTCCCTGCTGACTGTGGGGGAAGGAGAGGTGGTGGTGGGCTGTTCAACTCTATGCTGAGACAGAGACCAACATTCAGACTTTTTGTCATTTTAGGCACTTTCTTTTTCTCAAGGCATCTAGTTTTCCTAACATCTTTGATGTCTCTGTTTTCTAGGATTTATTTTAGCATTGTCATTACATGTAAATAATAATTCTTTAAAAAATCTTTCTTTTTATCTGTAAATGAATATCTTGAATTTCCATATGCTGAAGTGAGTATGAGTGGTGGAAGACTCTGCTATTTTTACTTTCAGTTCTTTCCTAATTAGTCAGAAGTGGGATATGGACAGGACTGGCAAGCTCTGCTTTCCCAGAATTTGTGTTTTCTAGCATGACTTTGATGCTTGGTATTAAGCTTTCAGGGATGTTTGCTCTGATAACTGATTTTGAATCTTGCCTGGCTTAGTTCTTTGGCTAGGTTATGTATCTTCACAGGTTTTTTCCAGGTCTGTGGCTCTGTAACACAGTGCTACTAGCACAATTTATGCTTCCAAGATATGTGCAATCCACCCCACGGGCTGCTGCTGCTCGTGCTGCCTACACAGTAGCTGTGTATGATAATAAACAGCCCCAGCAAGCAAGTGTAGCCTTGTTTCACCCGTGTTCAAAGTGAGCCAGCCCCTTCCTTACACAGACTGCTGGATGCTG
This sequence comes from Thryothorus ludovicianus, assembly GCA_013397245.1. Taxonomy (NCBI): domain Eukaryota; kingdom Metazoa; phylum Chordata; class Aves; order Passeriformes; family Certhiidae; genus Thryothorus; species Thryothorus ludovicianus. Next base: position 312,650 of record VZTB01006163.1, on the reverse strand, counting down.
CCATCCACGCCTCTCTGCAAGGCTGTGCTGATGGAGTAAGAGCTGAGTGCTGAAGCTCCACAAAGCACTCCTGAGGCCCATGTCAAGCAACCTGAAAAAATAATCAATAACAATGGTGATGAGCAAAGCATGTCATTGCATGTGTTCTTTGAGGATGCTCTTTTGCACAATATCTGGTTTTCTGGGCTGCTCTCCTCCAGTTCTGTGTCATCTTGCATGGTATTCCACTGCAAATGACCTCCCCTATAGCACAGGGCAGAGACACCTTCCCAGTCTCACGTTTTAATATTTTAGCAACTCCATGTTTTGGCTTGTAAAAATTTGGCATTTTCTCCTAGGCTTTTTTCAACAACTTTTTGAATTTTACTTCTGCAGTAACATCATGGTCTCTTAGCATTTCTACTACAATCAAAATGTCTTTCATTGTGTTTTTGCTGCTACCTACTGGACTACAACTTGCTTTTTTTGATGTCATCACCACACCAACAGCAATCTCTTTTTAAAGAGATTCACATCATCTCATGTTACAGAATCTCATGTCAAAGTAGGGTTAACTTTCTGCTGCTGACTTCTTTAAAATGCTTTGCTGATCCATATTATCTGTGTCATACATATTTCCCTATCTTTGCTTTTGATCAGCCCATTTCCTGTTTAAACTACCCACACAGGATTTTTGTAACTTGTAAACAAGGTCTGTGGTTTCCTACCAGGGCAGAAGTTTAAATTTCAAGTGTTAGGTATTTGATACATCATTGTTCATCTTTCCTTTGCATCTTTACAAAGGACATTATTTGTCACTGATTTATTTACTCTCAATTTCCTTCCTGTAAGTCCCCACTTTTCATTGTCTCAGCAATGTGGAAGAACAGACAGCTGGGCAGCACCACAGACCTGCTGGCCCTGGTACAGTGGAAGCCATGGGAGAGATAAACTCAAGGCAAGAACAAAAGTGGAGACATCACATCTGGTGACTGTGATGAGAGAAGATGCAACAAGGACATTGCTGGTGCAAGAGAATGTAACAGGGACTTGATAACCAAAAAGATTGTGTTGCTAAGGGAACAGAGGCAAAGGGGTCTCAGTGAAAAATTCTGTACAGACCTTAGAGAACTATAAATACTGGTGATTAGTGCAATGAACTGGCTTTGCTTGCGTAGCATGATTCATGTCCTTCAATCACCACACAGCACTACAGAATTTTTATTTCCGTGTTTTTATTTTCTTTATGATGCACCCTTTTTAGGCTTACCCGATTTGTTCTGCCCATCCTGCCCAGACCTTTCTTCTTGGACCATCACAGACACTACCAGTAACACACAACATCTGACCCTGCAGGGTTTTTGTGTCAGTATCTATTTCTGAGTTTCTTTGCCATCTGGCAAGACCCACATGTTTAAACCAGCAAGGTGCTTAAAAATGCATCAAACAACAAGCACAGATCAGTCTGTTTCCACACTGGTAAATCATTTACACTCATACTATTTTAACACAAGGCCTAGGTAGGCCATGTGACCCCAAGTCTGCTTGACTAAAAGAATGTTGCTAACCTATAAGCGACAATACAAGTATTTAAGCCAAGCAAGATAAAAAAAAAAAAAAGCTGAAACAAAAACAGAAGTGAAATTGTTGAGTTGGCAGCAGTCACTTGAGGAATGGAAAAATTAACAACTAAAGTAACTCTAAAACTCAGAGAAAAAGAAAATCAAAATAGAATATAACAACTCAGCAAAACTGAGGATCTTCCTATTGCAAGGAGCAATGGAGTCTGGCACTTCCCCATGTGATTACCATCTGCCTGAGCAGCACAAATCCAGTGATTACCTGCATCAGAGGTGGTGAGGGTATTATTGCTTAGGCTAATAGCATATTACTCACAGCCATTTATTGTGTGTACAATCCAACAAATAGCATAATTGCTCCATGCTCATAAATTGTGTTTGTAATCCTGCTTTTGAGCCTTCATGCAGAGGAGAAGACCCCTATAAAAGTGAACAAAAGTGCTGAGAGGGTTATACTACACCATTGCTCTATTTCTTGATTGCTATACATCTTTGCTATTAAAGTGGTCCATTAAAAGAAATAGGCTGAATTTTTGCAGTCCTTAATTCCTACTATGAAGGCCATTTTGGAAATGCATTCTCATGTTCTTCTCCACATTTCTCTGTCACAGCCAACATTGTGCAACCTCTGTTTTGGCATGTGGAGTGCCATGCATTGCTCAGATCACCTGCTTGGTTGGCACACTTCCTTCTTCCCTGTTTCCAGATGACAGTCTGCCTTCCTGGGGTGACTCAGCCTGCAAGCTGTGCTTACCTGTCACTGCCCCTGTCATCTGCACGTGGATATGTGTCAAGGCAGGATGTGGGTGGAGATGGAAGCACAGCCCAATTACAGAATGAAGAATCAGGTGGGAATGCATGAAATTAATATTGGTAGAGTGCAAACTCTGGCTTTCTTCCTAAAATCTCAAACTCTATCTACCTCTTAAGATGACTTCTAGCCCAACAAAGAATTCCTCTTGCAAGATAGGAATTTGGTGTTCACAAACACATAATAGATTCAGGCAATTCTCTGTGTCATCCATCAGCTGAAGAAGCTAGCCACCAAAGCTAGAAAAAAAGAAAAAAACAATGCTAGGAACAAGTGTAAATAAAAGTTTCTTTTAAAAGTTGAAATAAGCTATTGTTTTAGTTCAGCTCAACAAGATTTAGAAAAAAAAATAGTGGTGGGAATGTCGAGGTTTGGGAGAAAATGCTGAAGAAGATGGAGGGATTAGAAAAACTGACAATTTGGCTTAGAGAAGCCCCATGTAATCCTACAGACTCATCAAGGAGACAGTTGTCTTGACTTTGGGGAAGGAAGGGAGGGTGAGTCTGCTGCCCTGTACATTTTTGCTGTGTGAGCAGCCCTCGGGGACGGGCCAACACCTGATGATCCACCCAGCAACACAACCCCAGCAGCCGGCCAGCACTTGGTGATTTAGTCCAGCAGCAGCACTGAAAACTTTCTTTCTCCATTGGTGAATGGATCAGCACAGACGTGGGACCTCACCAGGCGTAACACAATCAACAAAATACTTCTGGTGCACACACAGCTGTTTATCAAGCCATGCAAAGATCCAGTGCTGCTGTCACCTCAAAGCAGCAGTGTTAATTTTAACACACCCTGGTGTTTCTTGGAAGTTGAGGGAAATCAAGTTCCAATTGATATTTGGGCATGAATCTAAATGTCTGCCAAACCATGGATTGTATTACATGACCTGATGCCTGGTTTCTATTTTCTGGTTTACAAATGTTAAAAAAATCCTTCAGTTGTGAAACTACCCAAACTCTCTTGCAACATGAATATGAAACATTTGTTTCCTCAGAATATATGACAAAGAAAATGCATGAGTTGTGAATAGATGACTACACACAGCTTTCAGGGTTACAAAAGGTGACTTTTCCATGCTCACAATCAACCTTCAATTATATTTCCCATAATCAATTTCCATCATTAATTGTTGCTGCATATGAGCAGCTTCCTAGAGAAGAACAAGACCCAAAGTACTGAAATTAGAGCTGAAGGGATGGGGATTGCAGCTCATCTTCTCCAGCCTGAGAGCTGTATGGACACCAAGGTGCTAACACTGACCACAAAGTCCACAGCTAGTCCAGGCAACCTGTCCTTATTCCTACAAAACTGGCTGGAGCTGAGAAGGAGCTGGAACAGCTAGGAGAATGATGTAGACACAAGTCATGAACCCAAAGAAACCACATTCCCATGGTTCCAATACTCCACTTCAAATATATCTCTTAACTACCAGTGGTGTCAACTGATGGGAGCATATCAAACCAATATTTAAGAAAAAAAATAGTTCAGTCACTCACCAAGCTAGTGAATCCTATTGGCATCATATGTGGGGGTTTCAAACACATTTTGAAGGAATTTTGAAGGTGGAAAAATGGGAGAAGAGATTAAAATGCATTGAAAAGAATAGACTTGAAAAGACTTGATCAGAAAACTTTCTTTTCAAATAGACTTGAAAAGAATAGATCATGCTACAAATTATTTTTCTCAATAAAAATGAAGACAAGCATGCTTTCAGGATGCTGGGAAAAAACTCCACAACGTTTGGTATAAATCAAGCCCTAATGAAAGTGTTGAATGATGCTTGTATAACTATGTCACATTCCACATGGTGTGCATTCAATACACTCTATGGTGATGGGTAACATCATCTAGGAATGCATAACATAGATAATCAGCAAAAAATAGATCAGTAAGTAGGGCTGACCATTATCCTTCTTCCTGCTTACTCTCTCAAGTCTTTCAAACACATTGTTTGAGTATGATAAGCTTTACAGTTACATTTCTTAGCTAAATTGTGGTTGAAGCATGTGATATATACATGGGATGGGACTCTATAAGCCTGTGAAAAATAAGGGCCCAGTTAAGTTAAGGACTATGGAGAGAGAACACCTGGTAAGTAAGATACGACCCCAGGAAATGGGTGAAGGATATGAAAGAGGAGAATGTTCCTCATAAAGGAACTGGGAAGGGAATTCAAACACAAGAAAAATGGGATGATGCAGGCCTGAGAGGATCCTCTGTAGCAAGGATATCACATCTGACTCAAGTGCTCCAGTGTATCATCATCACTGCCCTAGTTACGAGCATGGAAGCTCAAAGTGAATTGTCACTAGACCAAACCAAACCTACACTCAGCTGCTGTGTTCTGTGTAAAGGGGAGGGGGTGTTACATCCTTTGGTAAGAATATGATTGTGGTTTGCACAGCATACCCCAAATTCAGACAGAAGAAAAAACTGAAAATAAAGCCCTTTCAGCCCTAAGAGATTCAGTGTAGGAACATAAGTTTACCCATTTTTCTGGACAGCTGTCCCCAGTCTTCCTCCTCCTACGTCCTTTATGAAACCTCCAAAATGCCAGAATTGTGACACAGATTCAGTGCATTGTATTCCTTCTTCTGAGAAATGCTCTCCCATCTGGTTTTCTGATTTTGTAGGTGATAACTTAATGACTGCCACTGGTACTTCCTACGATTACAAGGTTGGGTTTTGCCACAATGCTTCTTTCTTCTCCTGAGAAAAAAGTTCTAGATTTAGGTTAAACCGTTGTGATACAAATGAACAGTTACCCCCAGCATGGCTCTGTGGATTGAATAGGCAGAATTGAGACATGTTTTCTTCATAAAAGTGAATCACTGCAGTAAGAGAAGCCCACAGATTTCTTTAGGAAGAATTAATTAGGCAGAAAAGAGATACTGAAAGAGCCTGAGCTAAATGGGTGAAAATAGGAAAAAAAGACACAGCGGTGGCTGAGGAAGTGAGGTAGCTAAAAGAAAAGAAAGTAACAATGAGTTAACCAAGGGGAGAAAGTATATGGTGCATTATTTCATACAACATCATTGACAAAGTATGTCAATATCAGCAGATTCCTTGCTGGATCTGTGGCAGCCCTGCAGCTCCATCCTTCCAGGCCAGGGTGAGGGAGCTGCAGCCAGCTTTGTCTCACTCGCCAGGCGAGGAGCAGCATCGTGGGGCCCTTGTTAAAGTCCTAGAGTGCTTTAAGCAGCTTAAACTGCTTTATAAGCTTACAGTATCTAAGTCTTCAAAGCTGCTTAAAAGCTATTTAAGCCGCTTAAGACACTTTAGTCTGTTGGTGTGTGCAGTGGGGCTGCACCCTGGCCTGCAAAGCAGAGTCCAGCTCCGTATTTACAGCTCCCAGCAATGGAATCACCTCACCAGGGCTGCCCTGAGCAAGCTCAGCTCAGCTGAGTTCTCTTCTCTTGGGTCACAGAATCATAGTAGAGCTCACTTTGGAAGAGACCTTTAAAGGTCACCTACCCCAAACCCCCATTGTCTGATTGTCCCTCCCCGTGCTTTGGGATTAAGGCTGCCCTTGACACCTGACATGTTTGTCCCAGGGTCTTTGAAATTGTGCAAGTTTTTTACTGCTGTTGATCCAAGGGTGGGGTGTCTAATGACATACCTGATGCAAGCCAGATGTATTATGTCAGTATTTATGCATTTGCACAGCAAAATTTGCAAGCTCCAGTGGTTTCCTTATAAGAGAGAAACTATTTCTGCAGTATGAAATCCTTACTATACATAATATAAATACGTATATATAATATATATGTATATAAATATCATGTGTAGTTTTAAAAGAACCAAAGAACCAGTTAATATTCACTGAAGTATAGCCTATGAACACCAAAACTAAATATTTATAAATTTCTGGAAAGTCATAACCATGATCCTGTCTTTGAGGATCATCTTTTACTAGATTAAAATAACAATGGTGGCTGAAAGCACTTCCAGTTTACAGTCATATTCTGCTCAACACTACAGTACACTCTGATGAGCACAGGTTTCTCTAGAAAACATTTTTGAGTTAGTTGTTTTCATATTAAGTAGTGACTGGAACTTGTCAGAAGTTTTATATGGGTTTGAATTTCTAAGAAAAAGTAGCATATTTTCTGAAAACCTTCATTTTAAATGGTAAAAAAATGGAATAGAAAAATAAATGGGTTTGCTCAGTTTTCCTTTGTATGATTTTGAAGAGATTTATTTTGAGCTAACACAAAAATATCATATTGCAGAATGCTATTTTACTTGCATAGTAATTCTGGTTGGCATTTTCTTGTGTATACGAGGGCTCTGTGCTCCCCTAGCTAATATATATATATATACACATATATATATACATACATCTGTGTGTATATATATATATATATATATATATGGTACACCATAACTGCAACATTTTGGGTTTTAAATGTTGAAATGCACGGTTGTAATTGAAGCCCTCAAAACTTTCCAACCTTTTCAAAATACATTATTTTCTCATTCCCATTATTCTAATTGACCAAAATAGAAAAATGTCCTAAAACATTTAATAAAAAAAAATTGCTAAAACAGAGTTTCTCACAGGCTGAGAAGTCTGCACTTGTTAGTTTTACTGATGTCTATATCTGTACTGTTGTTTTGCAAACCTACTGGCATGAAAACAAGATTTTGTCCTTTTCCATTGGCAAAGATTGTTTGATCTGTGTTTATTCTGGATATGTTTGTTTAATTTCTCATCTGAGCACTATCATAAATGATTAGGTCATTACTGCCCTGGGAAAAGAACTAGTTTAATAATTAACTTGTGCTTGCAAAGCTCTTCAACAGCTCAGAAAGATACAGTAGCTTGCACATGAATCATTGCAGTATAGATTTGGAGGGAATCTCCAGGGATTATGTAGTTTGTTATTCCTCAATATTTTAATCAAAGCTGTACCAAGTCTTCCTGAGGTAAAATAAAGAAAACCACAAAAAAACCACAAAAAACCACAAAAATCCCACAACACAAAATCAAAGGAAAGATATTAAAAGAAATACCAAAGGCCGAACTGTGTAATATTCCATAAGAGCAATTGAATATGCTCAGAACCACACATGGAATATTCAAATGCTTTCTTAGTGAAAAGATGTTATGGATTACCTTGTAATAATTTGTATGCTCTGTCACAGTTCCAGTGATCTCAGCCACCTGCTACAAAACATGCACCTGGGCCATCTCCCAGCTTCAAAGCAAGTCCACAACTGTCCCGATAAGTGCAGATGGCAGCCCTCTGATTTGTATCTAAAAATCAATAATGGCAAGTATTACACAACCTTCTTGGGTAATAGATTCCAGCAGTAATCTTTTCTTCTAGTTAGAATGTGTTACTGTCATGCTTATTGTAGCATAGCTGAAAAAAGTTTCCTTGACATTCTGTGTGTCATGAAAAACCATAAAACTCCCCTCTTTGTAATAGCTTTTATGTACTTAAAGACTGTTGAATTCCATATAACTTTTTTTTTTTTTAATAAGATTAAAACAAAACTAAAACTTGCAACCTTGCTTTATGGATCCAATTTTCCAGTCTTCATCCTTGTCAATCTCTGGGTTGCTTCCAGCTGATCTACATATTTCTGAAATTATGGTGCTTCAGAGCAAAATGGTATTTTAGCTGAGGCCTCACCAGTGTCAAGAAGAGCATGCTAATTATCTCATCTTATATACACTGTCCTGAGCAGACAATTCAAGAAAATCTAGAATTACATTTATCTCTTTTCCTCAACAGTATCACACTGATGGCTCATTCATGGATCTCATTAATCGCCAGATCTTTATCTGCAGTGGCATTTTGTGGTTATGCTTTTGATTCCATTCTCCCAAATGTAGCCCTCTGCAATCGCCTTTGTTCAAATTTTTCATGTTGGATTTCACAGCCTATCAGGATATTTTTGAATTCTAATTCCGTCCTTGAGCACATTCTGCAAATCTTTACATATTGTCACTTGCCAAACTTATAGGTATATAATTATTTCCAATCTGTCATCTAAATCTTTATTGAAACATTAACAGGAGCCTGTCCATTCGGATCTGTGCAACACACCTCCACATGCAGCTACCAACCACCATGTATTAGATTTACTTTTGACAGTGGATTGAATCAGGAGGGATTTCAAATGGAACAGCTTTCCCCAGTTCATTTATGAGCATGCGGGATGATGTCAAAAGCCTTACTCAGGCCAAGATACATCTTGGGTTTACATACAGTCATTTCAACTGCTCTTCCTTATCTTTTGGACCAGTTGCCTTTTTCAAGAAGGAAATTAGATTAGTTTGACAAATTCATGTTGGATGTGTCTTATCACCTTTTTCTTATGGTGTGTATGAATTTACTTCTCAATAATTTGTCTCATTATCTTTCTCAGTATTGACGTTAGGCAGAAGACTCTCTAATTCCCTGGGTTCTTCCTTTCCTATTTTTAAATGCAGGAATGGTTATAACCCTACAAACAGCCAACAACTTAATAGTGTCAAAATCTAAGCCTGCTGTGAATGCCAAGTTTAAGAAACAAAAACCTTACTAAATTTTTTTCCATTTTTAAACCTCAGATTCCATGATGGGAAGAATTAAGAAGAACAAGGCTTTAAACCAAGTGCATGTTTGGTTTAAAATAATTTACAAAATGTATATTGTAATGTCAGATTTCTGCTAATTACCAAAGACTGTAAGTATGCTGCTGACTGTATTTCCTTCTTAGGCTGCAGAGTTGCTGTGGGCCCTGGTGACTAATCCACTCTTCAGCAACTTTCAGAGATAAACCAAGAGCCCAGTTGGTATTAAATGAATTTCAGCAAGCACTAGGGACTTGTGTACATCTGACTTATTCAAACATTCTTTTACTTGTTTCTTTCCCTACTCTGGCATATGTCATTCTGTTAAAAATATAGCATTATTAAGTACCTATCATTAATGTTTATGTGTATGTGAAGGAAGAAGCAAAATTAATAAAACATTTCCCTCAACTCTGGGTATCTTATTTGTGCCTCTGCCCTTCTCTTCCTCTAACTTCTCGGTATTTATAGAAGCTGTCTTTGTTCCATTTTATGCTCTAGGAAAGTTGTAATTCATTTTGTGACTGATTCTTTCTAGTTTCATCCCTAGATATTTATGCCACTGCTTTATTACCCATCTCACTTTTACGCTTTGAGATTGAGAATAACAGACCACCACCTCGTCACCAGGCAGGATCATCTTTATAAAACACACTTGAGTATTTACATGCTTCTGTCTACAAGTTTTAGGCTCAATTACACAGCCAGCCAGTAAGAGAGAGAAAGTAACCACACAAAACCAAGAGAAGTAGAGCCGATGTTTCTGGCTCTTATCATTCATCCCACACACGTTCCCAGCCCAGTTTTCTGGGCTGCATGTCAAAGCACAGGTATTTATGGCTGGACTTATCCTTTGGTATGCACTTTCCCATGGGAGAAGAGCTGTTAATCAAGGTCAGGATTGCCCTTGATTTCACTCTTTGTAGGATTTCCTTTTTGATATTCAAGTCACTTGATATCCTGATGCAGATATACTGGCCTCTTATTAATCTGTCTTATATGTCAAGATGGTTTGCTGGTGCACCTACAGCATGGTTTCACTGACTCCCAGGTTTATTTTCCTTATAATTTCTTCACATGGGACAGTTCCTAGCAGCACCCTGAATTGCTGTGATGAACAGTGGTCTGGATTTTTATTAGCTTCATTTAAAACTAAAATCAAACCAGTGTGTTTCACCTGACAGTTTTCACATGAGAAAAATAATAGGTTTAAAATAGATAATACGTGGCTCTAAGCAACTTAATTATATCCCATTTTAAAAAATTACTTTGCCAATGAAAAAAGGCATGTCAAGGTTTCAGCATGATGATTTATGATTCTGTCATAATGACAGATGTTCTTCATACATCTCTAACATTGTAATCTGGAATCAATGTGATTTTTTTTTCATGTTTGCTGGTAAAAGGAAATGCACTATCCAAATACATCATTATTTGTCTTCAAGGCCTTGATCTGCATTAGCTTGGGAAACTGGTTTGGTTTTGAAACGCTTTCTATCACAAAGTCACTGTAATAGTGATAGTGTACCACAAAAACAGCACTGCATTTTGGGTCCCCTTACTGGACACCTACCAGGCTGATATGCTCAAATCCAGGGAGGATCTGGCATTCTGCTGTGCTCCTCTGGGCCTGGGGGGGCTTCAGCCAGGGTATCCAGCTTCTCAGTTCATCCTGCAGGCTGAGATTCCTGATTTAAGTACCCCTTGTCTGCATTCAGTCTTTTTTCCTCATACCCCTTGGCTGCTGAGAGGCAGAATTTGAGCCTAGTGAGAGAGAGAATCAGTGAAGCATGAACAGAGAAAGGCATTAACTCACAGAGGAAGAGAAGTGACAAACTGTACCAAAGAGGAGCTTCTTTCTGCCACTCCCCACCACACACACTGCAGCTCGATAATCCTCCATTTTTAGCCCTTTCTTAGGTAGAATTGTTCTTGGATCCCATGTTTCTGCCTAGAGGACTGCTGAGAGAAGCTGAAAGGCCACGACTTTAGTTCAATATAGTGGAGTGACACAGACACAGGAATATCTCTACACATATTTTTTCAAGTTTTGATGTTGCAGTGAAATTACAGTGAAGTTCTCCACCAAGGGATGTGCTTCTTCACAGCGTGGCCGCCGTGGTGACAGCTTGTGGGATAAACAGAAAGGGCAGTTTCATCAGTTCAGAGCTTCTGCAAACCATGTCTTATCTTGCTGCCACAGCTTCTATGGGTTTCTACTTGGGAGGGTACTTCTTTGCAGTCCAGATCTCTGCTACAGCTGTATTTATTGGTTACTCTTGCCCAGCTCCAGGTTCTCAGAAAAAGGTGCAGAGAAGTCTTCCACAAAATGAAGAAGTTGCAGGAAAACCCCTTTTGCCTGATCTGACTTTATAGCCTGTCTTCACTAGGAAAAAGTGTCTGATCAGCTATAGATTCACCCTTAAAAACATAGCAAAATATTGCATCAAAGAGCATTTGTTAACAGTGAACTCTCTTGGCAGGTGCCATTTTTATGAGCATTTTGGTAAGATAGGCTAGGAGAAGAATCAAATACAGAGAATGATTCTGCACTGAGGATGAGAAGGTGTTAATTCATCTATAGGATCTCTATTTTTCACAGGTGCAATTATCAACAGGAAAACCAAAGCATTAAACCTGCATTTAAGTCTGCCTTCATGATTATTACCAACAGAGGATGACATTGCTACATTCTGGAGTTTCCTGAAAGCTGCATCACGTATTAAACTAACCCAAGTCTGCCCTGCTAGTTTTACTACATGAGTAGCAGTAGAATACATGATAAGTAAAAGGACATCTACCCTACAAGATGTCTGAAACCTTCAAGAAGATGAAATTTCATTTATAAAGGGTGTAGTTTGGACAGGGTCCCAACCAATACAAACTGAACTGTGTGTGCTAAGGGATGCTGAGATTCAGGCTAGTCTGGGGGCTAGAGGCACAAGAGTGGATCTCCACTGCTGCTGAAAACCCCTGACCCTCATCTCAGAGGGCTGCCCAGCTCCCAGATCACAGCTGGTGCACAGGACTCAGGTCCAGAGCCAGGGCAGGAAGTCTCTTTCCAGCTGTAACTGCTCATCTGGCCATGGTTTGACATACCCAACCACAAGCTAAACTTAGCAATACAAGTACATGAAAGAAAATTACTCACATGCAAGCTAAAAAAGAGCTTATTTTCAAGGTAGTACGGCCTACCAATGGCAGTTCTGCAGAGTTTCTGACACTGCCAAGTTGAGGGCTCAGACTATTCTTTAGGGTTTAGGAAATCAACAGAAGTTAACCTTCAGAAAAGGAACATGCAAATAATTCACCATTATGGCAAAAATACAGAAATCAAATTTCACAGATGGTTACTATTTCCTTCCTTCCTCACGGCTGCAGTTCTCTCAATTCATTCGGTCTTAAAAAAAATAAGAGTATGACATTGCTCAAAGATTTATACTTACAAAATCAATACATTTGTCAGCTACTACACAAACTTATTTGAGGTTGAAATATTTACAACATGGCAGAAAAGCAAAGTATGACTGCTGTTCTTTGTATTATTGCAAAGCTGTCTTCATAACAAAATGTTCTTTTTAGTTTTCTCCATTTTGCAGAAATCCAGAAACAATAAGCAGTAATCATATTATTTCTTTTTAATTATATGCCTTTTGATACAACCCTTAAGGAAAAAAAATTCTTGATCATGGTCATGAAGAGACACATTCATGCACTTAAAGGCACAGTCATTCTGTTAACCTTAGTAATTTACTTCATAGCAATAGGGTAGTTTTGAAGGAAATACCCTGACTGTACCCATTTGTCACATATAACTGGTTTCTCAAAGTTATGTTGATGTACACAAAGCAAATTCCTGTTGAATGAAACTACAACTCTACAGCATTCCAGCACTCAATAATGGAGTAATTGGGCCTAAATCCTCATGTGGACTGTCCATGACAAGAACCTCCAGGGTGTAGTCAAGGTACAGGCATTTGCCAAACTCTGAAGGGTGGCCTCAAAGCCTGAAGGAGGCTGCACAGTCAAGTACTGTACATATCTTGCTGTTTGCTGCCAATTGTCCTTCCTCAATCAATTTAGCAATGTTTAATCCTCCTGCTTTATCTTCAGTTATCCGAATTTTAGGTCTGAAACCTTACCTTTCTCGTTTTTCCTGCCTTTTGCTGCTGAACCCATCTTTTTTGTATTATCTTTCTTTCCCTCCACACTTGAATCTCCTCTACCTCACTGGAAGCACCCTCTTACACCTGCCAAAACACTCAGGTAAATTGCAGTCTGCAGCCCCAAAGAAATTACATTTCCAACAAATGTGTAGCATGATAGAAAAAGGAGTATTTCACACATTGGGGACAATAAACCAGAGGCACTCAAAGCCTGCAGTAGGTTGGAAGTAGAAGAATAAGATAAGAATCTTATCAAGGCTTCTCTCTCAGAAGTCTTGGAGCTCAAAGCCTTGAAGGGCTTCTCAGATGTCACTCACAGCACTACTGAGGACCAAATCTCTATACCCTCTTGACCTTTGATGTACCTGCTCACCTCAAAGGAATTAGTGAGCAAGGAGTAATGGTCAGAGGCTGCAAGACTAAAGGATGGCAGCCATTTACTTGGGCATGGCTCTGGGATCTGAAATCTCATGTGAGGATGGTGAAAGTGTGGCACCACCTCACAGAAGAGGGCCTTGATGATGCTCTTCAGCATCCAAAAGCCCTGCTCCTGCCTCTGGTTATCCTATCTGCCACAGTCAGCATAGTCCCAATTGTTACATTTATTGTAAAATTTGTATCCTATATTCAGAAAACACTGCAGCATTTGAGTCTCAACAATGTATTATGGAAGGACAGTGGCATTTTTGTGCTCTTCCAGACCAACATTATTGAACTGCTCAAACATGATCTTCACAGAGCATTGCAAACACTCCTAGAAAAACACTGTTGCTACAATACTTGGTCAGACCCTTGACTGGTCTGGTCCAATAGGTAGATAGTCTCAGAGGAGAGTAATGCCAAATATCCATGAGCAAGTCTCATGACTCAACTGTTACTTCAATAATTGGGGATGGCTGAACATACACTATTGGAATTTTGTCAGGCAGTGATGATGATCTAGCTTTTCTCCAGGAAATTGCTAGCTCTGACACAATTAGAAATGTTAATCATGTGTGCATTCCTTTTTAATTACATGTTTAAGCCACCAGCAACTTACTGAAACAACAAAAACTGAGAAAATAGCTTAAATTTAAAAAAAATCTTTTCAACTCTCAGGATGCTAATCTAAGAAGATTACTCACCATCTTCTTTAATAATTTCTATGTGTGGAAAATGAGGCTCACTTTCTTGGTAGAATTTAAAAGGTTTAGTAAAAGACAATAAGGACAAGGCAATAAAGCAAATATTATGGCTGGGTGTCTCTGGCAATGAGCCAAGAGCACACCCTAACTTAGAACACACCTCTTTAAATACAACAACATGTTGCATATTCATAGACCCTCATGCATTATTTAAAAATATTTCTTAGAGTTCCCCAACCTGTCTCTCTTAATTTCTCTTAGTTTTACTCTCTTGCAGATCTTCTGATAACAGATTATAGATAAATTCCTTCCCTGGGGGTCTGGTATATGTCAGGTCTTCCTTATCCAAATATGATAATCCAAGAACGCGAAGAATTTCTTGACCATCCCTTCACCACTCTCTGAGACAGCCACAAAAGCTCCTCACATCACACCACTATTTCTAAGGTTTTTTCCAATAGCAGAAATAAAAGAAACCACACCCATACAACAAAGGTTCTCCACACTACACACACAGCATTCCCTTCAATATTTGTTAAAAGCCAACATTATAATGTGCATCTATAATACTATGTTTGCTTGTTTTCTGGAGAAGTGTGTGTAAACACTCACTAGAAATGCTACAGTCTACTTCAGCCCTGCTCTAAGAGAATCTTCCAGTGAGATTTTGCTGCAAATGCAAAAAATTCAGACAGAAGCGGTATAACTGTGAGGTAATGTTAAAATTGTTTTCACCATTCTGGACTGATGAGAAATCAGGTGTTTTCTATTTTCAATTAATACTAAATATGGAGTATAGGAAAAGAAGTTGTTGTAATTTTTGAAATATTAAATGGATCTCATCTCTTTTTCCCCTCCTTCATAATTTTTTGATTGTGAAGAACGGCTCATTGCATGCTAGCAGAAATGCAAACACTTTATTTTGAGATAATTAGTTTAATTTTCCAGACTGGCTTCCTTTTGAGGTCTCTTCATTACCCCATCAGCCACAGCCAGCCTCTGCACATCCTGTGCCCCTCATCAAAATTTTTTTTCCCAGCCTGCAGCCCAGCACCTACAGTTCATTCTCCTGGGGTATTATGCATCTCCTCAGCAGCCTCTTCTGTATGCACTGTCCATGTCTGCGCCCAGCCCTCCCTCTGTACCCTTTTCTTTCTCATCCTTTGTTGAAGCCTGCATTTATTTTCAAAGACTCCTCTACTCAGCCTTTTATGTGTGATGGTTTAAATCCTTTTATTCCCCTGAGCATTCCCAGCTATCCATTCTTTCCCAGAGAGGGAGGTGGATCTTCCTTGAAGTCATTATTCAGGGAAAGAAGGCTAGGCCTCATTATTTGATTGATTTCACAAGTCATTTAAATGAATGGTATGTAGGCACAACTAGCAAATGCTTGTTAAAATGGTTAATTTGATCATTTCTTTTCAGTGATAGTGGAAGAACAAAAAACCACAAAATGAGCAGCTGAGCAAAATGGCAAGAATTATGTTTTGTTCTTTGAAATAATATTAAATGACAACATAAATCCTGTAGAAATACTTATGGGATATTACTATATCTACCAAGAGTTCATTATGTCTTACATTATTAGAATGAAAGGCAAAGAAATGAGTGAATATAAATAATAAAGCTGCACCAATTTTTATTTAAGCAATCACATTACTAGCAGTGCAGAGTGCCAGAAAAATGACTGGTTCAGTGACAAAAATCCTCTTCTATTACAAAGCCCCTTTTAAGATAATTAGCAACAGGACAGAAAATAAGATACAAAATATCTTTAAATGGAGGAAAAATGGGAAATTATTCTGGTGATCTAAATTTGCCTTAAGCACTTGCTCGTATGACAAAATCAGCACAATGATTTCTCTAACTTACTGGTCTTCACACAGAAAAGGCTGAACACTTAAGTAGAGTAATAGGACAGGAATGACAGTGACAGCTCTTGAAACAAAATCTTGCCATAATCTGCCTCACTTATATACTCTTTCAGTCAATACCAAAAATTTTGTAATTACTGAGGGGAAAAAAATAAAAAAATTGGGTTTTTTTTCTTAAAAATAAAACTGTCTACCATCAACTCATAAAAAACATAAACAACTTCCTGATTATAGCTGAAAGCCCTTGGGAAAAAGCTACATTGGCTTCAAGTGATCAGGCTAAGCTTCTGTTCCTAAATATTTGGGTGAGATTTCCAATGACTTCATTGGGGGTTGCACCTGTAATCCATGAATGGAGAGAAAATAGAAAAATGGAAATAGAGACTCCAAAGTGATATCTGACAGTGTCTGCAAAGAAGCCTGTGACAATTGCTGAAAGTATGGTTGGAACCCACACCACTAAATTTTGCCAGGTGAGAGCACTGATGACAGGCATCCTGTGTTTGGAGACCTCATTTAGGCATAAATGTGTTCCTTAATAGCAGAGCCTTGGCCTTAATGCTGGAATTTCCTATGGACTCAGCATTTGTTAACTCCAGCCTGGTCCCTGGCTTGCCTCTCTTTGCTGAAATAGAGCAGAGGAGCTACAGAAAGTCACCACTCCTCCCTGGCCAAGGATTTCCCCCCAGCATATCCCCAGAGGCATTATAGCCAGCAGTGCCAAACCCTGTGCCATCACCTTTGGCAGCTCCAGTCCTAGGGGTGCCACAGGGGTGGCTTCTGTGCAGAAATCCACAGCTGCCAAAAGGCCACCAGAAGCCATGGGAAAAGGTACAACATTGCTTTAAGGACTACATGAAAACTTTTTTGAAGTCTTATTGCAGTTGGCCATTGGACTAAATTGCCATAAGGCACTCCCTTTAGCAGCACAAGCATGTCCCATGAGGGACTGTTTCTCCTTGGTGGTTAATCCTTCAATTGTGTATTCTCTCTGTCAATACCTTTACTCTTAACAAGAACAGAGTCATGTTTCATGCATTTCTTTCTAGCAGTGTTTGGGAGGCACCTTGAAGCTGGTTGTCATTACTAAGCTTGCCTATCCTGGCAAGCAGTTTGCCAGCGCTTCCCGGACCAGACAGCACTGACCCTTTGTTCCATGTTAAACCCTGAATTTATCAGAGCTGTGGCAGTGGGTCCGTCTTTATCAGAGATGTGCTCATTTCTTGATGGAAATTCCTTAGATCTATCTGTAGTCAGCTGGGAATAGTGTTTGAAATGAAAGGTCACTCTTACTGAAGTCTATGCAGAGCAGTGATTGCAGCAAAGCAAGTTTCCTTTAGGATGTATAGTGCCTTCCATACTCCAGTCTCTCATATGCATGCAAAGATATGTTTGCATAAATTTTATTATTTATGCTCTAGACTTCATCAGTTTTCCATATTAAAATATGATGATTTCATATTCACGCTGTGGCAGCATATGCTGATCATTCTGAAAAATATTCATCATTTTTCTACGGTTTCTATTCTATACAGCCATTGTTCCATCATTTCTATCTTTGCAGTGGATGAAACCTTACCCACTGGTGTCATTGTAAGATGATAGTCTGCTACCAGGGCCTCACTAGCAGCATAAAACATGAGTTTAAAGAATTAATTTAATAAAGAAATAGGAACTCAGTGGCAGGAAATAGCATTATAAACTTTAGAACACCAGGAGCGTAATTAGTACTGTGGCATAATGATGAAAGAAGGCAATAAAATAATTTTACTTCACTCTGTAATTCTTAAAGCACTGAAAATTAGCTTGTCAGCAGGGAAGGGTTGGTTTCTTTTCTTTCAATTTCATCTGTATGCTGTCTTAATGTTATTTAAAAAAAAAAAAAAAAAGAACACAGAACAAAGTGAATACCATATAAATGAATTTTGAATTCAAGCAGTACAGGAGTGAATGTCTTTTTTCAGGATGAGAATCGCACATTTATGAGAGCTTTTAGTGTCTGGACCATCCTGGTTCTGTGGTCCCAGGAAAAATCACAGGATGTGACCATTTGATCTGTCATCTCTGCCAAGCCATGGAGGCTGAGAAGGGTGGAGATAATAGCACCACTGTACCAGCCTTATCCAAAGCAGAGAGAGATCACTGGTGGCAATTTGACAAATTCAGAGTGACGAGAAAAACCAATACAAAACATACCTGATATTTTAAATTGAGTGGAAAACAAAATAATATATCTTATAAAGTAGTGGTGGAAAAATGATGTAAAGGAACAGAACACTAGAACAATCAGAGTAATAACATATTAGAAACAAAAGATCAAAGGACACCAAGTGCCATCTCCACTTTCTGAGGATGCCCGTGTCAAAATATCCCCTGCACTACTTATTATTTCTACCCAGTATCAGAAAGCCATTATTTACGTGCTGATCAGAGAGATCATTGTGCCATAGATGTGGAAAGGGGCTGGGGACACCATGGAGAGAGGACTGGGGGTACAGCTGGAGGAAAGAGAGGAATCATATTCACATCCTAACAGAGGTGATAAGAGTACAGAAATTAAAGGGTGAAATACAGCGGCTGCTCCCTGGATGGAATGCAGCTGGCAGCTCAGAGACCTATTCCACAGGGATTCCCCCTCCACAGATCTGCAATGTAAGCACCTGCTGAGGGGGATGGAATGGAGGGTGGAGCATGTGGGGAAACTGGGCCAGGCACTGATGAAATCCTTGCTGGGAGGGGAACTCGATGGTGCAATTGGTCTCCTTGGATGAACTTGGTTCATTATTGTGATGCTAACACATGCCTCCGTCCCAAAGGTACAACCATCTCTCACTCTGGGCATGTGCTCCATATTTTTTTGACTGTGTCTTTAAAAGCGAAGTGAGAGAATTTTACACCAATCAGTAACAAAGGTAGATATGACTAGAGGCACTCAGGCTCCACCTAAACATAAAGAAATGGTATAAGCTGAGCGTGGGGGAATGCTTGGTATCAATACTGCACTTGATTAATATCCATTTTACTGTTGGGTATTTATTTCCTGTTGTATTTATAATATATCTATGATACCAAACTGAAACGTATTGAACGATATCCAATTCTGTATGAAATCTGATTCTCTGCTTTTCATTTATCTTTATCATCAACAGGGTACTAGAATTCAGATTTCTTTAGAAAAAAACAGTCAGTCTGAGTTTCCTTACATAGTCAGTTTGCTGCTATTTCATTAAAACCTAATTTAGACTGAACTAAACACTTCTCTGAACTAATTAATCTGATGCAGAAAACTTCAGAATGCTAAATTACTAATGGCCTCATTTTATATTAATAAATGTAGGCAGATGTATTGACATCCTATAGATTCATGTCTCTGTGGTATAAAAACACAATAGAGGAAAAAAAAGGAAAGATTTGACAGAGATCTAAGTTTCATGGAGCCATGCTTGATAAAGAAATGGGAGTGAGCTCTCTCATGAGAGAGAGAGACAGGAATTATAGGCCCAGAAGAAAGGATTAGGTGGTGGGATTTAAGGCAACTCAGAAAGCCATTTAGTCTGTTCCAGATGGTGAAGGCAGCATGGGAGAAGGAGTACCAGTGCCAACTGTGGCAAAACAAGCAGGGGAAACACATTATTTAAACAATTTTTACTGAATTCCATAAAAAGCCTCTATTGAAAAGGTGTAAGTGTTGCAAGGTTGTGTTTCTGAGGATAGGAAATGCCTGATTTAATGTTTCCCAGACAAATTAAATTTGTAACTTTTATGTGCACTATAAAATCTTTAATTACAGGATAATGTACCTTTTTACATAGCACCTTTAGCCTTTCTGTGCACATGGATGGCATACATTTAATGAGTAACTGTTCATTAGCCTGTTTTATCCTCATTGCTAAGTGCATGGCCTCATGCCTCATTTACTATATCCTATTCAAACTCTGGCCCAAATACACAATTAGTAACATCCTCATAGGATCACCCATGTAATTTATTGCTATACTACTTAGTGCTTTACAAGTACTAATTAATATCTCTAATTTCCTTTTAAGATCAGGTAATTTTTCTAATTTTTACGTTTTATAATAGTATGAGATGACAAAAGACTGGTTTTTTTCTTTTTTTTCAGGAAAGTCCACATTCTTCTGTGGTGGTTTCCTATGAGAGCATCCTCCAGCAGAAAGGACTGTTCACCACTTCCTTTTTCCTGTGTGAAGCTGGAACCCCTTCCTGTTCAAGAATACCATGTCATTTGGCAAGCCAGTGAATCTGTGCCTTTGTTTGGGGGCAGGTCCATCTCACTGCAGCCTGAGCTCTGAGCAGGCATTTCCTTGGGCAGTGGGGTGAGAAAGTGAGCAACCAACCATCTTTCCAAACCTACTGTTGGAAGGAGACAATTGTGTAACCAGAGTCAGAACACAGGTATGCTGAGCTTCTTTTATCGTGAGAGGAATGAGAGATTTGTCTTTACAAACAAGCTGTGGGTCTGCTGGGAGATAAAACCAGCACTGAGAGATAAAGGAAACAATGGGAAGGATTTCACTGATTGATGAATGCAAGAAAGGTATTTGCCTTACAAACAAACTGTAGATTTGCTGATAAACGAAATTGAATACTGAAAGAAACCATGTGGAAAAAACCCATAAATTCCATAAGAATTAAAAAATAAAAGGGAGGGTTATACATTAGAGGGAAATCTGAGGTATCAGGCATTCCAGGAAGTCTGCACCTCTCAAGTACCAGTGGGGAAAGAGAGAGGGAAATGCTGCTGGGAAACTGGGATAAAAGGGAGGCATCTTCCTCCAAAAATTGGAGAGACCCCAGGGGTATGCCTCATGGCCTCTCCCTTTATTTGAATAAAGTAAAAGGACTCCTCTGTCTCCTTTTTGGACATAAATCTCTGGTGTTTGTGGATTAATTTTCCTGACAGTCATGATCTGGCATATTCACGTGAGCTACCTTTCATTTCAGAAGTTGATATTTGCTCCCTGTGAAACTGAAAAAAGCTTGAGTTGCTGCCGTAACCAGCAGGAAATTTTTCCAATAGAAAATAACATCAACCATATTTCTCAATCTTCTGCTTTCCCAGACCCACTAAATCCCAAGTTGAGCAGAAGAGCTGCACAAAATGTTGTGATGAGCTTTAGGAAAATTATCAGCCATGGTATGGATGGAGAAAAGTAGAAACGTGTGGATGTGGGACAGCAGGAAGAAGTGGAAGAAAGAGAGATGAAAGAAAAGCATGTGTAATGGCATCTAAATTAGTAGATAATGAAGTTTCAGCACAACTATCTGCAGTTTCTATTTATAGAAACATCGAGATTGAGAAAAACAAAGGACAACCTAAATACAACAGCCTACACCCAGACAGAAACAAAAGAACAATGAGTTAATCAGCACTTTAACCTAGTGACTCACAGAGGTGGGACAAAAGGAGAGACAAACGATTCACAGTCACTGGCAACTTTTGAAAGGTGTAAAAGACACATTCAGAAGCCAACCACATGGCTGCCATTAAGAAGAACAACCCAGAAGACACCATGAGAACTAAATAACCAGATTCCCTAATTCTTTGTGGCCACAAATATTTTTGGACAGGCCACCTGCAGGCACACCTTCAAGCTTCCCACTAGGAAAGAAGGAGTAAAACTACGAGAATGCCTGTGCCTGAGTGATATCTGGTTTGTACAAAATAAAATTACTTTTCCTTCTTATGCTGTCCCTTGTTGCCCCTTGTACTGTGCTGGTACAGAGGGTGGAAAAGAACAGCAGAAAATTGTATGGCAAAAAACTAAAGGGTGAAGTGCTCCTTGTGCCATCAGCACTGGCAGTGGAAGAAGGCTGAAGCTACACAATGCAAACACTCCCATGGAGTTCATCATCACATGGTAGCCTCCTTTAGTGGTGTATTTGGCAGTGTTAGGTTTATGGTTGGACTTGACTATCTTGAAGGTCTTTTCCAATGTCAACAATTTGATGATTTTGTGATCTTTTTGTGATCTTTGTGGTGTCCTTCCTTGAGGTCATTAGGACGCAATATTTTAGAACTGAGCAGTGAGAGGCCTGTGGCAGGAGAAAGTCCAGTCTTATGAAATGTCAATAAAGTGTAAACACTAGGTGACAGCTGATCAAATAGTAAGTCTACACAAATTTAGCAGCAATTTATCTGTAATGTGCTAAAATAATACAGGAACAGCTTTAGAGCAGTAAATGAACACATCATAGCCATCAACTAGCTTCTTTGTGTAATAAATGCATACAAATCCCCAAAAATGCTCCCGATATTCAGACCTGAAGTGAAAAAGCCAGAGCTATTTTTACCAATCCTGGATGTGGCTACAGTAACAATGACATCAAAATGGACTTTTGTCTTACCAGGTATTGCAAAATGGTGGCTAACATTGTCCTTGACAGAATTGTGGTCTGGCTGCAAGAGTAGGAATTATCTTCATTGATTCCAAAACCATGTGAAACCCAGTTGATGATTTTTTGAGAGTTTGGAGACTCACCAACCTGACAGCTCCTGGCAAAGTTTAATAGACTCTTGGAATAATTTAGGTTAAAAAGGCATCTAAGACCATATCCAATCCATAACCTAACACTGCCAAGTTCACCATTAAACCATATCCCTAAGTGCCAGGTCTACACATCTATTAAATACCTCCAAGGATGGTTATTCTCCACTTTCCTGGGCAGCCTTTCCAGTGCTTGTCAACCCTTCTGGTGAAGAACTTTTTTCCTAACATCCAATCTAAACCTTCCCTGGTGCAACTTAAGGGTTTTCCTCTTTTCACTCGCTACTTGAGAGAAAAGTCCAACCCCCAAATCATTACAATTTTCTTTCAGGTATGTAAGGTCAGGTTTTTTGGCTAACACAGTTCATGTCTGATGCATATTTGGAGCTATGTCCTTAGTTCAAAGGAAGAATATCAAAGATGCAGGATGGGAGGCAAAGGAAGAGATAAAGGCCATTACACAGCCATTATCACCTGCAGATGGCTGTCTCCTGCAGCCACTCTCTTTGCATGGTGATTGTCTGGTAGTTTCGTCAGAACAGGCAGGGAATGGCACAGACAAAACTTCCATGCTGGGAGGTATAAAAACATCAGTTTAAGCAAAAAAAGTTGGGAAGCTGATCCAAGAGCAGTTGCTCTGGGGCTGCTGTGCTTCCTGGTGTGACACCGGGGATACCTGAGCAGTGACAGAGAGGGAAGGAAGCATCTCCCCACCCAGCTGGGTAACTGTTCTGCACATTGGTGCTCGAGTTGAGTTACAAGCTGTCAATTACAAGTTATAAATTAGAAACATCTTAACTTGTGTGATGAATTAGTGATTTCACATGGCAGACTAGTCTGTGCAAAGGAAATTGAGTCCTTTGTTGTGTTTATCCCTTTCTCAATGAGCTTATAAAATGTTACAAGTATTTATTATATTATTGGCTTTTCACAAATATTAAAATGAATGCTATATGTATAATGTTGGAAAACTTTGCTGTATTAATATAGTTTCTTTTATTTCTGCTATTAGCAAAACTTAGTAGTGGGATAAACGTATATTTTTCTTGGGCTATAGCATGGTGATATAGAAAGCCTTTGTTCATGTTACTAACTCAGAGAATGGTAAAAGATAATCAGGAAATTCTTCACATTCTTGGATTATCCTGTCTGGATGAAGATGGCAGTGACTGACACCAGAGCCCCAGGGAAGGAATTTATTGATCATCCCTTATCAGAGTGTGGTAATGGAGTGGAGCCACAGGGAGAAATAGGAAATATTGATCTGCAGGATGGAATGGGGGCAGGTCGGGGGGAACCTAAAGGAATATTTTTGAATAATGCATGAGGGTCTACGAATATGCAAAATGTTGATGCATTTAAAGAAGTGTGTTCTGAGTTAGTGTGTGCTCTTGGCTGAATGCCACGCACCTGGCCATATAACTTTTTGCTTTATTATCTTGTCTCTTACTGTTTTTTACTAAACTTCTTAAATTTTACCAGGAAAGTAAACCTCATTTTTTACATAAAATAAAGCCTAATTTACAGAGTGCATTGTCATGCAAATCTGAAATACCCAAATAGACCATGGCAGCTGTCCTCAAAAGTTCATTTTATTTCAATATGACTTGGTCTATTATAGCACAGAGAGTTAATAAAAATTTGAATTAATTAACTTCAACTTATTGTGAAAAAGTAAATAATTACAGAAACCCAAAGAGCTGAAGTCTGATACACATAAAATTTTGTCCACAGCTAGCTGGACAGGTGAGCCTGGGAAGCCACATTCACTATTTTTATCACCTAGGATGCCCGTGCAGCCGTGCACCTAGGGTGTACAGATTCATTATTTTGATTACATTAGATAATCTTGAAGCCAAGGAATTACAGATCCCAAATAAACTTATTTTAAAACCAGACTGGATTAGATATTTTGTTTTCTATTACATATCTGCCATTAAAACCTGTAATCTAATGATTTCTAGTCTAAGTTTCACTAGATGGTTTCCTATGTGACATTAGCAAACTTCTATCACGTATTTCTAGAGACATCAAAACTTACACAGCGCAGCATCGGTGCTTGTGGAGACTCTGTATTTAATTATATCACTTTGTCTTTATACAATTAGTCCAGGGTGAACCATCTCTATTAACCTCTTCCCCAGCCTTTCCAGACAGCTTCATTTGTCTATGACTGCTTCCCTTATGATCACAATAATTATCATTGCAACACCCTGGGAGCACTTTTTTAAAGAAGACTCAGTTCTTTGTGATTTATTTATAAGTATGGTCTCTGGCCAAGAATTTGTAGATAATTGTATGGTCTTTCTCTAGGAATATAGCCTGTGAGTATTTCTAATTCCCTGTAAAATACTTCAGAAAAACACCCTGAGTTTGAGCTATTTCAGTGAATTCTTCTGACAGTAAAAAAAAAGGGGAGGAAACAGAACTGGGATCTGTCCCACTGGTACCCTGTCATGGAATAGATTTCTCTTACACCAAGCAGTCCCTGAGAGCTACCAGAGAAGGTTCAGATGCCAGGATAAGATGCTTTTCATTTTAACGCTCTGTCTGTACCCCTGTTTTTTTATGACATTCCTTGTGACAGTTCCCAGCCATGGACCAACTCAGTAGGTGCTGTGCTGCCAGAGGAGGAGATGATCTGACCCTGAAAGCTTCCTGTACCCCTAAGCAATGCAGGCAGGGTAAGAGGGGAGCCCTGGCCAGGCACACCAGTGCCAACAGCACAGCCGTGGGTCTGGCTGGAACATTGATGGTCCCGTCTGCCTTGGGGTGGAAGGAGGCTGCTGCCAGGCCTGGTGAAGAGGGACAGCCAAGGAGGTGGCAGCCAATGTGGTACTGTGTGGCACAGAGGCAGTGGTTCACAGAAGGCACTGGGGATGGCAACAGCACTGACTGCAGGGACACTGCCTGCTTGCACACAAATGGAGCTGAAGAAATGTGGCAGGAGAAAACTAAACAGAAGGTCTATCACATGACCTGTGACAATAAATATCTGGTTGTGTAACCCCCTCCCAGGTCTGCTTCTGGCAGGGTAAGGCAGACACGAACAGACATGCTGAAGAGGAAGCAGAAACAGCTCCCTGTCTAGAGCTGTTAATAACCTTTACCCTGGATGGACAAGAAGCAAATTTTGCAAATTCACTCTTACACACACACACGTGCATATTACCATTACCCTATATCTCTCAAGATGCTCCATCTCTAGAAACAATTTATGGTTGTGCAGACTTTTGTTCAAAGCAAGCAGAAGGCACAACCCAAATGCAACCTGCTGGCCATGTGTGCACATTTCTGGTTTGGTAGGATGTGCCACACCATGCTCCTGGAGCAGCACAGAGGTGGGACCTACAGGTTTCCCAGCACCACCACAGGACAGGCTGGCCAACACTTGTCTTCTTAGGCTCCTCATCTACTACCTCCTGCTACACAGAATAATAGAAACTCTTCCCTAATTTAGCAGCATCTATATTGAGTTCTGCTACTAAATATCCTATCTGGAAAACGATGGCTTTTTGTCTATTCAAAACAGCAAGTCAACACCAAATGTTACCTTCTTGGTAAAAAAAAAAAGTCACTCAGTAGGCATCTCTAGCTCTCAGTTACCACTGTATTGTTACCACTGTATTTTCATTTGGGCTGTAGTATTCTTTCCCTGTTGCAGCTTTTAAAATTCCACTCTCCACTATAGGTGGCTTACATATCTCTAGCAGTCAAAAATCAAAGGATGCATTTCTCAAATAGGTGTCAAGCCTTGAGCATCTGTTGAGACTGACTCCATTCCTCACCAGAGAAAATTACTCCCAATTTTTGTTCTTTGAGAAAAGTCTCACATCATGGTGAAATCCCAGAGCAATTTGTCTAACAACTGTCTGTCCCATCCAACATGTATTACTGGCAATCTTACCCTCAAAGGGAGAGGATTCTGAAATGTGTAGTAGGAGAGCCACATACCCCAGGTAACACAAAACCTCTGTCATAAATTCATCTGGGACCCCTTACTCTGTCAGCTTAGGGGCCAGAATTTACTGATCAGTGAAAGCCCATGCCATGGTTTCACCTGATTTCAGCTGTAATCTGCACACACTCCTTGGCAAAATCTGTTTCCAAAACTGCCTGCTGCTCAAAGCATTTTGCAATTCCATGTAATCCTCAGTAGTTCATGTCAAACATTGGTCAGGGCACTGTTTTGATCCTTCTAACCAAAAGAGATGCACAATTCATCTCAGCATCCCTGGTTGCAGAGATAAGAACTCACTGTCATTCCTGTGAAAGCCCCCAGTATCAGCTGGCACTTTCCCTGCCTCCTGCAGACTTTTAATTACTCTCCTGCCTCCCTCCTTCCATTGCTGCTCCTGAGCTCCCCAGCTCAGGATCTGTCACTTTCCAACTATGGATTTGTTCTGGTTGACATCCAGTCCTGGTTGAAGTCCAGGGCAGGGCTCTCCACTGCTGACAAGCAATGAGGTCTGCATAGCCAGGGGCTCAGCCAGCCTGTCCCATATGGCTGATTGTGTCCCTGGACAGGCTTTTGCTGCACGTCAGACTGACCTGATTCCCACAGTCTCTGCTTCTCTGTGGGGTTTCTTGCTAAGGGCAATTGCCCAGGTTGGGAGAGTCCACACTGCAGCTCCAGTGCATTTTGGAGGGCTCTACCCCATTGGGGGTCCACAGGCACACACAGGCTTGAGATCACCCCCTTTGAAGGGATGGCAGTAACCCAAAATTTGTCTTCTATCCTTTCTGAAAGGCTCCTCCGTGCAGCTTTATAATAGTGCCTTTTCTGTGAGATTTTACTCCTTCAGCTACTGAAAGTGTTTTGTCTGTAGGAAGCAGACAGAGAGGTCTTGCAGGGCCTTGCAGCAGGTCAGCATGCACAGACACAGGCCCACCCCCAGCCCAGGATGTGTCTGGTGCTCTTGGAAGTGCAAAGTAATGACTTTGAATCAAAAGTTCAGAGAATCCTCAGGAAAGTGGGTTTTAAAGATACCTGATTGCAACAGATTGCTCTGTGAAAGAATCTACAAGAGGTGAATTTGCCAATCTCACCAGGCTGGGCTCTGCAGGAGGCATGCTGACACATTTATGCTGGTCATAAACACAAATGGAAGAAAATTGCCATTAAAACACCAAATATGAAAAATCATAAAGGATATAACCACGTCAAAAATGTGTTAGGGATGAGGCGAACTTTAGGTTTGCTAAGCTACAGAGGAAAATTTCATCCAACCAAGAAGTCCAGCAATCAAGTTCAGAGAGATCCACACATGGTGTTGGTAATGATACCAAGTTTGAAATTAATTTATATGACTTTAGTCAGGGGTTTTGTTCACCTTTGCCCAGGGGGAAAGGAATTGAAGCTTCTTTTCAAAGAACTGTTTCACCATTCAAGCTTAACATCTCAGCAGACTGGGAGCAGCACAGAAGATACGAAAATTAATGAACATCAGCTCTCAACATCACCCCTGGCATGGTGAGAGACACCTATTTAGGGAAAAGATAGGTAAGAGAATGAAGAATGAGAACCTAATGAACATAGAAGGAGAAGGATCAATAATCAATAGAAAACCAAATACTAGGAACTGCATAACTTGGGATCAATGAACATTGAACCAACGAGATTTTCTGGGTTTTGACTGTATAAGTATGTGAAAAATCCAGTAAAGAGTCATGTGTAATGCAGTGGTTTTCTCTGCACAACCTGGGTAATGTGTGGATGAAATTATTTCTGT
The DNA here is from genome assembly GCA_013397245.1 of Thryothorus ludovicianus. NCBI lineage: Eukaryota > Metazoa > Chordata > Aves > Passeriformes > Certhiidae > Thryothorus > Thryothorus ludovicianus. Next base: position 284,304 of record VZTB01006163.1, on the reverse strand, counting down.
TGCACATCCTGGCCAGAACAAAGCAATGCCTTGATCTCTAACACTAAAAATGTTGGAGAGTTTTTGTTTTTCCTGCAGTTTCGGTGACAACGGGACAAGCCATTCTGGCCCCCTTTCTCTTCTGCTGAGCTGCCAGGAAGGGCCCAGACAGCAGACACAAGTGCAGATCCTCAGTGTGAGGTTTCACCCCCAGCAGCAACAGCAGTTTGGAGGTGAGCTGAGGTCTCAGTGCCCAGTACAGCCACCAGAAGGAAGTGCCAGCCGTGATTTGTATTCCTGCTGCCTCTGAGAACAACAGTGCAACCAGAAATAGGATCAGTGGGGACAATCTCCTCATCAGGAGGGAAGCATTAGACACAGAAATGAGCAATGAACCTATAAAAGAATCTTGCTCTCGAGAGACCCATCTGGCTCTCACCAGTGAGAATTTGCATGGCTCCCAAGCATTTACAAGTAGAATTAATAAGAATCTCTCTATTTCATCAGTTCTAGGCAGTAGGAGGACCAGTTGATTAGTTTGCTTGTTAAAGTATTACTGATATTCTATCCCATAGTTCTCAAACAATCAGATCTTGATTATTTTTGGTCATGTAAATAAAGACTTTAAAAGGATTATTTCCAAGCCTATTTAAGTCTATATATAAATGCAGCATTATTTTCAAACCTCAAATTCTCAACAAACTAAATAATATATTTTCAGGCACATGGCACAGGAAATGAAGAAGTTTTATGGGAATATTTAAAACTCACTTTTGCAGACAAAGCAGACTTCAAAAACCTCTTTCAAAAGGGTGATGTTTTCAAAGTTGGAAGGGGCTGATTATGAGCCTTTGAAACAACATTCATCCTCCAAAAATAATATCACTTTTATCACATGCAGAAGATTAAAGGTAAATGGATGGAAGGGTATCAGTTGTGCAGAGCTTGGAAATAAACCCAGATTCCAACTTTGTAGAGAAGTTAGCTGGAAATTCTTGCTGAGAATTCTTTTTTCCATCATAAAAACCATAAAACAGACATCTTCCAAATGCCCTGGATGCACTACAGTGGACTATGCCACAAGAACATATACTTTGGGAAAAGCCCAGATCACCAGGCCTCTGGGCCAAGGAGAAAACAAACAGGAACATGAACATTTCTGGGCAGAGATGGACGCTGGCCTGAAGAGCTGTGGGCTCCCCTGGCACAGCCAAGCATCCACAAGGCAAGAGGTGTTTAAAGAGTGTGCAATGTGCCAAGTTAAATATGAAACTTTGATTCCTCTCTCCTTACACAGTTTCACACTTGTGTTTTAACTGAATGTCCCTGTTTGGGGGAAAAAAATAAAAGATGAAAAGAAAAATCCAAGCAAGTCTAGGAAGAAAGTGTATTGACAGCAACATCTGCTCTAAAATGGCACAGGCAGAATTTACCTTACTCCTCGTTAGCCTCTAACTTTATTACAGAATAAGCAGGGGAAGGCCAAGGCACAGCTGATGGAGAATCCTAAAAGTTTGACTCACCAAATGACAGGAACTTTCAGATCATGAAGAAACAAAACTGAGATGTTCTTCATTAGAAAAAAGTAAAGTCAAAAGAAACCCTGTAAAAGTAGGAGAATATTGCACTAACAGGGCAGGAAGAAAATTCTAGAATCAATTCAATAGGAAGAAGAAAAGTTCTGGGGAATATTTTTCTGTAACCATTCAACACAAAGGATAAATAAAATATTGAAACAATGAGGAAATTTTGGTTGAATTCAGCTAAATCCTTGGCTGAAAGAAAGATTAAGGTATAGATTTCTGAAGATGGCAAATATTTCCATTCCAATCATTTGCAAGTAAAATTTTGTGACTTATTTGTTCAAAGTGTCATTCAATTAAAAAAAAAAAAAAGCAAGAGTAATCAGAACACAAACATCCAATTTTGGTGGAATGAAATATTTTGGTTCATTCAAGGTTTTGATACATGATACGTTTGGCACGATGCATTTTTCTGGTTTCATTTTGCCAAAGAAAACTTCAGAAAATTCTGACTTAAGACATTTTTCCCCTGTTTTTTTGGTTTGGCTTCTGAATTAAAAAAAAAAAATCCCAAACCAGTATTTGCCTGGACCTATTAGAGCACATTGAATGAAACCAAGGTAACATTGTTTGAAAGGAGCCAAAAGGAAGACGCTAAAGCACCAGATTAATCCAAAGCAGCTGGGTGCTGTCTTATGCTTGCAGGCTGCTGAAGGAATTACAAAAGAAACGATGCAATGCCACACGTGATGGATTCTGGAATATGAGTGTGTGCTTAGAGCCCCAAGCTGGTGGAGGATCCCTCTCTCTGTCCTTTGCTTTTTCTTGCTGGGTTTCTGGTCGAACACACCAGTGATATACTGCTGCTGAGGCAGACAGGTGCTGCCCAAAACTTTTTAAAAAATGGACCTCACTGACAAACAGTGGCTGCCTTTTACTAGCACAAGTGTTGTCTTGGCCTTCACAGGTTATTTATTGGTGCTGTGCTGTATCATTCTTCATTTCAAAAGACATAAGCCAATTTAGCTGCAAAACCCTTTAAATTTTTGTGTGCCCTCCAGTAGGCAAGATGTGATGGTTCATGAGACAGGCACAGCCTCCTGCTGCTCTCTGTGCTCCCATTCCTGCAGCTCCTGTGGCCATTCCTGCCACCACTGAGGCCACCCCTGGGACCACTGAACTGCTGCCAGCAGCAGGAAAAGTGGCATGCTTCAACTCCTCTCATGCATATTTGGCAAAACTAAGTTTTTAGAGCTCATTTCTCAGTGGAAAAAAGTCTCAGAACAACATATTGTCCTCACCAGAAAACGTATGGAGGCAGAGCAGAGATAAGGAATAATGAATGAGAGCTAACAGAGCAGTAAATGCAGGAGGACTCCTCACAGCACTCAGCTTCCAGCAGCAGTGATGTGTCCCTATGTCTTAATGATGGTTTGGGGTTGGAAGGATTGAGGGTAGCATTTGCTGCCAGGTAAAGAGTTTTTTCATATCCCTTTAATACTTTTTGCAATGGCTCCATCAGAAAATGCCTCTATCTTATGTGGAATTAATGAACAATGTAAACATCAATAAAAGAGACCCCTTTTGGCTAGTACCCCCTCAATCCTGCTGGTTAAGTGTTTCATGAAAAACAAGTAAGACACAATGTGCTCTACAGCCAAAAGAGAAATAGTTTTCCTGACAGAACAGTAAATAAGAGACTTTGTTTGTAAAGGAGGAAAAACAGAAATGGCAAAGACAGGGAGCAGAGCACTTTGATACGCATGCAAGAGCTTAAGAGCATCATTTTTATACTGCCATGAAAACTTTAAGTGGAATAATGTAATAAGGAGTGATATTTTCAGTGGTTATTAGCACATTTGACAGCACACATGGCAGCCAAGAGCTTTGACAATTATATAAAAACTTGCTTAAGACCATGTAGGAGAAGATAAAGTGATTTAGAAAAACATTTAATAGTCTGGTGAAGCTCAAATTATTATGCTGCAGTTTACTAGGAAGGTCCAAAGATATAACAAGGAGAAAGAGAACTTAAGAGGGAAACATCTGCTTTTTCATATTTAAGATGGTGGCAGAATAACTTTCAAATATGTTATGGTATAATTTATATTTAGTTGTATTTTATAAAAATACTCCATGTGGTACATAGGCAGTATTAAAGCAGAAACACCACTGTCAAAAGGTGAAGGCACTGCAGCCCTTGGCTCAAACAAGTTTCTAAAAAAAGATTTTAAACAAAGCAAGGTAACGTGCATGCACTGGCATCCTCACACCTATTCCCACACTGCTGTAAGCAGTTCCCAAAAGAACAAGTTCAGATTTAGAAACAGGATATTGTGTCAAGTTACTATTCAGCACGTGGCACAAGCAACAGGTGAGGGTTTCACTTTGTGTATTTCGGGTTTATAGTGAAAGCACAAGTCAGAACTCTACAGCCAAAGCTATATCTCAGATTCACCCACTGTGGTCTGGTACCCTCTGCAGCTGCTTTTCAACAATTCCTAAATACAGAATACAAAACTATTTTTATATCTACTGAAATTTTCACTCTTGAATCTGAGGAGTCAGAGTCAACACCCTTGATAGAAATCCTGAAAGAGAAAGATAACTGCACTTGTTCAGAGAACATAGTATCTGAATATCTATTTCCAAATACACTTGTATTTTTTGGTAATTAACATAGATTAAAGTCTTAAGAGCCTTTTCACCAGAACTAGCATTGATGTTGTTGTGAGGGAAACAGCATGAGAAACAAGTCTGGAGACTTTCCCTTTAGACAGCAGGCTTGTCAAGCTTAAATTACCTCTCCACCCTTCAGTCTGCAACAAGTTTTTTGCCTGCCAGGTACATTTTGCCCACAGTATTTGCTCTGCATAGCTTACAGGCTGTCACTGCAAGGGCAGTGATGCTATCTATGCAGGAGAGCATCCTTCACCCCAGGGACTTGCCTCCTCACCTGACTGCATCCTGTGCAAAGCCCCAGCACTGCAGCAATGGGATAAATTTAACCTGCCTTACAGAAGCCTTGAAAATAGTTATTAGGGTAATTTATATTCCCATTCATGTCACTGGTTACTTGTAGCAGGCAGGCCAGACTCCTGAAGACTGCAACCCAAAAAGTAGATGAAACCTGCAGGCTTGGGGTTGCATTGCTGGAGCTGCAGAGGGACATGTCTGTGCCAGGTACAGAACAGATGCTGCTCAAGCCAAGAATGTAAATTGCTATCTGTGGTACTAAGATTGGGTTTTAAGCTTTTTGGTCCAGGAAAAGCATCTTCCCCTTTGTGGAGCCAAGGTAAAAAAGCTGCAACTTCCAAATGCGACAAAAAATATGTCTATGATAAATTATGCATTAGCTTTCTGTGCAAAGTCTTTCAGGTGACAGAGAAGCAGATGGTTTTTGAGTCATGTGTACATATGTTTCTCAGCAGAGCTTCCTGTGGAGGTTTCTAGGCACAAAGAATAGTGAAAAGATCAGATAAAACCCTTTCAAAGAGGAAGAGGAAAAGATGTCATTCCAGTGACAACTTAAAAGATATTAATCAAATACTAGAATAGTTGTTGCAGCATATATTTAAAGCCGAGTGTAAATTTCCTGGATTGAGACACAAATAATATGAGGCCTTCTGTCTTTTCTTTTTAGGGGTTCTAAGGCAGGTTGTCACAGGGGGTCCCTGAGATTATGCTCATTGAGTGACAGCAAAGGCCTTGAAAGTACAGGCAGAGGATGACTTCAGAGGGAAAGGCACAAATATGAATCGTCGAGGATGGTCAGTGAGGGATTGCAACCTGAGAGCTGGGCAGGGTTTGCTTCAGGGTGCAACAAAGAAACTGTAAAAAAGGGGAACAAAGAGCTTATATTGAACAGATATACAACAGCTCCTATATAGTGAAAAAAGAATTTAAAAAAGGAGGAATAGAAAAAAAACCCTCTGCAAAACAGGATTGCAGGAGGAGGGTAAGTGCAGTGCCAACCCCTCACCCCAGCAGTAACAGCATTGTGCCCAGTCAATACTCACCCACAGCAGGTCCTCTCTCCCCCTCGGGGGAGAAGGAATGCTGCTCTTGTGAAACAATCCATCAAGTGTTATCTTTTTGTTCATGGGTTAAATAAACTAGAATTATAAAGAGCTGTGCACATGTGCATGTGTGGGTTTTCTGCTCTAGCTTTCCAAAGCAAGGTGGTAAAGACCACAGCACCTGGTCAGATGAAAGGTGGACATAATCCATTTTAAAAAATTAATTAAAAATATGGGATATTTTTGAAAAAATAAAAAAATCTACAAACCCTCTAAGTACTTAAAGGTTTATAAATGCTATGAAGCTTCAGATAATGAATAAATAATTAATTTCACAGTAATTCTTCAGGGTGCATTTCCTCGCTCGAGGAATTTCCTGAAATGAAGCTTGGCAAATGCAAAGAATCTATGATAAAAAAAAGGCACAAAATTCCAGAAGGTTCTGAATTTAACAAGTTTCTACCTTAACATGAGACGAGAATTGTTATTCTGTCACTCCTGAGTGATACCAAGATCCAAACGCCGAGCACGGCGCTGGAGCACAAAGGTTTGCTGCGCCCAGAGCTCCTCGCTGCCCCTCTTTAGGATCGATTGCCTCATTATCATTTCGCTCAGCGGGAGGGAACACAGCTAAATTCACACTCAGAGAAAACTGAAAACTGCCTTTTTTCACGCCCCTTTCCTGTGCAGCCCTGCACACCACTCCCTGAGCACCGGGAGCTTTGTTGTCTGCGTGCTGCGTGGCAAAGAATTGCACCACAGAAGTGTCCGAGCTGTGGGGATGGCAACTAGACATGATAGAGCACAGAAGTAAGGAGCCATGCCCATATGATGTCTTGGTGTTTTGGGGCTTTTTTTCCCCAAAAATGGATGCATCTAACCAAGAACAAGGATAGAATAATATATGGAGAGGAAGGAAGCAGGAAAAATCAATATATTTTTCACGTTTCCATAAATCACAGTAAATCACCATCATTATTTTCATCCCTGCAGCCAGGTGGGGTCTGTGCTGCAGTGCAGAGATCCAGAATCTGGACTTCACACCATGGCTTTCTGCTTCCTGGGCTAGCCAGGGTGGCAGAGCCAGTCTTGCTGGGCTGCTCCTTGAAAACATGCAAGTTCAGATTGGAGGGGGCTCTGAGCAACCTGATCTAGAGGAAGATATTCCTGCTCGTTTCTGGGGGTTGGACTGAAGGATGCTTAAATGTCCTTTCTACCCCAACTGCCCTATATTTTATGGTTCAGAGCTGCCAGGAGGGCTCCAGGCACTCCCCAGATTGACCTGGGGTATAGCTTTTAGGGGTAGACTCCTAAACCCTGCAGTTTTTACAACCAAAAACTGTTGTAGAGTTGAATTTCATTGCTACTTATGCTCCTCCTCAAATATTTGCAACCTCTTATCTCTGCTTGGTTTTTGTTCTTTTTTTAAATCCTGTACACTGCTGAAAGCGGAATTTATTTGCACATAGGGAAACCACAGCAAATAGTTAAATATATTCACCCTAAAGAGCCACATGTAAGAATCATGCATGCAGAAAGTGGTAACTGTCACATGGAAATAGCTGACCAACCACAAGACCCAAAATAGCAAATACCCACTGAAACAGTTGCACCGCTGGAATATGTTTGCATAAATTATTCACAGAATAATTCTGAATATTGAATGCATAAAATGTTAAGGCAGCCTGGGAAAGTCTGCACAGATGCATTTTTCTTTCTTGTTCAGATTTTTATCACATCATGGTAAGGTTGGTCCTGTGGTCTGCTCAGTTCTCTCTCCTCAGTCTTGCAGACAAAAGTGTAACTGAGTGTCCCTATCCCTTTGTAAGTCAGAGTCTGATCAGCTCTGAACACCGAGAGCATCGAGGTTAACATGAGCAAAGTGGTTAAAACAGGATTGCTTCATTAGAACAACTGCCTGCCTCTTATTAGCAGATTCTATTTGCTTGAAAAATCTTACAAAATAATGAACTCTGAGAGTTGACTTGGTTTTTTTGCTACCATTGGACTGTGCTGTTCTTTTGGGTGCCCAGATCCTACAGTGACCCGTCTGTAGCAATCTGTCACTTGCCCAAAAACTGCTCACGTCTGTAAGGTGAGATGAAGTACCAAAGATCCTTTAAGAGGCAGTTTGACACCACTATTTATTTCCTGTGATTGATTCAGCAGAATGCAAAGGAACAATTTCAGTTCTTTCCTGGACTGAAGGTACACAAGAAAAAGAAATACTTCTTTCCTAAAATTCATGGATGATGAAGTTGAGGATTCTCTTGGTTCATCGTGACCAGGAATTTAATTCTATTCTGACAAGTGCATTAATTTAAGTCAATGCATCTTGGGTGGAAGAGGCATGAATCAATCTTTTTTTATATTCAGTAGAAAAAAATATAGGCGGAAAAAAAAATGTTTTCCTCTATTGATTCTCCAGCAGCAAGTAAAGAATAAGAAGTGTTTTGAACGCTGTTGTAAATTTTTATACTGCTGAAGTTCCCTGAAGTACCTGTGCACCATGAAATTAAAAGAAACAATGCAGGTTTGTGCCAAAAATCTGGCATCTGACAGGTAGAGGAAGACAACCAGAGAAGGAAAAGGCAGCAAAAAGCAGAGGTCAAATGAATAAAGCAGCCAACGTATTCTGAGGCAGAAGCTCTCTGTCAGTTAAGCTCCAAGATTAACTTGTGGCCACGTGCAATCCTTATTTTCACCTCTGAACTCTGCCCAGTGTCTCGGGATACCTCTTCATGGCATAATATCAGGCCACACAGAGACCCTGAATGAACTCGCTCAAAGAACTAAAGTAACTAAAGCCCTTCTGAGAAGTGTATTTAGAACATCACATTATCCTGGTTAGTCTGTGTCTAGTCCTGAGAGGATGACTGAATATAAATCTCTCAAGCTCTAGAGAAAAATGTAGCCTTGGCTTCTTGTGTGCCATCTGCAAGGTACAGTATTTTTCCATCTAGACAAATTCTTAATTGCCTTGACTGATGCTGAATTTTGTATGTTTAATTTAGAGAAGTAGTAATGAAGGTATTATTTCAATTATCATGGGGAAAGAAATATAAATAAGAATAAAATCCCTTAAAGAGTTAGTGGATTCAATAATTGGTGAAGTCAATAATAAAATTTACCACCAATCTGAATATTACAAGAAGTTCATCTTTATAGGCAAAAATATCCTTTCAAACAAGATGGAAAGGTCAAATTAGCATCTGGAATGGTGTAGCTCTACCTGCAGTAAATTTATGACTTCTGTAGCTATTAGGTATAAGAAATTCACAATTGTTAGTACATTTATCAAGTATATGAATCATCCCATCTCCATTTTTCAGGTACAAATTCAAAGGCCCTGCAGAGAACACCAAGGTACTTAGCATCTAACCTTAACCAATTTCCATGGAAAACAAATGGGCATCATACCTTGAAGAATCTGACACAAAATTATTTCCCTCAGGTCTTACAAGTAATCAGCTGCAGAAGAGAAAACTGAATCCAATTTTCCAAGTTCAAGGCTGGCAGCCTAATCTCTGGACAGGTTCCCTCTCCTGTGTGTTAAAGCAGCAGCCTGGAAAAGAAGCCACGTTCTGCCCCTTGGTTGAGTCTTTGACCTTGTCATAACACGAAAGATCCGTGGGACTTCTTGGGGCAAGCTGTGAGAGGAGAGTTTTCTGTGTGGAGTAAATATTTATTGTAGGATCTTATTGCTCAGAGTCACTTGCAAGGGTATTCACTGCTACAACAAATATCACTAATTCACCTGGGATGGGTTGGTTTGGTTTTGGTGTTTTTGTTTGCTTGAAATCTGTTTCCCCGTACGAGTGTTGGGGATCTCAGCGCTGGCACGGCCCTGCCAGAAGCCACAGCAGTGACTCCTCAAGGTGGGGCAGAGCAGGGTTTCCACATTGTGAGCACTGCACAGCAGCAGTCCCACACGCTTTGCCCAACTAAAAAACCTGCTGAGAACCTCACGGGAGAAGGGGCTGCCTCAGAGCAGCAGCCTTCTCCAGCAGACAGGACCTGCCAGCTCATGGGCAGATTCATCACAGCCTTTCTGGCATGTCAGAGTTCCCAGGAGTGTCCTGCTTTCCTCTCCAGGGACCCCAGAAGAATTTTGTTCCCCACCTCTAACCCACAGCCAGGACATAAACAGGAAAAAACATTTCAAGGTGACTGTTGGAAGGTTTTCTAGGCTTGCTGCCCCACTCTTAGGCTTACTTGGGAGAGTGATGTAAAGCACAGAGGCAGGAAGGGCTCCTGTAATCCCTGGAATTTACATGTAAAAATCCAATCCTGGTTAGCTCTGCCCTCTTCCTCTCTAAAGAAAATGTATGAGCCTGGATTTACGAGCTCTAGGAGTAAGTTCTTTAAATTAGTAAAGCCTGATTATTCAATGTGGGAAAGAAATCTGTTCCTCGGTGAGTTTAGGACTATTGAATAAATTCCACAGTCAAACACAATCCTTAATCTTAATCCTTAATTTCCTGATCCTCACCACAACAGCAGATTAAATTCTAATTGGTTTATTTTCAGTTTAATTGTTCTCACATGAAAGATGCAAAATCTGAAAGACTGCTTGACAGTGGTTCAGAAATTACTTAAACAAGGGCTTGATCCCAAGACCACCAAAATAAAAATTTTCAATGAGTTTTGGATCAGTCGCTGCATAACACAAATTTTATACAAATATCTAAACACATTTTCCTGTACAGGAAGTGTCTAGAAAAGTTGCCATCTCCCTGTACAATCACTGCCTTAAGTTCACCCATTGTTTATTAAAAAAAATTCAACAGACATTTCATTTGGAAATTATTTTATCAATATGTTTGGTACATAATATGCTTCTATCTCTGTTTCAATTACTACTAATATTATAAATCACAATTAGTTGCTATGGAGATAATTAAGTCTACAAATAAAATATTGTGACTGAGCTTCTGAAGCAAATAAACAGTAAGTACCAGGAACAGATTAATACTAAACTAACAATGAGTTTTTTCCCATGAAAATAATGTAATCAGGGGGGAAAAAAAAAAAAAAGAATAAAAAACCACAATATACACAAAAAATCCCCCAATTCCAAAACAACTAGATCACTCTCTATATCCAGCACTTTCTGATTGTTCTCTGGAAGGCACCATGTTTGCTAGAATGTTGTACTTAAATCTGAATATTTATTAAATCACATGATAGCTCTCCCAAGGGCAGGGCAATAATTCATTGTCACACCAACATGCGTGACAACCACAGCAGTCAAAAACAAGCACTGAATGTGCTGCATGTACACACAACTTTGTGTACCAGTTTATTTGAAATAGGCTTGCAGAGTTAGAGGCAAACTTTAGCATAGATGCAAATGTGATTTTCAGCATGTGAAAAAAGCTTTTTCCCTTGAGCCATGAATATGACTGTACCAAGCCAACAAGAATATCTTGCTTAGGGTAAATTTGGGGTTTCTTTACGGTGAAGAAGTCTGCTAGCAGAAACTGTTTATCATCTAGGATGAAGATATGGGTTTTGGGCATGGTTACATGAAACTAAGTATTTCTGAAAGTGAAGTGGCAGATGGGAGGCAAACCCTTGGGAAAAGATTGAAATCAGCCTTTTAACTAAACTACATTTAAATGGAGCCACAGAGAATAAATTAGGTGTAAACGTTCTATCCAGAAAGGATCCCAGACAACAAATTTAGTTTAACATTTTTTTCCCTGCACAGGGAAGTTTAAGTTCATTAAAGCATGGGTGGATAAAAGAAGAGTTTTCTTCTTAGTTCTGTCTCTAAATTTATTGTAATTGCATCATCGACATTTGTGCTATGTAAACAAATTCTCATTTACATTTGCTTTCATCTTTACTTCTGTTAATGGGATTTCAAGAGAGCTAGAAAGCAACCAGGCTTGGGTGTAGTAAGCCTTAAAACCCTGTGCTGGCTGCTGTGATGCCATTCCCAGGGTCTCCAGAAAGAAAAGCCTTGCTTTTCTGGAAATCAGGGGGTCAGGGCCAGTGCCAGTCACTCATGGTGTTTGCACAACAGAAATGTCCTTCCCCAGCAGCAGGACACTGCCAGCACCCTGCAACAGTGGCCCCCCTTCCTCAAAAAGTTCAGGAAAAAAAATCATCCACATCAATGCCCTCTATAAAGTTGTTAACCATCTGTCATTCCCTTCCCTTCCTTCCCAAATTTCATAACAGTTGTTAATGGAATAAATTGCAATCACTCTCTGTCACAGGTGGTCATGGTTAGAGTCTCATGCACTGGTGCTTCTAGACCAACTCCTGATCTGATAATTAACTGTCTCCTCAGCACTTCATGGAAACAGAGAAGCAGTTTTACAGTAATAAAGTCAACAGCTGAGAAAGAAAACTGCTAAGGAAATCTGAGATTTTGAAGCCCAGGGTAATAGTGAAGACCTTTACAGGCAAAGTGTTGAAGAGATACCTGAGGAAAGAGTCCTTTTCTTCCTCCATAGTCTGATGCATCACTTCAAGTTTAAGACTGTTTTGACTTTACAGTTCATGTGCATGATGTAAGACTGTCATAGCCCTGATTTTTCAATTTCAGTAATACTCAGAGACTCCTGGATTTGCTTTCAGGACAAAAACAGTGCTAAAATACTTCAAAAGATGGAATTCCTTCTCCTTCAAACCCTGCCATGCCATGTAGCCCTGCTTAGCAAGTTGTACTTTTCACCAAGCTCTTCTTTCATCAGTTGTTTTCAAACCATACATCCAAAAGCAGGTTAGGTGAATGTTGGATAGCATCTGTTTAGAGCCTCCAGCATCCTAAGCACACTCCCATTATCCATACTTAATGGCAGCAAAAAATCTCATTCAAAACTGAACATTCTTCAGTAGAGTAGCAAGCCATGTTTTACATAGATTCAGCTGGAAAACCCTCCAAGAATAACTTCTGAGTCTTCTGCGAGCCTATCCAAAGCACAGGAAACCACATCAGTGAAGGATAAAAACTCTACTATCCCCTAACACAGGCAAGATGCAAACACAATTTTTAACCAGTCAGTCTGAAGATAAGACCTTGAGGCTTGAAACTGAAGAAGAAATTTCTGCATTGGACTGAAACAGTGTAAACATTTGTTTTCTATTTCAAGGGTGCAAGAGTACCGTCTGATGGTATGATCCCATCTGAATTTAGCTGCCTAAAAGCAAAACTTCAGCTTGGTGTCTAAGTCTTAGTCTCTCCCCTGGTGTCTGCACACAGACAAAAACAGTTTGTGGAGTGATTCGATCCACCTGTTTGGAACACCATGAAATGATACCTGAATTTTTGGTTGCTTAAGGTGGGTTAGGACCCGTGGCAAACCTTCATCAGGTTTACTCAGGGAAACTATTGAAATTTATGAAGGATGGTATACAAATGTCAGGATCCCAGTGGCACTGACAGGCTTTAGTCACCCTGATCATCTTTTTGTCTCCTCTGACACATATGGCCATCGTGGTTTAGCTGTGAGCCCTTGAGATTGAGATCAGTGACCAGGTACCAAGCTACATTAACAAGACTTGACCCAACTTCAATAATTTTATCCTCCTCTTCTATTTGGTACTCATTAGACCACATATGTGGTGCCAAATGGACAACAAAACCAGTTTTGGAATCTCCAGTAGAAGACAAAACTGGAATGAGACAGGAGAAGGCCACGGGGCACTGGCTCACACAAGTGTAAGAAGTATCTGAGGCACTGGGTTTGTTCAGACATAAGAGATGGAAAACAGGGACCTCAGGGGAGATCTTATGGCTGTCTTCAAGAAACTGATGGTAACTTGCAGAGCAGGCAGAGAAGCCTGCTTGTACACACACAGCAAAAGCACAAGAGGCAGAAGAGTGCGACAGGCAAGAGACAAGTTGTAACAAGAGAAATTCCAGTTGGATCTTAACAAACACTTTCCCCCATCAGATGTAGTCAGTTGTTGATGAAGTCACTCAGAGAAGCTGCAAAGTCAATGTCTGAGCTTAGGGCTCAACAGGACAAGACCATGGCAAGCTGACCCAGCTCATCATGCCATTAGCAGGAGGTAGAGCTGGATGAAACCAGAAGGTTCCCTCCACAAGTCTCTGGGAAACTCAGGGTTCACTCAGCTTCCAGTAAGTCCAATTCAGATCTCTACCAACCTCAGTGTGGGCTTTCTATCCATTCTATTCCACTACCACTGGAAAATGAGGATAAAATCCACATTTGAAATGGAAAACAAGTTTGACACACATATTATAAAAATATTCAGAAAGGATGACACATGTCATTTAAAAATTTTCCAACCCAAACTTTTTTTCTCTTAGTCCAATTCTAGATGTGTTGAAAACCCCAACTTATCTCTATTAGCATATGCATCTGTGGAAGCAAAATTATTGATATTTAAGATTGAGCAGCCAGATTCTCTAACACATGCAAATAATAAGTGAAAATTGAAGTGCTTAAACTTTTGTGATTTGTAAGGGCTTTTACAGCTCACCAATTCAGAAAATGAACAAAACTCAAAGGTGGAAAAAACAACTGGTGACTCATAATGACAAGTCTGAAAGAAGGTGGAGAACTTAAAGGCAGCTTTCCTCTCTACAGCAGTTCCCAGCAAAGGCAGTCAGGAGAGGGAAGGAAATCTGATAGAATCTATTTTGCATTCAAAAAAGGCATAAAGCAGAATTACTGAACGAGTGGGAAGAGAGAGAGGGAAGTGCAAAGGCTGGACAGTGTTCAAGGCAGTAATGGTTGTGAATGCTAATGCCCTTACTGCAATTCCCAACTCAGCCAATTTAATGTGATGACAAACAGCAATAAAACACAACCCTGCATCACACTCCTTCCATAACATCATGACACTACAATTTGAAGATAATTAACTTACTTCATCATCAAATTTTGCCATTGCATCTGACTGCAAAGTATGCCAAGAAGATAAGAAAATTCTGAGCCAAAGTAGAACTGGAGATTCTCAGCAGTTTCCCTTGAAGGGTGTGGCAAAATTTTACTTCTACACAAGTACATATTTTTGGGTTTAGAATTTTTGAATACATTGCTTTCTTTGTGTCCTTTATTGCAGTATTCCTTCCATTCATTGAAGCAGAATATTTATATAATCTGTGTGGCAGCTGCTGATGTTATGGAATATGCTCTATGCAGAATCTGAATCTCAACATCACAAAGGGTGAAGATTTATGTTACAGAGGTTTTTGTCGCAATCTTCCTTGCTTTGCAGAAAAGCAGCACATGCTACTCACTAGTGGGATAAATATTTCTTTGTTCAGCACCCTGCGTTCAGGTGTCCTATGATCAGGTATCCCTGAGCAACATTCAGGGCTTGTTTAAATTTCATCCACTTAGTACAGTGTGATCAGTTCCTGAAATTTGCAGAGCTTGGATGGGGCTCCAAGCTCTCTGAGTTTTGTCAGAAATATTCCTTGCTAAGCAAGTTTGATTAAAAACTGGCTGTTTCACATAAGATTCTCTGAAGAGCTCAGTTAAAGACACTTCTTTGTGTCTCCATGGATAAGGTGCTTGATTCCTAGGATAATATGAATGGGAGAATGCATACAGTTTCCAAATCAGGACCAAGACTCAGGTAGGGCTGGTAAACTTCCAGCTTGCTAGAATGTATCAGCTTGTTTTCTTACTTTTATGCATAATTCTCCAGTTCAGATGGATTGGTGTTTTTGATAGCTTTTCTTGGGAATAAAAAACCCCAAAAGCCTACCTTGGAACTAGCTTCTAATATTATTTTTTTTATCACTGTCCAAAACATTTTGAAGATGAACCTCTCAATTATCACTTCCACTACCATTGAAGACAGTTAATGTATCTCGGGTGGCTAAAACAGGCTGAAATTTCTGCTGTCCTCTCTTTGCTTTTATGGTCTTGCCATGATAGAGTGAAAACTAATGGCAGATTTTTCTAAATCTGCAGTGGCTGTGCTTTCAAACTGTCTTGGTTTTGCCTGGGTTACAATAGCCCTGCTTTCCTGGAGGCAGCAGAATTTCTACCTGCCCATGGGAAGTGGTGAATTAATTAGTTATTTTGCTTTGCTTGTATGCATGGCTTTTGCTTTATTTATTAACCTCTCTTTATTTTGGCCCGTTGTTTTTCTCACTCTTCTGATTCTCATCCCACAGTGAGGGAAAGTGAGCAAGGGGCCTTGTGGGGCTTAACTACTGGCTGGAATTAAATCCCAGCACAAACATGGAGCACCCATCCTGTCTGAAATCTCTGCAAACGTCACCTTTTCCATTCACATGGCTGAAGGAACATGATAAAGGCTGCAACACAAGGGTACCAATGTAGTAAATCTCAGTTCCAGACTGTATTGGAGGAGGCAGAGGGCAAGCCTATTTCAAAGCAGAACAGATTTCACCCACTGACACTGTTGTACCTACAAGGACTAAGATGCACAAGTCCAAGTGTGGCATTTGAGCACCAGGCTCACACGACTTCAAGGTATCTGGCCGTGATTACATGCTGTGTAGGAGGACAAGGTGTACAGTTATCAAATCCTCACCACCTCTTCAGGGCTCTTTGCAAGTTATTTTTGGATATACGTCTCCTTCAGGAACAGCAATTGTGATTCTCCCTCTCTTCACTGTGTCTCACCTCTGCCAATCAATATTATTTCCTCACTGCTCTTTCTCCTTATAGGAGTGTCTTATTTCCAATATTTTTATCTTCCCATTACATCTCTTAATGGCTGCAGATTGGCCTTTTTTTTGGCTGATCTTTCTTTTTTTGTTGGGGTGTCCCCAACAAACCCTTCTGGCTGGGTTTAGATCTTGATCACCTGCTAATCCAGGTGCTCTCAGCACACTTCTTGTGCATCCCTTACTGTTTTTGTTTCTCCATGACCCCAGACTTCCCTATGCAGGTTAGGGTGGCCCTTGGGTCACCAACAGACCCTGTCACCTCTTCCCTTAGGCCATCCCTGGTACAAGGCACCTGTAATCTTGGATCAGACTGAGTGGAAGCAGCTAAATTGTGAGAAGCTGAGCAAAACCTCAGTCTGGGCTTTCATCCCTATGCCTTGGTCCTTGCCCAAGGCTGTACCTGTGCTGTGGGAAGTCCCCTGCCCAGCCCAGAGCTCTGCCTGCCCAGGATCCCCCACCTCACCCATGGGATGCCTCAGCATCACCACCTGCCCAGACACCCAGCTAAGCCTTGTCACCATGGCCATGAGGTGCTGGCCCTCATCCTTCCAATGGTCATTAATATTTACTACAGGTCCCCATACCCTGGGCATGGTCATTACAAATATATAAAAATATCCTGCTGACAAACTGAATGCAGCTGTGCTAGTACCACTTTTTGTTCTCAACTCTTCTTACAGCATCCAGCAATTAGTGTTATTTCTTGTCTGACTTTGCTTTCCACATTCAAAACTTAAAGTTAGCTTGATTTAAAGTTTTTAAATTAATTTTTCATATACATATATAAATTATTTTTGTTTCAAATAAATTTAATCTGGTCTAGCTGCTAGACTAGAATTCCAACTTTTTCCTATACCAAATTGCTAAATTATTTTCATTAATGTAACAGATTACATTTAAAAATACTTTCAGCAATTAAACATATCCTTTTCATTATTAAAACATGTTCCCACTTCTCTAAGAACTTCAGAATTATCTCACTAATATGTTTAAGGGGTTGTAGGAAAGCTGCTCGAAGTCGACAGCTCCAACTGAATGCATTTTTTAACATCAAATAAATCTTTATCTGTTGCTTTTCACTGAATATTTTAAACCTCAAAAATGTCTGTTGTCACCCTGAACCTCACTAAATCCCCTATACTCACTTCTCAATCATTAGGGTTCCATAAAAAAACATGGAAATTTTAGGCAGTCTTTGCCACAGAGCTTGAGGAAAACCCTTCAGTGATTTATTTCTTACTACAGATTGTTTTCATTGTTGTTACTGTTCATTTTACAAGGATAAACTTGATATGTTGCATTTAATGCCATGGATTTAGTCTCTTCGACAAAAAATTTGATTAGAATTTGATTATCGCTTCACATAGGAAATTACTCTTTGTCATACAGAAGTCTTTTAAACAGTGGCATTCCTGTCACTTCCAACATAAAATACATTTCAATCTCTGACAAACTTGGTGGTTGACATACTTGCACAGATTTATCATCACAGCTTAAGACTGTGTGAAATGCACAGTCCCTTTGAAATTTCTAGATTGGGATCCATAAAATTTGACAAAAAACAAACACACGAACACCACCCTCCACTCTGCAAAAAAATAAACCACAAAAGGGTGAAAGACATGCTATTCTTTACCAGCCATAAGCTTCTTTAGGGTTGAGTGATCAGACAGAGCTCATTTTCTCTGCTCTTTTTCCATAATTTACTTTTTTCTTAAAATTACAGCTGAAGACTCCAAGGCAGTAAAAATACCTGAGCTAAAGAGTAGAAAAGAGACAACATGCTAATTTAAACCTATCGTGGTACAGAATATAACATGGACCTTGAATGTAATTCTCTCATCAAATTTGCTATTCTCCTCAGACAGAGATGTCATTTCTAAATAAAATCAAATTAAACTGTATTCTGCAGCCACAATTAACCACCTCACGCTACACACTAGGTGCACAAACACAAGCTCCATCCTGTTTGATTTCACTGTCACAGTTTCTATTAAAAAAGTGATTAAATTGATTTAAAATCCTTGACAGATACACCTCTGAATACTGAGGAACTGATGGAAGAAAGAACACTTGAAGAAATGCAGGTATGTTTGACTAAACTTTACGTACACAAGTATGTACAAATGCTTATTTCTCTATCTTGGTTCTAAGATCAAACATGTTCACATCTCATGTGAAACTCAATCATCTCAATGGCTGGCTTAGAACAATCATAAAAATCAATATATATCAATATATCAAAATCAAAATATATATCAATATATCAAAATAAGGACCAATTTTCATAGATACTTTATATGCTCCAAAAAGAGCATATGAATATGAGTACACAGGTACTTTAATTTTAAATAAGCACATATATACCAATGGTGTCTAAACAGGATTTGTACTTTACTTTTTCCTTTCTACCTCACATGTTTCTAGAAGCAGTTTTTACCCAGAGATAATTTCTCTTGAACTGCAGTAATTTATATTAAATATTTGTCCTGTGTTCATAAATGATCCAAAGTGTTCAGATATGTCACGTTGTTGTGGTAAGCTCTTCAGTAAATCTTTCTTTCTAAGCAATAATTCTGCTTTATCCATTAGCTCATTCACAATGACTATGAGTAGATTTTCTTCCTTCTCAATTTGACAAGCTTGTGTTCTTCCTTCTTCTGTTCATTTATTCTGTCTTTATGATCTTATATTGCTTTTCTTTTCATTTTAGGCTCTCCGCAGTGGTTTTATTTAAAGTGATGATCTCAATGGCATTGCATACATCTTAAAGCTAAGCAAATACAGGATTGAGCCCCTTGTTCCTAAGTTATTTAAATATTTCAATACATGTGAACAGTTTTCCTGAATCTTAAGCTGAATTGTTTTGGTTATTAAATAAACAGATGGATGTTTCTGAAGTGTTGTCTCCCTTTGTGGACAAATCCTAAAGAACCATTTTTCAATTATTCATTAAAACATGTCTCTTTTAGAAAAATATGAAATATATGAGTATATGTATTTATCTCCTGTAGTGGCTTTCTGCTGGATTTATTCACATTGTTATGTTATATGTAAAATGTCCTTTATATTGCATGTTATCCAACAATCTTCAGCTGGTTCTGAGTTTTTACTTGATGTTTACTTAATATTTTCTTAGTATTTTTTTCTNGGTGTTAAGCTTTCCTACAATGAAATGCACTTTCCCATCTATTTATGTAAATGAATTAATAACTCAAGCAGCCATCAACTCAAGTTAAACAAGTGGCAAGCAAAACATCCAAAAATCTTTTATTCTGTTTGAGCTGATCTTGCCACCGGCAATGAAGAAGACCAAGAGCAGACACAGAGAAAGATTATCTGTACATCACAACACCAAACTGATTTGCTTTTCAATTGGCCATCTTTTAGACAGAAAGCAGATTAATCAAGTGAGATATCTTTAAAGAGTTTTTCTGGTTTTACCATATGTCTGCTAATGCATTTCCCCCAAAAAGGCCATGCCAATTCCACAAGATACAAATCTCGACAACACACTACAAAATAAAATTAAGCACAAGGGAGGTAAGAGAGACTGTGACCTGAAGAGTTCACTTCAACAAAGATTTCACTTCTCTTTGTTGCCCCACATTCCTCTGTGCTAAATAATTAAGAACTACCAGGAGATTGTTTGTACTTCTCCCTTTTTGTGCTCCAGGAAAAGAGGAGAGAGGAAAAACCCACACTGTTGAAAAGAAGCCAGACTTCTAACAAAATACTTCAGAACATGCTTAAGGTTAAGTCCACACATGATTCACCTTTGCTGCACACAAGAATCATTGGACAAAACTCTCTGATCTGCTCCACTCCCTTCCCTGCACCTCAGCATCTGTGAAGCTTTCCCTTGATCCTTGTCAGCAGCATCCATAATTCTTACATGTGAGCATTGTGACCTACTTTCCAAGATCTTCAGACATCGCCATTGGTTATTTTTAGCACTCTACTGACTCATTTGATGTCTCTGTGCATAGAGGACTGCCCACTGAGAAGATTTACCTCTCTCCACAATTTTACCAGCATATTTTCACTAGCTTGAGACCACAGATGTGGAAAATGTCCTGCAAGTCTGGATTAAGTGAGAAATTTCTCACACATAACCTACTGCAAACCACAGTGATGACCCTCTGGAAAGGCTGGGGTCAAGCTGCGCGCAGTCATGGCTAACCTCTGCATGCTCACAGAGCAGCTTACAGACATGTGGAAATAAAATACTTCTTTTTTTTTCCTTTGCTTTCTTCATTGGCAGCTTCCCTTCATGACATTTATATAATTTTTTTGAGCAGAAATTAAGACATCAGATTCTTGACACTGCCAAGGCAAGTCTGTGCAGGAGGCCTACTACTGACTGCTTCCAAGGGAGATGCTTTGGGAATGATTCACTGTGGAAAATAAGAGCAGCAGTGCAGTTACTCCACAGTACAGAAAGATGTTAGCAATTAATGCAGCACAACAAACCTTAGAAATGGTCACTTAGGGGGTAAAGAGCAAGAATTGCATTATTCTTCAGAGTCACATAGGAAATGCAAGGCACTAACAGCTGCATGACTCGCTTAGGACAGCAAACCCTACCTGGGTTTACTAGGAACTGACAGCTCAGGGGCAGAATGACCTGAAGGCCCAGCCTAAACAGGCTCTCGCTGGCTGAGAACATCACATTTGGACAACAGCACACTGGGATATTTGTCTAAGGACACCAAATGTATAACCATGGCCTCGGCATCTGATGGGCACCTCACTGTCCTGTCAGGCTCCTTTGTGCCCTGGGCTGTAGCTCCACTTTGCCCAGAGATAATATGAGAAAATGAATTCTCTGATTAGTTCCATCCTGAGTGTGCTCATGTCTCTCCTCAATGAAAGGGAAAAACAGGTCAACCACCACCCACGCTAGTCCATCCACCTTCACAGTACCAGAGCTGTTTTTCTGGTCAGTACCAAAGACATGAGCCCCATCAGAATGATGGGAACAATGTCTTCGTCAGCATGAGGAGGAGGGCAGTCTCACCCACTTTGCAACCTCCTGCATGAAGATCAGCTGTACTATTCATTTTGAAAAGGCAATTATACCTTCATCAGTAGAAGTTACTGCAAAAGCTACTGGATTTTGGTAGTTGGATGCTGTAAAGTCCAGGGTCATGGCAATCCATACAATAATTGTTTCTGCCTCATTACCTAAGAGTAGTCTGCATTTTCACTTCAAAATGAATACAATTGTAGATGCTCATCTTTCAAACTTGGAAGTGTTAAAGGTGTCTGCAGCCTGCAGTGTGCCAAGTGATCCCATACTATCAAAATATCTTTTCTGTATCAAATTCAAGTGCCCTTGCAGAATTTCTCATTATTTATTTCCTGTACATTCTGTACCAATGGTCTTGGATTATCAGAAACTGAGCAGTATTGTAAGAAAAAACTTAAATGAAAAGAGAGATTTTTCAAGTGTATTGAGCTGACTAAGGCCAACTGAAAGACTTACTTAGCCCATCAAGAAAACATTTTTGTAAGCTTTTTAAACCTGAGCCTAGACAATTGAAATTATTCAAAAGTACAGCACAAACAAGAGTGTTCCCCAGGCTTTAAAAAAAGACTGCAGGACATGGTTAATCATTTTATTAGATTGAAGATGTTTATTATAGAAAGTCAGATTCAGTAGAAATCTTTCCTGGGATGCTGTCCACTCCAGTTGTTCTGCATTTTGATTTTAAACTTCATTTTTTTGCCAAGAAGGAAAAAGCCTCAATCATATTTTATATGTCTACTGCTAAAAGTTTTGAAAGGTATAAACCAGGAAATACAAAAAGAATTGTCCTCTTTCATACAGCAACTAGGACAGTTTCTTGTGCTTAGTCTTTGGTAGCATCCTCTAAAGTAAAAAAAAATAAAAAAAATAAGGAGAGAGATTTATTGATATGATTAGGGAGAACTACTTTTTCAGATGGCCACTGAAGTAAAAAACAAATGTCACAATATAGGTTTGGCTTGCATATCTGCTAGCACTTCTCTGCTCTCAGTAAAGCAAATTATTTCAGAATAATGTACAAACTCATTGCAAATTGGAAGTGTAAGCTGTGAAGTTCTGGAGAAACAAACAAGCAAGTCAATGCCTTTCCTAACAGTGATGGAAGAGTCATGAGTCACATCTCTTCAGAAAGTCCTGGTGCCAGTGTGGTGTCACCTAAGGACAAATTAAAGGAGTATTCTCCGCCTACAAGCTCAGGTCTGACCTCAGTTGACCACAAGTCATTGCCAAAATCTGAAGAAAACAAAATGTCATGGATCAATACTACCAGAAACCCTGCAGCATATGCAAAAACCTCACATTTTATTGATGCCACTGTTTTGAAATAACAGGACAGCAATGGCCGTGATGAAGAACAAGAGAGAAAGTTCCAAGAAGTCACCAGGCTCTACATGGGACAACAGTGTTATACTGCAAGGCAGAATATACCTTTTGCTGAAAAAAACCAAGTACCTTAAAAAATATCCAAAGGACTCATGAAATGCTGGGTTAGTAAAAGATGCCACATGCAGAGGGGCAGTAAAAAGCATCCCAGTAATGGACAGAAAAATCCCTGGGTTTGCCAGTAAAGGGACTGTGGTTCTACCAGATGGCTGATGCCATTCTTAGCTGATGGGAAACTTTGCCTTCAGGCTTCTCCACAAAGCTGGAAAGCAGGCTATGAAATCAAGTAAAGTATCTAGTTTGGCTTTAATTGCAACCCTTACTGAACAACTGCTTCATTACTTACCTAATTACTGCTGAACTTTTCTGTTATGTTTGTTAATTATATGAGTAAGCACAAGGTGCAACACTTCAGCCAGGAAGAGAAGATTCATTATCCAAAATTTTTACAAACAAAACCAACATTTACCCATTTAGGTATTTTACCTTTCTGTTATCCACAGAAAATCACTTATGACAGCAAACTAAGACATTATGCCACAGAGTTTGCAGTACTACAGGCTCTGCTTTGAGCCAGCAAGTGCTCAGTTGAGGAGACACTTTCTCAAATATTCTTAAATTGGTTTACAACAGAAAAAGAACAATTAGGGTGAATTCAGATACTGCTGTCATGAAGAACATACTAACTGTTCCAATGAAGTTACTGCACAATGCAGTGCCTCAGAGGAGGCATCTCAATCAATTAATGAAGAAATTAAAGAAGCCTTTAAACTGTGCTAGGTGCAATGAAAGGATCGTTTCCATGAACACAAAAGGAGCAGAGAGGAAACCTCAGTGATTTCTGATAACAGAAAGTGGAACCCCAGCCCTGGACCCTCTCAGGGCTGCTTCAAGGCAGCCTCAATCCCAGTGGCAGGGAGGACACCCTGCATAGGCAGGGGTGGGATATCACCTATGGAAACATGAGATCCATTATGGAACAGAGGGGAAGAGCATTCCAGGATTGCACAGGATTTATGAAAGGATGTTTAACAGAGGAACTGAATGTGGGAGAAGGGAGGATGTAAGATGTTTAGTAGAAAAATATGCTTGGTATAATAGAGGGATAAGAGGGGAGGAAAGAGGGCCAGTCATGGGTAAGCAGGGCTGGCATCTGACCTGGTATCACTTCATCACATCTTCACCACTGCAACTGCAGCAAGCAAGGGTGCACCTGCCAGCGTGTGATCTCTGGTGAGCATCAGGCCAGGCAGCCAGAGAGGAAGGCAAGTGGGCTGGGAGCCAGCGTGCACAGAGCTGTGTGTCTGAGACACGAACAGCAGGTTCAGGAAATCCAGACCTAAGGCTGGACAGGCTGTCACCACGTGAAAAATTGTCTGCACCTGGTGAGGTAACACAACACTTTTTCTTCAAAAACCACTGGCCTATAGAACTGCACAATTCTCTTTCTGTAGGAAGAACTGGAAAGCAACCAGCCCAGTTGTGCCAACTTTCACCAGTTCACTGGGCAGTCAGGTATCACTTTGGGGTCAACCAGAGACCCCCAGGACAGAAGAATGCATGTGTAAGGGAGGAGGAAAGTATGTTAATAATATCAGGGAAATTATTATAATATATATGTTTATTCTGGGAAAATAAATGAATATCTATGCAAAATACAGTACATAAACAGGAGCTTTTCAGCATGCACTATATTTTGGAGGAGATATCCCCTTGTGAATGAGCAATGAGTGTTTCTGCCTGTGTTCACCCCTGAGACCCTGTGTGTACACACGTGTGTCACGTACACACATCTGTTGGGAATACATGGTCAGCTCCTTGGCTAGTTGGACCTTTGGGGATGGAATTTTGGCAGCCCCTTTCCAATCAGATAATTTAGGATTTAGGAACTCCTAGAAAAAGCTTCAACAATAATATATCTTGCAGTATATCTAAAAAGTTGGAAGGTAAACCCAGAGAAGGTTTACTGATGTTGACAAAGTAACTGGTTGCTTTGGAATTGATTTTTGCTGAATAGCAATTGGTTTGTGCAAGGTTTTGTTCTGCAATGCTACTAAAACTTCTGCAGAGAAAGAGTAGCTGTAAGCTGTGAAGCTTCAGCAAAAGGAATGAAATTATCAGCAAATCTTTCTCAAACTAGGCAAACAAGGGAGCTTTTATTAGCTCTTTCAGAAATCTCAGGAATTCAGATTCCATCTAGGATTCCTGTGAAAGTGAAACTGTGGGCAATGAATGCCATGATCTTCAAAGAGCTGAGTTTTGCACAGTTATACCCTTTTATACCTGCCACATCTTCCCCTCATAACTATGGGAGTGGGAAACAAACCTTGCAAGCCCACTCTTGTAAAGATAATTCCTATATAGAGCAAATTAAAAGTAGCAAGAAGCAAGTTACCAAGTGCTTTGGTATCTTCTAAATGCACAAATAATTTGATCTCTGAATTATGGTTTATCCAATGGATATTGGTCAGTTGTGATAGGAACTTGAGGTCCGGACACTCAGTTGTAAGGAACATGGGCCCTATTTACCTTTCTCTTTGTGCATATATCCTGATTGAGCAGACCTATAGGCAAAATGGTAACACTTTGACATACTCTGGCTTTTTCCATCTGCTATCAGCAGTTGTACACTGGAGTATGCAGCTAACCCAGGAACAAGTACATTTAAAGCACATTTCGTAAGTGAATTGTGGAAGATAATTTTTCCATGTTATATAAGAAAGTAGATCTCAGTGACCATGACTGCATTTCACTTTGACCTGTCCAAGTTATTTTTATGACAGCAAGACAGGCACTAAAAGCAATTAAACCACAAAAACTGAGTATTACCATCAGTGTCCCAGATGTTGATCTGTCACCTTTGGTAAGCATTACAGATTGTGATAAATGGACTGCTACAAATACCCAAGTAAGTTTCAGGTTAAATTAGCTTTAGACATGTCTAAAAATTCCACCCATTCTCTCTCTCCTGGTCCCACTTTTGAAGCTGCTGACCCCCAGATTATACCCCATGCTGAATATGAAGGCATTGTTACAGGTGCTCACTAAGGAACCCAGCAGTGCCACCAACCTCCTTCCCCTCTGTTTAATATGAAAAAGAATTCCCTTTGGTGCCCTCCATAGCTATGTGCAAGAATAGAAGATGCAGATCACGTACACAGTTGCTGGATAGCTGGAGATTTTAAGCAGTGCTATTTTTCCCTGTAGACAAGCTCTAGTGTAAAGCAGGTAACTGTGACATTTTTCAGAGGGTCAGCCCTGCAGTGTCAGAGCAGATCAGAATTTGGGGGTTGCAGGGAGACCATAAAATGAATAGAAGATCTGCTTTTAAGTTGCAGATTCCTTGGTTTGGGAGACTTGCACACTACATGGACAAATGCCCAACTTTCCTGCCTTTAGCCTCAGGTCCAGTAACGTTATCAAGAACAAACTGGTGCTGAAAGCTCTGCTTTAGGCTGAAGGAAGAAGAGATGCCAAACTGGTTATCTGAGGACTGATAGAAACTATTTTATGCTAGGGAGAATGATAACTCACATTAGTATAGTTCAACATTTTAAAAGAACAATTTAATGGGAAAGGCATTCCCTCAGGGAAAAAAAAAAAAAGGTCAAAATGGGATTTAGTTGACCAGACATGGTGGTGGCTGTTATGGAGATTAGGAAGTCTGAGATAAATAGTTGCTGTGACATATATTGACATTAAACCCTTTAATCAAAGAAACAAACACATCATTACCAAGAAACAAGCCAGAGTGATGAATAGTTATTATTGTTAGAAAGAATGGAGATCTAAATCACAGGACAAAGAGGGAATTGTGCATGTCATAAGAAATATTCTGCATTTTGGATGACTGTGGTTTCACACTATTGATAAGAAGTGGGAAATTGATTACACCAGATTTTATTTTATGATGTTTTATGTAGAAGGGTGTCATAAGGCATGCGAGCCACTGAAAGCCTGAAACCTACGCATTATACCTTCAGAAAATCCATTACTTGTGCTGTTTTATAAAACACAAATATTCTTAAGTGTGCCTGAAAGATATTCAGTCCAAGTATTGTGGAAATAAATAGGTCTAAGATGAAGCTAGATTGATTTTCCCAGGGACTGACCACTGGAATTGGAGTACAAACCTCCTCATCAGCCAGCATAATAATTTACCCAGCCATCAGCAGTGGGAGCATTTCTGCATCTCTTTGTGTTAACAGAGGCAAAAACATAAACACTGTTTACCTGCTGCAGGATAAAAGGTTCTGATCACTCTACCACCAAAGCTAAACCCTCTTTGCATACATGGGTTGAGGCTATAGCTTGACTATAATTTCCTTTTGGGGCAATATCAGATTCAGCAATTCCCAGCAAGCTCGTTGCCCCAGCACACACTGTTCCCCACCAGCACCAGTGCTTGTCTTCCACCTCATGCCCTGCACTGGCCAAAATTCCCAAAAAGAAAAGGGACAGAACACAGGTAGAGCAACAGGGCTGCTTGTGCTGCTGCTGCCACCAAAGTCAGTGACAGCCAGGCCATGCCTGGGCTCTGGTCACACATATTTTAATAGCACAGCAATTTTCTATCAGCACCAGAAAGTGTATATAGATAACCTGAGAAAGTCAATCAACTTTTCCTTACAAAAAAAAATAAATATCACAACCAAAAATAAAAAAGGATTTTTAACTCTTTTGGAAACAGTTTCATTTACAAAGGGATCCTTTGGTTGGGAAAACCAAACCACTTGTCACACATGAACAATGCTGATAGACACTGGATGTAAGAATCAGAGATTTGGAGAGATTTTGCTTTGCTTTTTCCCTACTTCAGCAGTTACATAAAGATAAATTTCTATTGAACAAAAACTTAGTGACCTTTAATATGAATTGCCTTAGGGCTCTTAGGCCTTGGATGAGATACCACAAGTTAGATTGGAAAATAGCCTTCAGATGG
This sequence comes from Thryothorus ludovicianus, assembly GCA_013397245.1. Lineage (NCBI taxonomy): Eukaryota > Metazoa > Chordata > Aves > Passeriformes > Certhiidae > Thryothorus > Thryothorus ludovicianus. Next base: position 256,790 of record VZTB01006163.1, on the reverse strand, counting down.
GAGGTCTGCCTCTTGCCAAGCCTATGATGGACCACAAAGGAGGGAGGGAAACACATGCCCTTGAAACATCAGAGCTCATATGCAATCACACTTTGTCATTGTTGCCAGCTACACTTTCTGCACAGGCCTTGAGTTTCTGCAGCAAGCTCATCCTACACCAGTTTTTGGGTGTGCTCCTCTCTCCCACACCATGGGAGTGCCCCATCAGTCCTTGGGACACCCCATTCCCTCACAATACCAACAAGAGCTACCACACACAACACTAAGTAGATACAAGGCTGACATATACAAGAAATTCATCTCCAGTTCATAGGATAGTTGAGAAACACACACCCTGTGTGGCTTGAGAGTGCTCAGACACAGCAGCCCCACAGGACATGGGGGCACACCAGGAAGCAGACTCACACCTTCTGTCAGGAGGCTTCTTCCACCAGATCTCCATAGAGCTGATTGATTTTCCCTCAAAGAAAGCTTTCCTCTATCTCACAAACCCACCAAAAAAAGAACCCCAAAAAAAACCATGCAAAAGGAACAATTCTATTCACCAGGTGGGCCTTGAGACAGAGATTTGCATCTCCAGCAAGTGCCACGTCCAGGATACAGCAGCTTCTGTCCAGAGCTGGCTCCATCCTGGAGCCCTGAGCAAGGCCAGGTTTGGAGAAGATTGTGTGGACACATCTCAAGCCAGCAAAACCATCTAGCTAAGCATTGTTCCTTCAGTCAAGGAAGTTGTGAAGGCTACAGAGGTTTGCTTGGTCCTGCCAAGAGCCTCTGGCAACCTCTCCTTTATTTTGCGGCTGCCTTCTATGAAAAAAAAGGTGATTTTTTCAAGGCTTTTTTGGTTGGTTTGGTTTTTTGTTTTTTTGGGGTTTTTTTTTGGGGGGGGGGTTGTTGGTTTTTTGTCAAGTGCAAACAGGAATGCTTTGCATGAAAGACTATTTAACCTCGTGTGGTTTGTGACTGTCTTGAGATCAAAGACTACCAATTACAGGCACACAATAACATTTTCCAGCTTAATGAGAAGCAAAATAAAACCTGGAATTTGAGTTAAATTACAATATTTTTTGAAACTAAAGATAAACATAGAACATAGCTTTAAAGCCTGCAATTTTAGGGCTGCAAAAGCTCAAATAAGATTTACTTAGAAAGAATTAAACCCCTCCATTTGAGGTCTTTCAGATGGTACAGAGCTAACCTATTTAATATCCATCACAACTGAATGAAATTCTCATGTCAGCAAAGGAGGCAGCAAATAACAGCAAAATATAGCAAAACACACAAGTTATGATGAACATAAAACAATATGGGTTAGAAATTAGAATAGACAGTATTGCCTTAATATTTTTTCAGGTGCAAGGTATAAAAATAGTTACTGACCTGTATCCAGATAATAACCTCATCACCTTCCTGGAGGAAACCAGATTGGAAATCGGCTCACCACTGGAAAGACATGAACCCAGCTTTTCCACAGCAAGGACTGAGCAGGAGAAGGTGACATCCCACCATCCACAGCCTCACTGAGAGGCAGAGACCCACAGTGCTGAACATGGAGGACTGGTAATGGCACCCATGGATGGCCTACAGCACAGCAAAGGAGGAGCCAGCAGGAGAGCACAGCCCCACAGAAACTCAGGAAAGGAGCAGCAGCTCCAGGCTGCACTGAACTGACCCCAGGCCATGGTGTGGCTGGAGGGTCCAGGTGAAGCTGCTCAAGGGGGTCATTAGGCCCATTAATGCCCATCAGGTATTTTCACAGGTGGTCCTTGAGGATGTGAAAGACCCCAAGCACAGTACAGTTTACAATGCATGAGAAACTTCAGAAACAACCATGTGTGAGATGGTTAAAGGACATAAGGCTCTGGACTTGTGAACTTCTGCAACATCCCCAGGTGTCTGTACTTACGCTTAAACCCATGTGGTAAAACAAGGTTAAGAAGTCTGAACATGGAATAGGACAACTCTCAAGAAAGCTTGGAATTAAGCAGATCAAAGACCCCTTGATACTTACGTATATTATGTTTAAATTTTTTTTTGCAATGTCTCTTTTCTTCACACGCACTGTATTTTCAAGCACTATTACCAAAAGTTCTCTCAGCTATTTCCCTTCCCCTGGCATGGCAAAAGATTTTGAAGAATGATGGTTCCAAACATCACTCTGGCCTCAGTGATTTTATTTGAAGCCATTTTTGTACTTAGCTCACGACTCTTTTAGGTAGCCAAATTTCAAATGGTGGATGTTTAGAAAAACTAATGACTACTTAGATTTCTTGAATTTTAGGCATACAAAAACATTATTGCATTTAAAAGTGCTAGGAAAGGATATTTAACTGTTGTCAACAAAGAAGTTATGGAGCTTGTTCCTTTGACTCAGAACACTCAAATCCCATGGGCCCTAAAATAACTATGTTTTAAAGTTCAGCAAATACAGTTCTGACTAATTTGATGACCCATAAGAAGAACTTAGATGAAATTACTGACTGACCTATTTTTTGCCTGAACACATAATGTACAATGGCTGTATGGTTTAACACATACATTCGTACAACAGTAATTTCCCCGAGGATTTTGCAGCTCTGAGTAATTACATTATGCAACATTTCCAAGACAGGCTCTGCTCATTCATTATTAACCACACAACTGTGTGTGTGTGCCTCAAACTCTGTGCTCCTTCATGGGAGCCGCTGCTCTCACATCATTGGCGACGTGAGAGGAATCTGAGTCACGAGAGGAATTTTGGTCAGGACCTGGTTTCAGTGCCCTCCTTTTCACCTTGGACTTCCACAATCTCTGAGCTCAAAGGCGTAAAAGGACAATCCCAAATAAGAAGTCAATTAAGATGAAAGCAGAAGCTGTGGAGTCCTACAAAATTGTGGCCCTGAAACCTGTGTTTAACTCAACCCAGGGCACCTTCCCACTGACAATCTTCTCATGCACACCTGCTGTTGCATCATGACAGCAAATTATTCCTGTTCATCAACACCAGCAAGAAACCTCTTGTGTTTAATCTTTAAGCATGCCCTTTAAAGAGTCATAGTACGACATACAACCTCGACAGCCAGTGGGAGTTGGATGCCTACAGTGATTACACAATTGGAAAGCTCTTGGGTTGCTAGCAGCACTGTTAGATCCTCAGATTTGTTACATATTTTACTATGTACTTGCATACTCAAGATTTTCAGTGAGGCACGCAGAGGTGAATTTCTGTATATAAATCTCAGATTTACTGAGACTCTGTATTTCACTCACACCTTGTTGTGCAACCAAACCACAAAGTGCTTTTTTCTTTCTTTCAAATAATCCAGAATAAAAAATTGGCATAGTGAGTTCCTCTGGCACTTACCTGGTGTTTCACATAAGATAAATGAATAAATTTTCTGAGAAGCTAATAAACTGAAAACTGCCAGGGTTAATTAAAAGAGTTACTTGGAAAGTCTCTGATGTTAGATGCACAGGTTGCTGTTATGTACAAGTACACAAACCTGAGCTAGAAAATTAACATTAAAGAAGATTTCAGCTGGGGAATACTGAAGCTATCGAACACCACCTGGCCTAGGTCACTCCAGGTCTTGAGCACGCAGGAAGTGAGAATGTCCATGCAATCCCAGGCTCTTTGGGCAGGGAGCAGTGTATTTCCCTCAGGGAAAATGTCAGAATATCAGGCATCTTTGAAACACCACTGGTGTGCCAACAGAGCAACACACATATAGCAAGGACAGAGAACTTAGATGTCCTGGGAACAATGTTTGATCTGAGGAGGAATTCCACCAGGATTTGCAGCTGGGAGGAAGGAGGGAACAGCTGTGGCACAGACCTCTGGGTCTGGAAGGCCGTGCTGGGATGGACACATGGATGCAGTTTCATCAAGGACTGCAGTAAGTGACTGGTGACTGTTTGGGCCATGCTGAGAAGGGCTTAACACCTGTGATGGAGCCAGAGCGTTCAAGAACCACTGGATTTTCAATGCTTTACAATGTTAAGAGCAGAGGGATTTGAGAGATCAGACTATAACAGAGACCTAACTGCTTTTAATGGACTGGTTTTTCACAAATTTTAGGAAATCCACCCCAGGTCCCCACTATCACAAGTTTTGGTTTGATCTTTGCTGCATATATGTGCCACAGCCTGGCACAAACACAGTCTCACAGGATCTTCTCAAATCTTTAAAGAGCCTGAGAACAAAATTGAAAGGAAACTATTGAGAGTAACCAGTGTCATGGCAGGCAAATAAATAACCAAACCACGTAGGAAAGCAGCCATGCCGAGGGAATTCATATTCTGTTCTCATATTTGTTTTAAAGCTTTAAGAGGTGAAGGTAAACATTGGAATGTGTAAGTCCTGCACATAGGATTCCATCTGCATGGGGCTCACAGGAGAACCTCAGGATCAGGAAACTGCATTCTCAGGGGATCATCTGTACATGGGTTAATGAGCTCTGCAATGAGAAAGGCAAATATTTCAGTCCTTGCCTGGTCTTCCAGCAGTGTTAGACTGAAGTTTGCAGACTCGTGTTATCCCACGTGCTGTATAAGTGGAATGGCTACATTTTGGGAGACTGCTGCTTGGAATAGCAATTTTGTGAGAATTCATCAAGCAAGTTGGAAGCTCTCACTTCAGAGCAGTGAAACGAGGGCGCTGGCGGGACTACTCAGTCAACACATATGGCGCTGTGCTATGATTTCCATTTCAGAGTGTACTAGCACTTATTCTCTGTTTTTCTCACAGCTGCTCACTCCCAGTGTTAGCACTCCCAGAATAGTCTGCTGGCGTATAAATAGGGTTCTCCCTCTGCTGCACATGGCTGTGCTGCAGACTGTACTGCTCTCCACTTAATTACAAGGTGCTGTTAATGCTATTAAAATAGTTCTGTGTCTTTCTGTCCCCAAGAGGCAGAGACACCACAGGCGCCTGGGTTTGCTCATTCTCTGGGCTTAGGCAAGGAGTTGCATCCTAATTTAATCATCAGGGAAGGCAGTATGGAGAGGGGAAAAAAAAAATCTTCCTAACTGAAAGATCTTACTAACTCAAAGGATCTAACACATCATGCCCTTGAGATTCAAAACGAGCACGCATTAAAGCAGCTTCACCTGTAAAGGAGAGACATTGTCTTCAAAGAAACCATGGGCTCTGGGCAGCACAGTCCTCCAAAGTCAACTTGGTGCTACATCACCACCAGACCCTGACTACAGAACCATTTTGGGCAGTGTAACACCTCCCAGCCAAGAGGGAGGCTCAGCCCTGATGCTACATCATCTCTCTCCAGTTTCTGCAGCCAAGTCCTGGTGCCTCCCAGTTATTCCAGAGTTCTAAAGTGCTGCACAGCCTCCCACATCACCCCGCTGGGCTCCTGGCTCTGATCTGCTGAGACATTGCAAAGAGCAGCAATTGCTCCACTCCTCGTGAGGACAACAGAGAAGTGCAGTGAGAGCGGCTAAAAGTAACGGTGCTCCCAAAGCTGAAGAGGAAAGATTTCGGGAGAATGCAGGTGCAAAACATTTTTATCATTGTTGTTATTATTATCATCATCATCATCATCCACATTCTAATGCTGTACACATCACCATCATCCTTATGCACACTCTAAGAGTGACACATAAAAGAGGTACCAAGAAATACTGAGGCTTCTGCTTTCTCTGGTTGACATTTAATTTCTGCTTTCAGTATGTTTCTGGAAAAAGTTTGGAAAGTGTGGTTGCTTTCAAAGTGATTTTCCTTTTTCCATTTGGCAGATTCCTTGCCATGATGAACAAAGATGAAACAAAAAAATATAAACCTGACAATAAATTTAAAATAGCTACTTGCACTGTCAGCTAAACCCAAGATTGGATTTTTAAAAACTAAGACACTCCAAACCAAGAGATTTTAATCGTCAAGAAATCCTATAATTTTAAACAATAAATATGCTGTTCAGAAATGGTGGGAAAAATGAGAGTTATGTTTCCAACCATTTGGTTAAATTAATAATAACACACTAATGCTCCCTCTGTTGGTTAATTTTCAAAAGGTATTCCAAATATCACAGTAGCATCCAGTAAGAGAGCATATTTTCTTTGGGAGGAAAAACCAAAACCAAAACCAAAACCAACCAAATCCCAACAAAACTCCATATTCAAAAATTGAGACACTCAAGAATAATATGTTTAAATTATTTCCAATTTGCGAAACAAAATTAAATTAATTTTAACAGCTATTAAGCCAAAATATTTGGATCCAGAACTAAATAATATAAACACAACAGAATTCTTAAAATTTAGTTTTGGATGGTTTGCAGACTAATTGTTTCTGGACCAGGAAAAGTGTTCTCTTGCAATGGAAATAATACCACTCTCACTCTATTTTCTTGTGGAGCAATAAGGCACAACGGTGTATCATTAAGAAAACAGTTCTGTATTAGCATTGACAACAATAACACTAAGGAGGAATTTGGGAGTTCTGTTTATGCACATTAAATTTCCAACAAGTAGTTCTTCAGGAGCTCAAGTGGTTTTGTGCAGTGAGGAGCTTTCCTGAGCCTAACAATTTCCATCAAGGAAAAAAATTCTGTTTCCATGGAAACATCCGAGGTGGACCAAGCATGGATTAATCAAAATACAATGATGCCTTTTTGCAAGGTAGGAACTAGGAAAAAAAGTCCAGTTTTAAGTGAGCACTGCTGCTCTTTCCTTCCATTCACACTAGAAAGCATGGGAAATTCTCCCCAAATGCCTATGTGACACACAGTTTAATTAGCACAATAAAAAGTTAAGTTTTCTTACATTCATAATTAGCATGTTATTCTGAACTAGAGCCAAGGATATATTAACATGAAAAAAAAAGAGAGTGAAATAAATAATTTTAAATCGCATTTATATTCCTTTTTGATTTACTACTGGTTATATCAAGTGGCTCTTATGTTTAAAAAATTTTAGTTGCTTTTTCTGTATTCTTAGTACTGAAGGCTCATTTCTTCATAGTGAAGGCTCTTTCTTATATTCAAAATCCAAGCTATGGGTTAGGAATTCTTTTTTTCTTGCTGAAATGAGTATGCATGATATTATATCATTCTCAGCTACCATCACAGTAATTTATGACAGCAGAATTTAGCTATGAGTTCTGCCATTGCCTAGGGATGAACAAAAGGCTACATAAAGCCAGCCTGCCTTCATCTATCTTCTCAACAAAGCAAAAAGAAACACGGCTCCATTTTTAACAGAGCACTTCCATTGAAGTGCTCCCTTTGTCTGTTCTTTGTGCTAGTAAAATGATAGCTGAAGTTATTTTCTAATTACTCTGTTATCTGAAGATATTAAAAAATACTCTGAAGGTGTAAGAGTGGCACACGACAAAAGTCAAATAACTGTAAGCCCTCCACTTGTACATAACAACATGATACTAATGTCAGAGACAAAAAAATGGACTTCCACTCCTAATCCTACCTCAAAATGAGGCTCCACTATGAAAAATTGCCAGCGATAGCATTGGCAGGGTTCCACTTTTGTGATTTTCAAAGGTTTGGTAGCAAATTCATGCACAGATTTTGTTCCTCTTTATTTTATTACTTTTCAGCAGGGATCTGAGAATCAAGCTGGGTTTCCCATCTCCAACATCACCATAATAAAGGTATGTAATAAAGTAATAAAGTAGTAATAAAGGCTAAACTTATTAATAAAGGCTATGTTGGCCAAATTATGATCACAATAATCTGTGTAGACCCTCTGTTATCATGAGATTTGCTCAAACATTACTGGTGAAGAAGCCCCTGATTGGTAAGTGGCACACTTGGATACCTTGGTGCACGAGGAGGATGAGCCCTACAGGTTCCCACTGGTTGAAATGAAGTAGAAAGCAGCAAATGTTTCATTTCTGTCATTCAGGCAGGCAGATATGACTCTGAATACACAACAGCTTGGTTCATGCAGCCACGCAGGGCAGCAGCACGCCCTCAGAAACAGGTGACAGTCACTCAGTTATTCCCTATATTGGAGCAGAGTTCCTCACGCTGCCTGGGCAGGCAGAGGTCTGTAGGTGCTTTCGGGGCAGTTTAGGGCCATCCCTCCCCACTGCACACGCAGCCATGGTGGGTGCAGGAGGCACAGGGAGGCTGCAGGAGCTGCCCAGCGCAAGGGCACAGGCGTGCAGAGCGCACAGATGCCCACAGCCAGGTGCCAGCCGTGGGAGGTAGGGACATACGGAAACACAGCTTCCACCGTGGAGAAAACATGGCCACACGCCTAGGGCACAGGGAGGAATTAACTCCTAAAGGACCGCTAAGGGACCAGCACACTCCTGCGGTTGGAGGCTGTCAAACCCAGCTGTGAAACTGGTGTGGAGAGGCACCAGCACGGCTGGTGAGGCAGGAGCAGCGCAGCTGGCTGGAGGGACAAACACAAGCCATGTGTCTGGGCAGCATGAGCTCCACGTGGCTCTGCCAGGGGCTGGGAAACGTGAGAAAAGGTTTTTGAGGGGCCAGGTGTGAGCAGGTTTGGGAGGTTTCCCTGTGATGACCCCGTTAGGTGCTCTTGCCGTTCACTCTACATGACTACACCAGTGCGCCTCCCTCAGCAGCTGCTCCCTGTTCCACCAGCCTTTCCCCTCTCTGCAGGGGCACACTGAGCCCCCAGGTGCATGGCTGCACCGGTGAGGTGGAAGGACTGAGTTCTTCACAGGAGCGACCTCTTTTACCCACCTTTTCAACATAAGCATGTCTAAAATGGCAGAGTCACTAAGAAGACATGAGGAAAGCCCACAGCTCAGGCTGCCAGTCCCCACCTTGCACCAGACAGGCCTGTGTCAGCAGGGAAGGGTTAGCTGAAACTACAGTGTTAGGCTTGCAAAACCAGCATTTCCTAGCATGACTTCTCCCAGTAATATTGAACTGCCCTGTAAATACCTCTTCAAAACAAAATCTTCCCTATGATGCAGTATTGTCCAGGAAAAATTAAAGGGGTTAAGGAAGTAACTTTCTCCTTGCTCTCCATGACAGGCTGATGCAAGACTTATTTTTTAAATATAGACACAACTTTTCTCCATATTTAACACTTAAAGAACAGGCTTCTTTGCACCACTCTACACATACCCGAAGTGCAGAGATGGGGGCGAGCTGCCTGCCTCACTCGGGTGACAAGGGACATCTAGCGGCATCGTGGCTCCCAGCACCACTGCCCTGCTCGGCCTGCAGGCACAGCGGGCACAGCCCTGTCCCCACCTGTCCCCACCGCAGGGACAACCCATGGCTGGTACAGGGTACAGGGCTGGTACAGCCCTCTGCCTTCCCCAGCCTCACATCCCACCTCTGTGTGCAGAACTACACTGCTTTGCATCCTCCTCTCTCCATCAGGTCTGCTCAGCTTTTCCAGTCCTGCTCCCATTAATTTTCCCTAATAACATAATAACACATTTTACATGTAACAATGTATTTTCAGTAAGAGGCTGGTTATCTCAGTGGCAAAGGCCTGCTGTGGATAAGAAAGCATGGAGCCTGCTCCCTTTATTCTGAGAAACAAACTGTTTCAGAGGAATGCCTGTCTGTATGAAAATAAAATCAGTGCATGGTTAGAACAAGACTCTTGAAAATTACAACCACATCTACCAGAAGAAAATTATTTTGTTTAATTAAAAGAAAGAGTAAATAATGGCATTACATCCAGCTTAAGTATTTACATCAGTAATAAAAGGTCAAGACATTGTCATTGGAATAGACCAGTACATACTGAAAGATGTGGGTTTAGATTAGATAAGAAGAATAAATTATTTACTCAGGTTTCAGTTGCACAGGAGGAGTTCTGATGGTCTTGTCTATCAAAACAGCATAAAAATGTTGCTTTTTTTTTTTTTTCCTGGTTTAGATTTCCCTGTCCAAATCTCAAAACACTACAGGATTGAAAGAGTAACAGAGGGCTGCAAGCAGTGCTAAACCTGCTGGCTGTCCAAAGTTCTCCAACTTTGATTTAAGAGACCTCCTGTGGCTGTGGTCCACCTGTGCCTCAGCCTGGACTTGTCATGTATATTTAAGAATAGCTGATTTATTAGTTTTCCTTTCGTGTTCTGTTCCAAAAATAATGAAGAACATTTGTGGCTAGGAGGAAGTAAAAAATGGCCTTTTGGGAGATGCAAGAAACCCACAGAAACCCTGACTCATCAAACTCACTTTCAGTTTGTTTGGCTGCCTCCTTTTTTTTCCTCTGCAAAATTCCCCTGATCATCTCTCCCAGATTCATTGCTTTACCCTTTCACTGTCTTTCTCCTTCCTCTGAAAAGCTCTCAACTGTTTCGTTTTACACTTTTTTTCTTCCCCAGTTTCCTACTCCCCATATATGTGTCCTCTCTACCGTTACCTCCTGCAAACATTGTAAGCCCCTTCTCACAGGAAACTTTTAAAGAAACAAACTTGTCTTTTCCATTTACTATTCCTCTTGGGAAAAGAAAAACAAAACACAAACTATTTTTCTATTAAAACATTTCACTGAAATTTGAATAAAACTACACTTATACGTACAGCTGTTGATTATCTCTTTTTTCTTACCTCCTCTTTTCTTTCCTTTTTTTTCTTTCCTGAGCAAAACTGCTGTGTGTACTCTGTGCAGAAATACATAAATTAGCATCTCATTTTCCCAGAGCTCATTGTGCCTATAACAATAAGAGTGTCCCAAATACGTAGCTGGCAAATTGCTGCCACAACTGAATGATTAAAGAACTCTCAGGGAGCACTTCATGGCACTCCACTGCTCAGAGCAGAAACCTTCTCCCCTCTTAGAGCAGCCAGCCCAGAGAGACCAGGAGAGACACAGAGCTTTAAATAACATTAAACAATTAGAAATGTCGCCAGCAAAGGTAACCTGAGGTTTACCTGAGCTCAACAGAATGTTATGTCGGTATGGAAAGAAGGACTAACAAACGGAGATATTATTGCTTAGCAGCCAGACCGCCAGCGAAGAGAGCGCTGATGTATTTTAGGCAGCACTGCCCCTAGAATGAAGCTGTGGGGATGTCAGGCCAGGCGCAGCAGCCAGCAGTTGGCACTGTTGCTCCACTGGAGAAGGGATGGGCAGCAGCAGCAGCAGCCAGGAATGCAGGAGCGGGGAGCGCAGCCCAGGGACACGTCCCGAGCATCACCTGCAGGCACAGTCAGGGCACACGCTGCCTGCACGGCAGCACACCCACGTGAAGTGCACACTCTGCGCAGACATGTCACAAGAAAGGAGAAAAGATTTCCATCATACAAATACCACCCTCGCTCAGACACTGCAAGTGCCAATCCAGTCTGCCCGTCAAGACAGCTGGGAAAGCAGGGATGCTCTGTGAAATAGTTGGGAAATCCAGACTGGTGTGTCACAGAGCAGACACAGCAAACGACAAAGTCCTTCCCGAAAGCAACAGGAGACTTCCAGACTCACTCCAAGACCAGAAAATGGAAGCTTTTTTCAAATAAGAGGGACTAGCCTCTCCTCCAGGGGTTTGCTGTTTGCAGCGCTGCCCGCAGTAGTGAGAGCTGGTGCAGATGAGTGAGGCAAGGCCAAAAGAGGGAATGTCACAATGGAAAGGCAGTCCTTGCACAACATGCTGATATGAATAAAAAGGCTTTTGGTAATTTTTCCCATCACACAGCCCTTCAGTGCCTCATAAGCCTTGAAAAAGTCACAGAGCAGTAAAATGTAAAATTAAATCTTGTGGCTTTACAATTACCTTACCTGTTCCCCTGTCTCCTTCCAAGAAGAAAACAAAACAAAAGAAACAAAAAAACTCCATCCAAGCTACCAAACAAAAAAGGCAAACTACTTACACATATATAGCAGGGACAGGGAAAATCTCACTGGGGAAAAATACCTCCTCCATCCACAGAACTACTCCTCTTGGATATCAGTACCTGTGGTACATGTCTTAGCAAAACTTAAATAAGGAAGAATATGTTAAGAATTAAATAGGAACAAGTTAAATTTAAAGAAATGAAGAGATAATAAATTGGAAACATCTGGGAGGTGAGAAGGAAGGAACTTAAAAAAACCAAACCAAAACAAACCCAACCACATTGAGAATCCATGGAAGAGGAAACCTCTTCAGTATTTCACATGAGGAATTTTATCCATCTCCAAGTACAGGAGCATGAAATCCTATCTGAAGAAAAGGTAAGTGTCTGAGCTCTGCCTGTGCTCTCTGCTCAGCACCAGAACTATGTCTTCTCTGAGGGTTGCTCTGAAATCAAGGTGATGACTGGCCTTGAACACACAAGACAGAAAGGCAGAGAAAAGTCTGGTCTAAATGGATTGGATGGTTAAGGGCAAGAGGTTCTTAGAATTTCTGCTGGCCACTGGTTTGAGGAGGGGAAAAAGACTTCACGATAGGAGAGAGAGAAATAAACAAAAAAGATAAAGAATTGTTGAGAAATAGCAAAGAAACATTCAAATAAATTGTTTTGAAGTTCCAAAAAGAAAACTGGCAAAGGTGCTAAAGCAGAAGTTTCCCAGTGCATTAAGAAAACCATCCAAGAACAAGAAACAGCTTTGCCTAATAATGTGTCACAAGAAATACTTTGCAACAGGAGCAGCAAAATCTTTCCCTGCTGTGATTACAGCAGCAGCAATTCCAGACCACATTCCAGGGGGGCATGTATACACTGCATTTGGTTAAATAGCCTGAAAAATAAGTAATTGGTTCCTTTGTATTGAGAAAACCATGCATTTCCTAGACTGAGGAGAATAAGAGGAGGCAGTTTAGCAATACATTACCATGTCTGCCTGTTGCAATGATCTTCATCAGGGAGGAGCAGCCCTTTGGGAGCTGCACCTGAGTTTCTCTACCTACTATTGGCACAGTTTCAAAGATAATTTTGCCAGAGAGTTGTCTTTGTGTAAGTACATTCCCTCAGAGCTAGCTTACCATCAGCCGTGTAATTTTTACCAAGGCAAATATTCGTAAATTCTAAAATAGAATTATATTAGTGAACCTCCTTTAATCTACCTTCAGTATTTATTTACTGTGCTGCCTTGCACTGCTACCTATAGTTATATACATACTCCTTAGCCCCAGCAGCATATAAGCATCTGGATGAATGCAATATAGTTTTGTCTCTTAGTTTTATCTGACACCAAAGTCCCAATTATTGTCCCAGGGAAGGTGATATATTACTGCAAAAATCAACACTCTACATTGAGAAACCAGCAACTGACTTCTGCATGTCTGTGTAGCACTGCAGAGTCTCACTGCATTGCCTAAGCCGTGAATGTTTTACATATTCTTGACAGCCACATAAAAAAATTCAAAGACAAGGCTTAAATTCCTTGTGGTTATGGTCTGGGGTCTCCACTTGCAGGGAGAGAAGCAGAATAAAACCCATCAGGCCTGTCAGGAAGACTGCATCAGTTTCATGCCAGTTTTGTCCATTGAAGCCCTACTACCCTCACAGGGCTTGCTGCACAGACTAGAGATGAGCTTTGTCTTTGTATCTCGTTATTAAATTTGGCAGTTTCTTTCACAGGGGAAAAATTACACAAGATACCTTTAATCCACTTCTGACTCTGCCCACCACTTTCAAGGAAGCTGCAGCAGTTTTCTTAATGGAAAAACTAGATTCCTCAAGCTAAAGGGAAATATGGATCTTAAAATACCACCACTAGACGTCCCCTTAGCTTCAGCCAACGAAGCAGAGGTGCTCTGGTAGCCCTGATGGCTTCTTCCAGCCACTCTATGCAACACCAGCAGCCAGAGAAGGAGCAAGGACTCTCCAAGGACTCTACAGTCTCATGGCTTCTGGACCACATTTGCTGCACCCATTATTTTTGTGCTACAATAACACCCCATGCTTAGGTGAGACATACCTCAAGTGTTCACAGCTGGCTGAGGAGAATGGATCCATTCAGGCCTGGTTGCAGCCTGTCTTTGCTTTTTTGACTGCTGGGGAAAGCCACTGAGGTGGATCTGCACCAGTCCTGATCCCAGCAGGTCTAGAAATTTCCTCTGATACCCTAAGGAAGAAGTAGAGGTTCAATGGGTGTAAGGCAAAGCAGCTGTCAAGGGAACAATTTCTGTACATGCTCTCTGTGAATGGCCCTTACCTTTCAGAAGAGAAAATCTTACATTCCCCACATCCTGCCTGTTACATGAGGTTAGATAAAATATGTTTAGGAGGCATGGCCTGGCCTGTAGCCCAGCTGTCTGACCACAGTAACCACACTCTTTCCTTATAAACAGGACACTGTTTCTTCTGGGTATCTGGGATTTGCCAGTTCAGCTTTATTCAGCTCACTAGAATGATTTTTTTTTTTGTTGTTGTCATTTTTGTTCTTAATGAATTTTCAAAAATCAGAGCAATGGCTGTGGAACACTTCAAAACCATTGATTTTTCTGTAGCTCACAGAACAAAACCATCACCATCACTTCAGGCATTTCAAGCTGAGACAGAAGGACCATTTGAGAGCTGAGGTAAGTTCTGCTATTGCAGTGTCAAGAGAATACAGTTAATGACCCCAGGGAGGATTTTCTTTCTGGTCCCCAAATAAAACAACAACCTCTAACCTCCTGCCTAATAGTTTTTGCTCCTCATTCAATAACCTCTATGTTTACATTACTCATCATGTAAATTGCCTAGACACAGTTACAAATATTCCATTAATAATCACCACAAGACCTCCTGCTGTCTTTCTTCTCAGGTATCCCACAGTTGACTCTGGTCCACACCCATAATTGCTCACTCTGACCCGAGTGAGGCTGCTCCTGCTCTGGATGGGTGGCAGATCACAAGCACCTACTAAGAAAAAACAATTTCTTTGTAATAAACCTTCTCAGATTCCTTCCTTTCTCACATAGTATCCAAACCTTGCCACCTGTTAAATACTATCAGTCAGGACACCCTTAGGTGCTTTTAATCTGCCCAGGCATGGTAAGAGCAGAGTTTTCTGTCTGGCCAGAAAGGCCTCTGAGTCACCTTCTGAGGCATGAGTTGGGTTTTTTCTGTGTTCTCTCAGAAACTCAAACATTCTACATAAAAGCATATATAAAGTATACAAAATGGGCAGTTAGAGCAAAAAGTAATAATCTTTAAACCAGGGGAAGAGAGGTTCAGAAGAGGTGTAAGGGACTGTTTTCCAGCAGCAGGGATGATGAAGCAGAGTACTTGGGGGTGGTGTGGGACCTTGAACCCTGGACATCTTTGAGGACAGATCATGAAAACAGTCACGAGAGAAATTTGCCTGCAGTTGAGTCTCCTTCTGAACATGTGCCCCAGCCTCATCACCTGTCTGTGGTACCAGTGTCACAGAGGGAACAGTAATGCTTCTCGAATTTAAGATGAGAAATATTCATCTAGGTAATGTGACAATAGCACTTAAAGAAGATGCAGAAACTCTCTCTTTCAGACCCCAGCTGGGGGTATTTTACAAGGACAACTTTCCAATCAAAAAGAGACCAGAGCTAAACCATTTCTCTGCCAACTCCACCCTCCATAAGCATATGCCAATCTCTCTTTGGACTTTGTCCCTGAATTAGAAAGGTAACCAGAAAGCATCAGATAAGAAACTGGACACATCAAAATAGTCAAACAAAGCCTGAAGGACTTTGACAATAAACACACACGGAGTGGAGACACATTCACACAGATTCTAAACACACATGGAGTGAAGACACTTTCACACAGATTCTTTACTTTAGCACGTAGGAGGATCTACAGCAGAAATTTCATCTAGAAGAACAAAATATAACATTGAGATCTTTACAGCAATCCCTAGCCACACTCTTTTGTGCCACACACAGACTACCAGCTTACAGAAGTGTCAACTTCTGGGCATCATACCAACATGGGACAAGTGCAGGAACACCCTGAATGGTAACATAATACAAACAGAGATAAGGGAAGATGAGCAATAGTGAACAAATGCAAATGCACTCTCGTTGACCAGAAGAATCCTGACTTGCTGCCTAGGGAGGCTGTGGAGGCACCTGAACCAAAAAGGCCTTCTGGAGCAGAGTTCAATGTAGTGTTAGCCAAAATATGTTGGCTAAATAAATTGAGTAAGAACGTCATCAACATGACAAAGCAAAAGATATCCAGAGAAGGACAACTAAAATGTTCAGTGTACTCACACCACTGCAAAAGGCCACATAAACAAACTAAACGTAGAACAGTTTACCTGTTGTAGCTTGTCAGAGAGTTCATAGAGCGGTGTTGTGCCAGAACAGCAAGGCCTGCCCAGGGTCTGGGAATCATCCTAGCTCCATCCCCTCAACAAAATACCTCTCCTGGTATCAGAGGATGGGTCAGAGATGCAGTGTTGCTGGTGGAAATGGGCTCAGCTGTCTTAGCCTGTGTCTCTTGGAGGTGATGAAACTTTGCTGGCTTAATGTGCCCACAGCACAGCAGCAGGGCTGCTGCCATGTGAAAAACATCAACCCACAGCCACTTACATCAGGTTCCTTCAATGGACTCAATGCACTCTTAAATCAGCCTGTAACCACAGCCTCCTCTGCACTCCTTCCTAAACTGAGTATGGTTGGTGTCAGGTCCATCCTTCCTCTTCCTTCCCCTCTCTCAATCATGTCCACACAAACAGACACACTAGAAATATATGCAATTCATTGTTTGTCCAGTGTAATTGCTTGAGTTTCATAACCTAGTGGCATTCCTCAAGGCTGCTAGCTCTTCTTATGGTTAAAATTCAGACTTCCATGTTGGTCAGTTCAGAAAGGGTAGTGTTACTGCTTTTCTTCCAGCTAAGAAAATCAGCTGAATTTGCACACTGCAAAGCCCAGGTAGGTTTGCAATTGTAGCATGAACACACAGAAAATGGTGGCTCACCTGGGAAGCCTTTCAGCTCTTGGTGTCAGAGACTAACTGCTGTACCCATGAAAGGAATTTTTTTTTTTCTTTGACCAGATCTCTCTCCTACCACTTGGATACCAGGCTGCTGTCTCTACTCAAGTATGCAAATAGGAACAAGCCACCAAAACAAGCGCTAAAAAATCTCCCTAGGAATAAAAGTACTGCTTGTACAAACTCTCACATCCTTCTCCCACCTTCCAAGCAAAGGCTGCTCTCACAGCTGGTAAGATGAGGCTCTCCTGGCGAGGTGGGAGCAGAAACACGATGGCTTATCATTATGCACTGTCTTCAGTGTGTTGCAGAGTTGGGAAACGACAGGACACCAAGCACATTCCATGGCACTCTGCCAAGCAGGGGCCCAAAGGGTAAACAGAAAGTAATGTGCAGGATGCAAAAGCATCTTTAAAAAAAATAAGAGGGGCACCAGATGGTCACTGAAATGATCCACAACAGGGGAATGTGAACGAACATTTCAGGTTCTGTTCTAACACCTTATTAAATATACGTGGATGTGTGTCTTAGGAG
The DNA here is from genome assembly GCA_013397245.1 of Thryothorus ludovicianus. Lineage (NCBI taxonomy): Eukaryota > Metazoa > Chordata > Aves > Passeriformes > Certhiidae > Thryothorus > Thryothorus ludovicianus. The sequence continues at coordinate 239,481 of VZTB01006163.1, read as the reverse complement.
CAGGCTGCATTCTGGGAGATCCATGTCAGGCTGTGATTTTGCAAATAATCCATCTCCTCCACAGTCCCCGGTGAAGTCACCACCTCAGCGCCCGTGCTGCTCCTTCCAGCACTATAGCTGAGCATAACCACCCCAATCATTTTTTTCCCTGATTAAACTGACTTCCAGTGCCATTACAGTAAATTACCACAAGCAGGTTTTGTTCGTTTGCTTTTTAACTGCGGCTCATATAACACAGCGTGCAAAGCCTAACGAAGGGCATTTGTACGGCAGTGCGGGTCGATACTGCACTTCAACAGAGAGCAGCTTTGTGAAGGGAGAACAAGGCTACTGCAGTGTGCTCTAGGGCTTTTACTTCCTATAGCCAGCGCCGGATCTCTGTTCCCTGTTAATGAACAGCTGCTGCTCATTCAGCCATCGAGGTGGTCTGGTGGGACAGGCGCTGTGGGACAGTTCAGAGGGGACGCACCGCATGCAAAACCTCCCCTCTTATCTGAACGCTCAGCCTCAGCAATGCCCAACCATCCATGTGTAACACAAAACTCAGGAAGTCATGCAGCATCCCTTAGGTTTCATGCTTCTTAGTTCAAAGGCAGAGTGGGCAAGAATAGGGCACTGCCTTTCAGAGAAATGAGCTCTCTTAGAGCCAAGGGGTGGCCATCACAAAAGCTTCAATCAGGGATTCCAGAAGAGATCTCCTCATCTGATAGAATACACAAGAAGTCATTCTCCCTTACAACAGCCTAACATTCCCTGTGGTTTTCATTCAGTGTCAACAGACTCTTAATTACTTAATAGAAATACATTTCTAAAATTTGAACACTGAAATGGAATTTCAAATGCCAGAAATTTCTATGCTCTCATCCTTGAGTTTCTGTACAGAGAAGCATGCATCTGTTCTTTAAAAGATCACAGGCTAAAGTCTTGGGAGCTGCTATAAGGTTCTGTACACTGATATAATAGGGAGGAGCCTGGGTACAGTTTGGTACAGAAGAGACTGCCTGGGGTTCACTTTGAAAAATCAGGTCCAGGAAAAATCTTTTCCTCTTCACCTTTCTGGAAAGGAATGAGAGTTTACCAAGTTTTATCTACTATGATTTTCTACAAGTTTAAACACTATACCATGCATTTTTTGGAGGAGGTATGAAAAATGGTATATTAATTGCAGTCTGTTCTCAATTGTTTTTCTTAAGCTAAAATAATGCAAAGGTAGAACAAAAAAAGCAAAGGCAAACCAAAACAAACAAAAAAATCCACTTTATGCTGAAATAAGAGTCTAGGTACATGAATTAGTTTACTGGAAACCTGCTTAAACACACAGCTTCAATTAAAAGAGTGTAGCTCTTTTTTTACATAAGCATTGAAAGACAGCCTGGCCTAGGAATGGTGATGGGGACAGGAGGTTGAAGGCCAGCCCAAGGAAAATCTGTCCATGTGACCACATAACCTTTTGGGCTGTCCTTTTCTTCTCAGCTAGCTGTCCATCCTGTCTGGGAACCTGGCTGGCTCCCTAAGCACATGTGAAGAATGAGCAATGCTCCCAGCTGGTGTGCTGCAGCTTCACTGCCCTCACCACAGCCTCAGTCAAATTCCCCTTATCTTTTTTCTCTCTCCCTTGAAAAAGCAAATAAAACCTCCCAAGCCTCTCCGAAGCTGTTTGCCAAGCAGAAATGAGGCAGAAACCCCAAAGAGAAGCATTGCCACAAACTAGATTATTTACAGACTCAGGAGAGAGAAATGCAAATACATACCTGGCAACTGCTCTATCCCTTTAGGTTCTATCTTCTCACCTTTTTGTTTTGGTACAAGAAATAGCCAGCATGTGACAGTAAGGTCAGGGTATCTCTGGTTACAGGAGTGTCTAAGAAGCGTTGTTCTAGTAAAATGACACCATGCACAAGCCACATTACATAAAATGTGACAGAGGCACAGGCATGGGATATGAAGCACTTCAGACACTACACTTAAATGATGTGACCACAGCTATAGGTCCTGCCCAAAAAGCAGAATCTTAGCCCATGCTGAACTGGCACTGCCATGGCAAAACAATTAGGGATAGCTGGAGAGGTAACCTCACTTCTGCAGCTGCTCAGCTTGTGCAGCCTGGGTCCCTAAGCAGTTCTGATCTCCCCCGCTGCATTGCAGGGTGCTCACACACCTCAAAACCCTCTAGTTTGGGCAGATAATGTGAGCAGAACTGGGCAGCACTGCCAACATCAGCCACAGGGTAGGGGGAGAGTGAGTAGGATGTCCTCACCCAAAAGTTTGTGAGGCAGCCGCTCCTCCTGCTCTGCACAGCACTCCTGCCAGGGCAACACGGCAAACAGCTGCTTTGGTTTTTGCAGGTGTCAGTACAAGATTTCACATCCTCAGTGTTCCTCTCTCCTCTTTTCTGTTTGGTTTGAATCCTCAAACTACCGATTTTCACCTGGTTCCAAAGAATCAAGGAAAAAAATCAGTGTAGGTTGGACAAACAGAGCAGAGACTCCCCAGAAGATCCATAAACTTTTCACTAAGCTGGCCAGATCTTCAATTTTCTACCCAAGTGCCTGAAAACAACTTGTCTGCTTTCCCATTTCATCAGGAGGCTATTGCACAGCTCTTATACTGCAGCAAGGACCTTTTGAAGCTACTGATTGGCATGTCTTTTCTGTTTATTTTCTAAATAAAAAAAAATCATATGCACTAAGCTTTCTAAAAAGCAACTGTGCCGGCACTCAGCCACAGAGGAAAGTACTGCAAAAAGTCCCTGATGCTTTTACTTAACAATAAATTCAGACAGCTTTGTTTACAAATGGAACTGACCTTTCATTTAACTAACTTTTAAAAGAAAATCTGGGAAAATTTATTAGCCCAGAATGAAATATATTCTCTGAGCAACAACAGGCCTCTGATCCCTTTTACTTACATCCAGACATTTCAAAAGCAGTTCAGCAGACGCTTTCCAGTTTTAATTTAGTGAAGGCTTATCATGGTTTATACACTGATCCTGTTCCCATTAAAATTAACCACATCCCCACCAATATCACTAGGAGGAAAAGTCGAAAGGAGTGCTCAAAACCATGTGCACTTACCAAAAATCTCAGCTTTTTTCTTCACAACTTAGATTCTCCCAGGACCCACAAATCAAGTTTCCATAGTATCACCACAGTAACAAAGTGCAAAACTTTATCAAAACCCCTCCAAAANCCCCTTCTTAGTACCAACTTTGAATTACACTTGTGCAAAAGACCAGAAGATGTTGCTTGGAGTTATAATCAAATGAGAACCATCTTCTTCAAATCCTATTTGAATTCTTGCAAGTGTTGGGAAGCACTTTATGGGACCCTTTTCCCAGAAGAAGGACTTGAGTGGCTGTAAGTTCCCAGCCCCATGGAAAGTCTGGCTGGTGAGAAGCAGAATGAGCTTTGGCAGTCACAGGGATTACAGCACTGGAGGAGAAAATGAAGGAGAAAGTTTAATTATTTTTTGTGACAGATTTCAGCAAAGGCTTGAACTTCTGTCTCCTACATCACACTTGGTTGTTCTCCTGCCATGATTAAGTTAATCATCATTTGTTTTCTCATTTTTCTCTTCCCTTTCTACATCTTTAAATGTTGGTCAGGAGGGGAGCAGCCCCAGCCAGCAAGCTCACAGAGGCAGGGGCTTCAGGTCTACATCCAGGTCCAGCTGAGCTGAGGCTTGAAGTCAGTTGCCCCCTCACCTCCCTCCCCAGCAGACAGGCTTTTATCTCCTGAAATCTCCCCTCCTCAGGTTTCTTCCAACCATCATTTACAAAACTCTCCTTTTGCTTTGATGGAAAATGAAAACCAGACTTGCCAATCCTCACTTTTTCATGAGGAAATCCTCCATCACCTTGTCCTGCCAATCTCGATTTTTGTCTTATTAACATGCAAGTATTTCAAGGGTACAGTCTGTCTCACCAGTACTGGAAATTTAGGTAGGAATTGTGGAGCAAGAACACAACATGCAACAAAATTAGGATCTCAAGGAGGAAAAAATTTGAGCTATCAAGAATTATACAAATGTGTTTCTATAATACAGGTGGTGATTTCTGCAGAACAGAAAATATTTCAAAAAATTAAAATGTCCTGAAAAGAGCAATAAAAGGAAAAACTACAGATAGGAGAAAGAGACAAAATGAAGAGATTAGTAAAAGAAAGGGACCTTTAAAATACAATGATGGGGCAAGCTATAGTGAATTTAAATACCAGCCTGCAATAAACTGTGTAACATGATCCCTGAACACAGCCCAGCTCGTAGGGAGGTTTCAGCTGCACTTTCCAGGCATATCTCTTCGACCTTGTCTCTGTCACATAAACGAACTGAAATGAACATATGTTTTTAAGTTTGTTTCTAAAATAACCAGACCGAAGCAGAAATACTGCACTGCCCACACTAATTCTCCCCCCACCTTCCTCAGGGGAGAGAGCAGAGAAAAACCATGCGTGTTAGTCACATCAGATGAAGTGCTAGAGTGACGAAGATTTATACAAAACAGAGACAAAAAAAGCCTGTCAGGTCCCAGCTGCGGGTGAGCAATGAGCTGTGAGACCAGGAAGGTGACATTGTGCCAAGGCCTGCTCACCTCCAGCTTTGACAGGCTCCTCAAAGTGCACACATCAGCCCTGCAAGTGTGCAGGAAATCACCAGGCACATTGCAGGGACGTGTCAGCCTTCTGCAACATGCAGAGCTGAGGATGGGCACCAAGAGCACCCTGGAAAAGGATTGGGCAGGGGGGAAGGTATTGTTGCCCCAGCCTCTGCTGCCCTTTCAGAGACAGAGGTGAACCACATCCAAGGCTCTATAGGTAACAAAGAGGTGCTTTTGCCTCTCAGAGGATGCCACAACAGGCCAAGATGTGCCCTGACAGGGTCACGTCTAAAGATCAAGGATCCTGGAGCTTAAATCATAGTAACAACTGAAAAGGAATTACCCCTGGTATGAACAAAGGCTGGTAGACTAAGGGATAGGGAGCAGGCCAGAGGAGGACTTTGGGGTACTGAAGGATAAAAGGCTGGACATGACCCAGCAGTGTGAGCTTGCAGCCCAGAAACCCAAGTGCATCCTGAGCTCCATCAGAAGATTCATATTTCTCACATGACTGTAAGTACAATGTTACCTAGGAAAGCAAACTGTGACTGCATCCACATTCACCCATCTCCTTTCTACCCTAGACACCAAGGCCTGCACACCCGTTTCTGTCATGGGCTGCTTGCTCCTTGAAATGTGGGCTGAATGTTCTCCATGGGGAAAAAAAAGATATTTTACACTTTGTGATGAGGGGTGCTATATATCTGAAATGGAAGCTTGGTTTTTAATGAAATTCAAGAATGCAGACACATGGATTTTCTAATAATCAGTATTACAAATGGTCTAACTTCTCTATTTAGAGACTCCAGGGTTTTAAGAAAGGCTAATCTGAAAGACACATCAAATTGGTAGGAGAACCTAAACCCTCCTGTCTAAAATGTCACTTAATGAGGCTTCAATTAAGGTTTAAAATACTTCTGTAAATGAAGGAAGATAGACAGAATGAATTTCTGCTTTGGAGCACTTTATTTGTTGTCTGCCCACAACAGTTCTGTGCATAACTAGTTAAATTTCTGTCACAGTATTGGCTCAGCATCAGCAGAGAATATATAGCAATTTACTTCTTAAATGGTTAAGAATTTCAGGATTTAGCACTTCAAAGGCACTTTGACTACAATGGAAAAAATTTACTTTGTAAAATCTTAGAAAGCTCAAATTGGCAATGTCTCTTTAATTGGCTTTAAAACATTTAATAAAAGTTTTATGATACAATCCTACCCTACAGCCACCATTAATCCCATATGGCTGTAAGAGATACCACGCAGCCTACAAAAGCTGGAAGAGAACATTTTGTTTTGTTTCCCATCTATTAGTGTTTACTAAACCAATTACAGGAGATTTAACAAATCATCTCAGAAAAAGAAGTTGCTGCAAGCTCCTCTTTCTTATTATGACAGGCAGTCCCATGATTTATTCTGGGTTCTAGCCCCAGCTCTGCCCCAACAGTTCTTCCAGTCTTATGCAAACAAGGAACTGTTCACTTCTTTCTATTTCCTAATCCCAAAACTGGACCACCACCATTTGATTTGCAGAGATACTACACAACATTTTGGAGAGAGGAGGTCAGCATCATGTTGCCTCATTGCACCAGATGACAGAAGGCATGGAAAAGTGGTAGAGCAGAAGGATGAGACTTTCATAAAATGAAGATATTTGGGCACAGGCTTGAGTAAACCTGACAATGAAGTTTCAAAGACAAGGTGGTATTGAAGGTGGAATGGAAGTGATAGGCTAGTAGAGCTTGGTAGAATACAATAAGCATGTCTCACAATACACCAGGAGGTTTCTCAATCTGCCAATGTACAATGAACATCAAAAATTCAGTGGTAATTTAGGAAAAGAAAAGCAGATGGAAAAAAAATTTGTCTGCAAAGCAGACAAAAGAAATGGCCACTGCATATTGAGACCCTACTGAAAGGAAAAACCCACCCTGTGGTCTTCGTGCAGCACCTTGGTATGAAATGTGGAATGAAGAGCTGAACACAGCTGTAAATCCTGCCAGCACTGATAGGCCCTCTGCTCATAAAGCACGGGTGCTCAAGTGGGGCTTCACATCCTTTGGCAGCACCACTCTGCTCCCACCAGCGCTGCCCTCCTCCTGGGCTACCAGCTCCAGGACAGGGGCTAACCCAAACAAAAATGGGCTTATCTGTCCTTTTAAAGCACTCTGGCACAATTAAAAAAGCATGTAGGCTGACTAAAACACATCAGAGTGATGTTTTAAAGCCTACTCTTCTAAATTCCCTGTTCCTTTGGACACAGAGCATTGCCCACTAGCAGGTGGCACTAGGAAAATCCAAAATACCATCTGTTTTAAAAGCATCCACAGGAAATACCTGCAAGCAAAGAAACCAGCAGGAGGTCAGAGTTTACCTGTGGGGTTCTCTTTACAAGCTAATAGTTTCCTTCTCATGATATAATGTTGGCTTCTGCCCAAGTGAGATGTACTTCAAAGGGAGAGATTCCCCAGTAGGGACTTGAAGCTGGAAATGCTGTGAAAAAAGGGCACTGGCCACTTTGGGACCCTCATCTCCAAGTCTGTGTTGCTTTCATTCTTTTTGAATAGTATAAGATACCGAAAAGAGATTGCAAGTACCTGCTCCCTGTTATTTTATCTCGCACTCATTTGACATGTGGTGTGCTGTATGAAAACGATGTGAGTTTTTCACACTGTCCTGACTGCAAGAAGGTGCTGGTGCAGCCCTGCTGCAATTAGTCACTTGTGTCTGCTTGTTGCTGGAGGCAAGGAAAGAAACAACATGCCAGTGAAGCTCCTAAAGCAGGTAACATGGAAAACAGCTGTTTACTCGGTGCCAGGAAGTAAAATGATCATTCATCAGAGCTGAAGCAAGAACGCCTGTACAGCCCTGAGATGGACCCAAGGGAGCTGTGTGAGGTTACGTGTCAAGTTAACATGGAGTCAGCAGGAATAGTGGTGGTGCTCTGAGGTGAACCTCTGACCAAGGTCTGCATTAAAAAGAGGCAAGAGAAATCTCACATTTTTGGAACATGCTAAGATCTTGTGGTGAGTCTAAGTCTATCTCAAGAGCCTGATTTGAAGTAAGGAATGTCAGTGAGTCTCTCCCCCTGAACGAGGAGTTAAAAAGCCCCCATATCTTAAACTCTCGAAGCACCTTAGTTGCACGGTACAGGCAGTATCCTCCCAGTAGCTATCCCCATTCTTGGTGAGGAAGAGAGGTTACACAGGGGGAGCCACCACCACTGCTCCCTCAGGGGGCAGGAGGGGCTGTGAATGAACAATCAGCTCTTCCCGAGCTGCCCCTTTTTGTCACAGCTTATTCAGCCCTGGGTGCAGCACACAGGGTATCTCCCACCAGCATCAGGTGGATGGTGTGCTGGAAATCATCAAGACAAGGCTTAGCTTTGCAGGATGCCAAAGGAAAGGGGTTTATACTGGACAGGATCAAATAGCAGGCCAGACTAACTGAGGTGAGATGTGAGGACACTTACTCAGGGCCAAAGGTTAATGTCTCCCCACATGACAAGGGTAGGTATCTGAGGAATCCAGAGGCCACCATGCAGCTACTGACCTTTGTCTGGGGATCTGAGAGGCAGCGCTCACCAGCTCCCAAGTTGGTCATGTGCCAGAGCAGGCAGTCAGGAGCAAAAACCAAGACACTGTTGCTAGAAGAAAGTGATAGATCAGTAAACAGAGTGTCAAGGTGAGGAAATAAGCTAGCTTCTGTCTCAGTTTGTTGCAAGCCCTCCTAACACCAAACCCGAGTATGAAGACAGTGCCCAAAAGAGAGTAGACTCACAAGATAGTGCCTATATATATGACACTGGTAAAAGACTAGAGGATTACCTTTCCAAGGGATTAGGAGGATTACTCTTTCAAACTGAGCATCTCTTTCCCTTTTCCAGCAGTTTCTGATCCTCCAAAGGAGCTCCTCATCCTCCACAGGTATTTTCAGCCCATAAGAAACACTCCCTGGATGCTAATGGAGCAACTCAAGTTCCTGCAGTGGACACCAAAGGGGAAAAGGGAACATTTTAGGAGTTGTACTGCTCGTGTCAGTCCCTCTCCTGCTGTGCCATGGGAGACATGGTGGTGGTGTATGAACAGCCTGGCTAATTTGGCTCTTGTGTTGTGAGATTTTGCCTCCTCTACTCTCTGTGTGGCTGCTGTGTCCACCACAGCTTCACTCAGTGACTACAACCCAAACCAGAGGGGGGTTAAACTGCTGAGCAGGCTCTGGCTATTTGTACAGCCACCACCCTGGAGGAGCACAAGGGCTGTGGCAGTGACATTCTAGGGGATGCCACAGCCTGGGGCTCTGCACCTGTCCCAAGGTGGCATGGGGACAGGGATGGGCCAGGATGGTCACTAGAGGCTGGACCCTGGGGAAGCCCCTGTGCCTGAGTGCAGTGTGAGCACATCCCCACAGCCACAGGAGTGGTGGGAGCATAATCTGGAGCAGCTGCTGGCATTCTTCCTGTACCCCAGGAGTAATCAAAGGGCTTGCAGTGGCTTCACTTTTCCAATGTTACTAGAAGCAATGGAACAGCATCAAGGATACATTGGAATTTCCCTTTTATCACAGCTGTAGCCACAGAGCATTTATAGGAAGCAGAAGGGATAAGTGACCCAACCATCAAGTATTTTCCTAAATCTCTCAACAGGCACAAGTGGTAGGCACATTTTCTCCCTCCCTGTCCTCATGCTCTTCTTTGAGATCCAGCAGAAGTGCTGTACCAGTGCTGGAAAAGTCAGGCCAGACAGGTCTTTGGGGGACAGATACTGCTTTGAAGGACTTGCACTAAAAGTGTACATACATCATATTCCCATCACTGCCAAGCTGTAAGTCTTGAAAGTTTGAAAGCAATCTCTGGTCTTTCAAAGAAGAATTTACCAAGAATTAGTCCTAAGTAGACATAAAAAAAAGAGCATGTCACTTAAGCGTTTCATTGTTTGCCAAGCAGTTTACATGCACCAGTGGGAGCTAGGGAAAAAAAGGTGTTTGCATAAAAACTGCTAGGAATTCCCATTACATCACACTTCCCAACAAAGCCCAGGCTGTTATCCTGGCAGTGATTAACCCCACTGTGCAACAAACATCACCAAAGGGAAAAGATCACAAACGTTTCCATATGAGGAATCCCTTGGTCACTAAATGAAGGAATCATGAAGGCAGTGTAAGGTACCACTCACCTCATCAGGTGCCCCCAAGGAGTATATTGGGATATGTGTGGTGATTATTGTGATAATCTGTAAAAACAGACTAAAAAGATTACACTTTAAAAAAAAAAAAAAGCAGAGAAGCCTTCTTCAATTCAGTTTATATCATTTGTAGAATTGTATCATTGGCAGAAGAAGCAAGAACTAAAAATCTCAATTCATGTATAGGCCCTCTACTAAGCATACACAGACCTTATTTCCTAGAGATTCAAAATGAAGCTAGAAGTTTTCCTCTATATGTGTTTGTTTATTATAGGTAATGACAAAATAGAAAATATAGTGTTGACACATGCTACCTGTAAAAATCTGTAAGTTAAATAGTTGAAAATACAAAAGGGGATATCCCATAGGATAGGATGGACACATGCTATTTTATGTGAGTTATTAAAGGACTAGGCTGAAAATATGCAGACTTTAAGACCGTGTTTTAAGAAATTTTAACTAAAAACACATGCAGAGTATGCATTCTAGCAGATAATTACACAGAGTGGAGCACGATTCCTAGTGAAAATAGAAACTGTAGCAACACACACTTTTTATCTAACAAATACAAGTATTATAAAAGTACTTTTAATTTTCCTTTTTAAAAAAAGCTCATTTTTAGGAACTGCGAGTCACCCACCTCTGGAATCTCTCTGGTCTAATCTACAATGTGTAAACATACCTAGATCAAGAAGATACAGGAAAATACTATTTTCCACATGTTCTCTTATTCAAAACAGGTTGAAAAAAAAAGGGTGGGGGGCATGTCCAAGGAAACACAAAATCTAAATGATGACAAGGCCAGTTCTTCTCAATCAATGACTTTTTCTCCTTCCTTCCAAGAACTGGGGATTCTATATTTAAAGACCTCACACATTTTCTCCTGTTCCCAGGGTACTTAGCAATTCGAGATAAAATGAGTAAAAAGGTGACCTCTTTACTTTTAAAGATCCCTGACCAGTTTTGCCCAGGTAAGGAGGCCGTTAAGTACTTTCTTTACCTGAGATTTCAGCAAGTTTTTAACAGCAAGAATCCCAAATGTCTGACCTACTTTTCCTGCAAAAAAAACCTTAGATCTAATTTTGCTTTTTATTTTTTTAATCTACTTTTTTTCATGTGGAGATTCAAGGAGTGGGAAACAGAGCACATATAAGATGCTGCTTTTAAAATCCCTGCTCTTTACTTAGGTCTGAGATGACTAATGCAATTCTAAAACCCTGCACCATCAAGACATGAATCACAAACCTACCTCAGTTGCCTCTGAAGGTGTTTTTGTGTGATTTAAGAGCTTCGCTAGAGAAGGCAAACTTGATAGGATGGCAGCACTCGTTACTTGCTAGTCAGGCCAGCCTGAAGCTTCATTGTTTTTGTTTCCCAGAGAAAGAACTGAGATCACATCTGCATTTTATAAAAGCTCCTGAATTGTTACTGATCGACAACGACCAGCAGCCAACGCTTTGCCTCTAGAAACTTGCATTGTTTTGCAGTCAGAGTTGCTAGATACCATGTCCTCGTAAAAAGTCTGGTTAAGTCATTTAAACTCCGAGATTGAGAACTGTGCTTTCCTGAACAGCTAACAGAAAGTATTACTAACAAGAATTACATGTGACAGGCGACAGGCTCCATTATTTGGCTTTCTTTGTTCTTTAAAGGATATTCATTATCAGCTGAAAACCTGCTAGTATTTCTAGCTTCAATAAAATAAGGGTTTTTTTAGTTAGTAACTTGGATGTAAAGGAGGAAAAAATGTGTTTCCTTATTTGTTTTCTGGGGTTTAATAGAAAACCTGCAAAGGCACTGGAGCAGTAAAGTAGGGAGTTAGAACAGCTATTGGACTTTAAAAGTTTCATATATGAGAGGTGCTCACACTACTTACTGTCAGTTAAGGTGCAGGAGTGGAGGGAAGGACTTGTAAAATCCTCTGCCTCTCTCCAATTTCTTGGGCAAGCACATTGGCTGGTTTTGTAAGGACCAGCCTAGAAGTGAAGCTGGAGGTGAGGAGACTTTTGCCTGTTACCCTGATGAGTGCTGGAGGCTCATGCCTGTGGCAGGGCAGGAGTGCCTGGTGTGGCCTCACGGGTGATGGGACCACTTTCTCTGCCTGTTCCTAGAAGCACAAGTCCTTGCCCTGCCCAAGCTCCCTGTTCTGTGAATTATGGTAAGTCCATCAATCCTTCTTTCATTTCAGTTGTTGTTGAAGGCTATCATATATCAGGCTCCTGTACTCCTGCCAGAGAGGCTCCTTGCACTTTCTTGTCTCCCCAGGACAGGCACTGCAGACACAGCCGTGCTTTGCTTAGTTTGGGATCACGCGCAGCTCCGGGCACGCGTTGCTCTCTTGCCAGAACACATGAGTAAACTGGATGTGCTCCAAGCCCAAAGCAAATGAGCCAAAACTGTGCCTTAATACTCCCCAAAAGATGTTGTTTTGAGAGGAGTCATGGAAAAGCAGGTTGTGGAGTGGACTTGGAGCATAGAAGTTAAGGGATAGGAATCAGCTGCTGGGCAGCAAAGCCTCTTCATGGGATACTAATATGGGACTGGAAAAAAGGAGATCTCTGAATGTCCTCTGCCATGCCAGACTCTTCTCTACTCACCCCATTCCCATCTCTCCATGTGTTTGCTCCTCTGTTGGAAATACAACAGAATGATGGCTATAGCTTAGACACGCAGCTGGCATGTCCTCCTATGGACTGTGCTTGGCTCAGAGAGAGGAGATCGGAGCTGCTCCTGTAGCAAGAAATTGGTGATGAATTACAAGGGAACAACAGGTGACCATGGAGGTGGTCACAGGTTTCCTTCCTCCTGCAGGTACCCACAGCTTGCAGCAACACACAGACAGGGTCTAGCAGGATGAGTCTGCCCACAGTAACTACAGCCAGGCTGAAGTTTGCCTCATTTCTCCCTCCTTGAGATGGAACCCAGACACCTTACAGGTATCTCTTTGCACTGTGCTGTCTAGGTAAAGCACAAGCCCCCAGAAAACCTGTTACATTCAGTCTACTTTCCAAGGACTGTTTTACACACACCACAGCACTCTACCTTTGTCCTGCAGGACATTCTATCTAGAAATATTTGAGTTGGGATCTAGTTGGCTCACACTTAGCGCTGAACTTCTTGGAACATTCCTAAATGTGGAAATGGCAATTTTTCCATCTTCTCAGGTAGACCCTCACAGGTATCTAGCCAGTAACACTAAAAGAATCTCATGGTAGGGTATGCTCCAGGTAGGTTCCCAGCCCTAGCAGCAACTAATCCTTTCCCTGAATGCAAACTAGTGCACACCTGTTGATTTCAAGAACTCCAAGGATAACTTATCATGATGGATCCATTAATCCCTCTTGGAATTGCATAACCTGGTGAACTATTACCATGCACAGAAAGCCAAGTAGGGTATTAGGGAAGATGAAATAATCTGCCGGGCAAAGACCATTGTTATGGCTAAGAAATAATGTTCCCTGAGGGCTTAATATCGGGTTCATCTAGGAAAATGTTAAAGATCACACACTTCCAGATCAAATGGGGAGAACTCAGCGTAGATGTCACAAAACAAGTGGCTCAGGACAGGGTACATCTGCAGAGTGGTGTAAAAGCATGGTCCTGAGTGTTTTATGAGGGCCAGAAAAGACAGTAAGAGTCGTGTGATGAATTTCATAAAGGATATTGTCTCTTTCTGGGCTATTAGCATTAGGAAATACATTTTTTCCACTGTGGAGCAGAGCTAGATCATGAAGAACTTGAGCCTATTCACTCTAACTTGGGACTCACTCTGAGGTTCTCACTCTGAGAAACTACTCACCAGCCTGGGATTTCCTTCCTTCCTTCCCTCCTTGCCTCTACAGTAGTGGCTTTCAACCACTGGAAAGGAGAGGTGGAAACTGTTCTACACCTATGTGGGGAAATTTCCAAGAGCTGACCCCCCCAAACCAGGGGAAGCCGGTGCCCCTGCTGTCGGCAGCTCCGGCTAGGGCAGCCCGAGAGGGCTCCCTGGCCAGCGGGCAGCAACGCCCCGAGCCGCTCAAGGTGCTGTGGCCCAGGGGCCCGTTCGGGTCCCGCACGGAGCGGCCCTTCCCGGCCGCGNGGCAGCCGCGGGCACACGTGGCTCAGCCCCCCAAAAAGGCGCTCCCCGGCGGCGGGAGAGGGCAGTTCGTCCCTCGGTCCCCCCAGAGCCACCGCCGGTCTGCTCCGTCCAGCCGTCGGTGGGTGCCGGTGCCAGGGGCCGCTGTTGGCTGCGAAGAGGCGGCTCCCGCCCCCTGCGGAGTCAGCCCCGGGTCTGGGGCGGCCCTACCTGCCGGCACGATGAACCTCACCGCCGAGAGCCACCGCATTCCGCTGAGCGACGGCAACAGCATCCCGCTCTTGGGGCTGGGCACCTACGCCGACCCCCAGAAAGTAAGTCCGGGAGCGCCGGGACGCCCCGCGCCGCTGGCGGGGGCAGGTGCCGGCCGCCCTCGCTGCAGCCCCCCGAGCCGCGGCTACCCCCCTCCTTTCCTCCCGTCCCGGCTACTTCTCTCTTTGCTCCTTTCCCCGTGCGAAGTTAAAGACCCAGCTCTACCACGAGCAGTGCGGGCAGTGCGCGGCCCGCAGATGAGGAAAAGGTGGGAAGAAAAAAGAAAAAAATATCCCGCCCAGCTTGCGGTGTGCTGCAGCTGCCACCGTCGCCCACCGCCCCGCGCCGCTGGGCGCACGGGCAGGGGCGCGGGGGACCAGGAGTCGGGACAGTGCCGTGCGATGCCCGGGTCGGGAAGGGATGGGACCCCCGGCAAGGCAGCCGGGAGCCCTCGCCCCCCCGGAGCCAGGAGGGACGGTGCCGTCGGCTCCCCTGCCTTGCCCCCTGCGCCGAGCGTAGATAAAGATGAGGGATTTCGAACAGTCTTGCGGCTGCCCACGATACTTTCCAAGTAATGTTCCTGAAACAAAGACTAAAATTCCTGCATCCTGATCCCTGCGGCTCCCACAGCTGACTGCCAGTGGCCAAACCACTCAAATATTCTGCATCCTTCGGTTTTGCGCCGGGCAGGCATCCCCGTCTAAGCGTGCCGGTCGGCTGCAGCCGCGGAGGATGGGGAAGCACACCTGATGCTTCTTCCCTCTGCGGACCTGGGAGCGCAAAGGCAATTCAGTAGCCACTGCCTTTTAAAGCTCTCCTTAACTGCCTGATCTTTCATCAGTTCTCTTTTTTGTTTGTTTGAAGAGTTGGAAAAGAGGCATCGTGGCCAGAACACTTCTTGTGTAATAGCTGCGATGCAATGCGTGTGTATGACTCCACATATCACAAGGTACTTAAAAGTGCCTTTTTAAAGAAAACTCCTGATTAAAGGCATTTACCAACCACCAAATGTAGCATGGTGCATCAATAACGGTGTCGAATTTTCAACAAACACTACTGCAGGCAATGAATGAGTGATGCAGAAAGGGTGTAAGCCATCCCCAGGACTGCAGATCTCACTGGTTAACGATGCTAGTTTACATGGGGAGAATCAATAGGAATTCATGACTTCATAGCCTGGGCATCGTCCCCCACATCACTAAACTTTCAAGAGGTATTTTCAGCTAGCACATTCTTTGAATAATAGTTAGTGAAACAAAATTAAGGTCTCTAACAGGAGTTTTGATATAGCAAAGCAGAATGTTGCATAATTCGTGTCAAAATAGCTCTGAGTGAACTTGAACCATCTTTTTCCAGACGTGTACCTCATGCCCCCAACCCTTAAATTACAATTTTTGTTCTAGTTTTAAGTTAAGAAAAGTGCAGCTGCCAGCACAAGAGCTCCTTCCTTGCTGCACTTCCCACCTGCAGCCAGGACAAGCTGTGGCCCAATACCGTGGCATGAGGCAAGGGAGCCCAGAGTGGCAAGAAACCTGAAGGAGCTGAGAGGGGAGCTGGATGGGATCCCCCTTATGGAGCCAGCTTCTCGACACTGCTGTTACCCTGCTAAGAATTCATTCTGCAGGAATTCAGCTGTCCCAAAATCAACAAAGTAACACATCTGCCTCTTCTTCCCCCTCCTCCAAAATCCTGATGCTTCCTTCCTTTGTTGTCCCGCGGTTCGAGGTGTACGGAGAACCTTTGCAGGCAGCTCAATGAGCCAAAGAGAATCACTTTTAGGTAGGATTGGTTTTCAGCCGAAACAGCCCCAGGTAGTGGCTTTTTGCCTTTTGCATATACATCCTTTGTTTCCTGCTAAGAGAAGATGGGGAGGACAGGCAGGGCAGGCATTGCTACGGCAACTCCAATTTAGAGCAATTGAAGCCGCTGTGTAACTGTACACTCAGCGGGGATGGGTGCGCATATCCAACCACCCTTCCTCCTTCCCCCTGCGTTTGTAGGAGTTTGATTTTCTGAGCTTTCTCTTTCTACATGATAAACACGGTAGAAAGTTATGGGTGGGAGGAGGAGCTGAGAAGAGGTAGAGAAAATAGCAGTGATAAGGCACTTGCCACAGTCTCTTTTTCGCAGAAGACCAGGTGAAACAATGTGTTTATCTGGCGGAGCCGGGCTGGAGCTTTACGCTGGGATTAGGGCTGCTATTTGAGTCGAAGAACTTCTCACAGAGAGCAGCTGGGGAAGCGCAGCGGCAGCAGCGGGCTGTGGGATTTGTTGCAGAATTGTGCTGCTGGTCGGTGATGGGGCAGGATGTTTAAATAGGTCACGGCTTAAAATTTGCCCGTTTCAAAAAGGCTGCTTTGCTGATAAGGGGGTGGGGGCTTCTGTCAACTCCTTGCTGTGACAGCGGAGCGCTGCTTGGCTGGGACAAGCTGCTTTGCCGGCTGCTGACTTGTGCCTGGTGCGACTTCCACCGGGATGCCTGGCGAAGTGTCTGTCCTTTTCCTCCTGCCTCAACAGCTGAAAGGCTTTGTGGCAACCCAGGATCGTTTCAAGGTTTATCTTAAGGAGTGAGGCTATAAACTAGCGCTGACACGTTTCCCTTGAAAAGCTTCGCCGTAGCCTTTTGTGGCTGAGTTGCTTAAGCAGCAGCGTCTGAGCCACCCATTCTCCAGCGGTGGGGGCAGGCAGCCGGTGGTAGCGACGGCTCAAGCCAGCCCCAGCACTCTATTTCTGCTCATGAGTCAGATCCCCGCAACTTCTCGTCATTTTGTGCTTTGATATAAAATGCAGAGCCATTCGTTTGTCAGCTTATTCATCTTGCTCTTGGAGGCAGGTTTTCGATTTTATGCTAGTATGCTGTTTTGGTTTTTTTTTTCCTCTCCAAAGGTTATTCACCCTGGCACCTCCATGTCAGAGCAGCCTGTCCAAAACAAATCTGTTTTCTCAGTGTCAGGCTGTAGCCCAGTAGCTCGTAATGAGCCCGGAGTGTTCTTCCTGAAGTGCAGGAATGTGCTCGCTGGTTAAGCCAACCAGGCAGATCTAGTTAGCCATGGGACAGGGAAATCTGCTCCTCCAGCAGTCGGTTAGAAGAAAACAAAGGCAGGAGGCCAGCTTTCACGTTTCAGGCTTTGTCTGCATAAACTGAACAGCAGTGCCTTCAAAACTGAAATGTGTCAGCAGCTTGCCTTGCTCATCTTAAATAACTTAATTGTTCTCCCAAGGACGATTTTGGGAGATAAGTCATGCTTCTCTAGTTGTGAAATACTCAACAAAAAAGACATCTATTGATGTCCCCTCTACAAGTCCCCTATACAAGTTTACTGACTCAAAGTAGTACATCACTCAACAGGAGCAGAGCTGAACCACTGTGAAAAAGGTCTGTTTGATAATCAAACTCATTTCAATTGATGCTCTTTCCCCCTAGATGTAAGAGAGCTTTTCTTCTGCCTGGGCAGAGGTTGGGATGACAATTCAGCTAATTCTTTGACACTGAAAAGTGCAATGTTGGGGGTTTCTTTTTGCTTTACTCTCTACCACAGCAAGAAAGTACAATGAATCCACTGGCTATCAGTTCATCTGCTAACAGGAAGAAAGGAGTCTTCACTGGGTCATATAACAGAATTAGTCAGAAAAACTTGGGTTATTTATCATGAGAAGCACATGAAAAAATTTTTACAGGTTTAATTGGTGTTTCCCTGTCCTTATTTTAAAATAAAGGAACACAATAATTGCATAACTATTAAGCTTAATTTTCTTTTGCAGGTAGATTTCAGTATGTTGAAGTTGGTTTTGCATTCTCTTTCATGCAAGGAAAGAAATGTATGATTTGTATTAGATTCTTGCCTACATGAAAAATTAGGCTGTTTTTCCTACCAAGGACAGACTCAAGGGAAAAGGTGGAAATCTCAGTTACTGATTCCTTCCCTGTTCTCTCTTCTCTTCCCCAAATATTCCTTCTCCTCATGGGTTTGGGCGGGAACCACAATGAGAACTGTGAATCAGGACTACCAATGCACTCCAGGCAGCTTTAAAATTTGAGGCCAATTGTACCTCTGTTTGGCTCTGTGGATCCTTCTGGCAAAGCCCTGCAAGTGCAGGAGTGGCTCTGCCAAGGCTCCAGCAGATGCACCGTGTCCAGCTCCCCCTTCCTGAGGGCCCCCAAGCCGTTGACCCAGTTCTCCAGGGTATTAAATAGATGGGGGGAAGGAGGGAGGGTGGTAGAGGAGGACAGGCCCCTGGATGAGCCCCTGGCATTGCCCTGTTCTACAGCAGAACCAGACCAGTCTATGGCAGGCTCCCACCAACTCCCAGCAATGATTCTTAGTTCCCAGCACAGCCCATTGAGTGGCACTGGTATCCATCTGGAAGCAGATGAAGCATGGGGATAAGCAGTCTTAAAGGGAAAAGGTGCTAAAAACACTCCTAAATCCTGGAAATCCTATGCCTCGTTAAAATTGCCCTTATGCCTGCTTCACTTTATAAGTCATCCTTGTCAACACAGCTAAGATCATCAGTCCAGTGTCTCCACATAAATACTTGCTGTTTCCCTGGAAGGTCAAGGGGCCTTGGCCACAGCTCCTGTCCTGCCTTCCTGTTTTGACTGAGGGAGGACAGGGCTTGGAGAGAAGGTTGTAGCAACCGCACTGTACACAGGCGCTGCTTCTGAAACATAAGATTGGGCAAAGCACTCAAGAATAGCACTGGGTGAGGGCTGTTGGCAAGTTGCAGCTTAGCTAAAAATGAGGTTCTGAGGTAGCCAAATCCATTCATAAATTGGAAGCAGTTTTGTGGAATAGTTTCAGGCAAAACAAATGGCAAAGCATTTCATTTTGGGCACTGGCAGTACAAGCTGAGGAATCAAAGAATTATTAAAGCACTTGGAGGTAGCAGTTGCCTTTCCCTGAATAGCCCGCTGGTAAGGGAATCCACATGGGCGGTGGGAAACCAGATTCAGTCCTCCTCTCAGCCTCTGGGGTTTTAATTCATATCAGCTCAGGGAAATAATGTGATTGTGGGGTAGGTGATAGCTAGAGAGAGGCAAGAAGAAACATGCACAGGCTGGAGCAGGAGGAGCTCTCTCCCTATGGGAAAGTGCACTGCCCACCAGCCCCACAGTGTTGGATGCTGAAGAACTTGGTATGGCATCCAGCCAGGAGGAAGAGAGACCCATTTCCCCAAATCTTTAGCTACCACAAAGTAACCCTAGTGAGTGCCCAGACAGTCTGGGTTTTGTTTAAGAAGAAATTGCTGGTTTGAATCAGGGAGAGGAAAAGTTCATCCAGGGCTCCCAGATCCAGTCTGAGTGACCAAGTTAAAAAAATCTGGTTCGGATAAGTAAAAACATTGTTTTGGCACCCTGAATTACTTTTTACACCCAAGCTAGAAGCTGAACAGAGTAATTTTTCATTGTACAGGTCTAGCAGCCTGTAATGCACTCACAAGATCATTTATGCCAAAAAGTTCCTCACACTAGGATGTGCATGCTCAAACTTCTTCAATCACTCTTAACGGTGCTGGCTGCACCCCTGCTGCAGGCTGCCTGCCTTTGGGGCTGCCACAGGCTGCTGTTAAGTCAAAAGAGGTAAAAAGTGATTTGTCCCCATGATGGGATCTGGATGTCTGATCTGCAGTAAGGGAGGAATTACACACAACTTAATCCCCTCTGTCTTCCTCCTGGAAAGCCACCATTGGCTTCTGAAACATGATTTGCTGGAGACTGCAATGCTTTCAGATGACTTGTAAGGAAAGTCACCTGGCCTGACCCAAAGCTCCAAAGTAAATCATGTATTGAGCATTCCTGGGAGAAATGACACTTGAGATCTCTGCAGACACTGTTGAACTTAAAGGCTTCCACTTCTTGATTTCTTACCTGTAGATTTCTCCTACGCTGACTTGGAAAACTGTTTTCCTCCTGAGGTAAACTTGGCTTCTTTATTTTTTCTTGAAAGAGATGAGAGAGGCAGTTACAAGATCAGGAACTGTTCAAACATCCAAGTGTTCTTACAGTCGTATCTTATTTCCCATGACATGCTATTGAAATAAATATGTAAAGAAAATATCTCAGTCCTTTTAATGTAAATGATTACACATGAATAAGTGTTTGAACTCAGCAAGCATTGAATATGAAGTTAGCTCTCTAATGAAGTGATCTTTATGAACCTACATGAAATTACCACAGATGTAGGCCAGGGAATTATTTTTTTCAGAGGTAAAATATTGGGAACCCGATTTGAACAGAGCTGGGGGAGTCTGCTGGGATATTTGGTTACAAAGCCTCTTATTTATGCCTTGACCTTAGGAAGTAAACAAAATTCCTGAAACAAAATATTTTTTTTTTTTAAGTTATTTGGCTATATCTCTTAACCAGCATTTCCAAAAGACATTGTGTCCCTTCACAGTCCCTTTTAGTAAACACCTAAAGCTCAAGTTCTTTGCTTTTTAAGCAGCAGTATTACCTCATGCAGTACTAGTTCTTCTTGTCTTCTTGGAGCAGTGGAGCCATGGCTGGCCAACATGTAGCAACGTGAGGTCTCTCAGGGTTGGGATTTCTGAGATGTTTCAGAGGGTAGCCTCATGTTCCCTCGGCCTCTGAGGATATCCTAAAATCATACGTCAAGGTGGAGATTTGTACACTTGAGTCAGGGGTGAAGAGAAGGAGATACATTACTGCAGCCCAGAAATACAACTGTGCCTGACCTGCTACATGGCCTGGAAGGCTCCTAGCCTGCCTGTTAGTAAACTCTTAGCTTAGCCCTCACAAAGAACAATATTTATCCTGAAACCCAATATCTGCAGCCTGATTGCTCACAGAGTGGTTACTCGGTTGCATGCTTGAAGGACTAAACCATACCGTGGCAATTTTCCTTGCACAGACTGCAGATGGCATTCCTTTCCTTGGGTGGCTGGTATCCTGGTGTTGAGTGATGCCCTCATTGATAAATTGCTCAGATTTTATTCCTTAACTAAGTCAGTTACTGGCAAGACCCAGCTGCCAAGAGCAGATGAAGGCAGGATTTTTTGATGTTTGGTGCCCAGATGCCTTGAGGAGGTGCAGCAGTGGGCATAGCTCTTAGCAGGCAGCAGACCAACTTGGCTCTTGGGCAAGAGCTTCCATGAGGAGTCAAGAAACTGCAATGATTGGGGTCTGGCATTGTCTTAATGCTGTTTTCTACATAGGTGGCAAATATGCCAGGGAATAAGTGGTTTCACACATGAAAGAGTGCTTTCACAGATCAAACTCCTTATAACAAAGAGGTGAGGCTACAGACTAGAAGGTTAAACTAAATCAAAAGGGTCTCAGAACAAGTTCTGATTTGATCAATGACTTTTGCTGAAAGCTTACTGTTGTGTGACACATTTTAGAATTCACTTTCTTATATGCTCAAGTGCCATGTTTACTACCTCTGATTTACCTTTTGTTCTCCTTTTTTCCTCAACCATACAACTTTTCTGTTCTGCTACTGGAGCAGTCTTCCTCCATTTCTTTGTCTTCAACACTTCCTTCTTCATGTTTAGCCTTGATCTCTCCTCCTCTGCCTGCAACTGCCTCTTGATGCCTCAGCTCCTGCTAGCTCCCTGTAATCTTGTGTTATACAATGGAACAGTTTTGGCTTGCATAAATGCAAGATTGCATCTTTATCTCATTAAGAAATGAAACTTAAGTCATATAATTAGAAAAATCAGGTAATTAGAAGAGGTAGATGCTTTTTTTCCTGAAATGTGGCCGACTCAGAAACTCCTAGCTTTTGTGTAAGAGCTGTACTTGAACCAGATTTTAAATTTGGATTTGATAAAATGACTTGCCACGCTCTGTCAACTTAGAGGAAAGATTCTTGCATGCAACTTTCTTGGAGACACAAGCTTTGTTCCTAATACTTTGATTTGCACAAAACCCATGTCCTAAGACATTGCTGAATTTGCAAAATGCTCTTTTACTTCCATGTATCTTCTCTGATGAAATCTCTATGGTTCCTCATTTCCATGAAATCTGAATAGAAAGCAAATTGATAGTATTACTAATTTCTATTTTGTGCTAATGGCTTCTGTTTCCAGTTGTGAACACAATTAGTGTCTAATCATGTGTAGCAGATGAAAAGCTGTGTTTACTGAAGTGATCAACATGTAAAATTCCTAATGAGGAAGAGCCCAGCCTTGTAGATGAGTGTGAATGTAAGACTGACTTTCTAGCTACAGAGTTCATTAACCAAGGAAGGACTTCTGAGCAAAATGGGCACAAAATTGCTGGTCCTTGAAAACAGTGAATTTTTTAGCTTGCTATAAGGAGCAGATTGTGCTCAGAACAACTTCTTCTTCCCCTCCTCCCCCCCTCCCTGGCCACCCCAGCATGCCTAAAACACAAAACCCTTCTTTAAATGATTGTACCTCTAACCTACGATGACAACTCAGCTGCTACATGAAAACATTTTCAGAGTGCTCCAGGACCAAGAGAGGTATCCCCATGCAGAGCCAAGGACTTGGGCTAATGAATCCATTGACAGCCAGATAATTGCCTGGCCTTGTGCAGTGATGCCTGCCTAATCCAAGCAGAAGGGCTGGCTCTTGCAGCCACCCTGGCACCACAGCATTTGGCTCCCCAACACGGGACCAACACGTGCAGACCTGGACATGGCAAGAACTCTCCACAGGAAAATGATCCCAGAACAAGGGAGCCTTTAGGAGGTGACAAGTTTGCTTGGGAGTTAGGACAACTTCTGGATGGTGGATATCAGGTACTGAAATGACCCACCAAACTATGTGTCTGTCTATGACACAGGGTAGAATGGCATTAAATGAGTCCAGATCCAAAACTCATAGAGGGTTAATCCACTTAAGCTTTTAGGACAGTAGCATTGCTCAAATCCAGTCACAGGGGTTCTTATTTGAAAAGTAACCAAACAGAGAACAGACCTTTTCCATTCCACAGCTGCGTGCTGCAGTGACAAGCACTAGCTGTTTCAATATACCCCTCTTCCAAAAATGACAAAGTTAGCTGTTACCAGTGCAATAATACTAAGCCAAATATTGACATTCAAAAAATAGTACTTTCATTCTTCTCTTTTCCTATGGCTTTCTAAATATGCTGGGGTTTTTTAAGCCTGCTCAAAAGCCACAGTAAGATCCATCCTATCTAAATCGAAGTTAAGAAGATTGTTTTACAGAAGATAAGACAGGGAATCACTGGTATTGTTGAAGAGGAGAAAAACTGAACCCCTATGAGTGAGCAATCGGGATTACCACAACTGAAAGATACGCTTTTTGGCAAGAACGTTTAGAGCCCAATTTTCCAGGCAAAGCTCCATTTTTAAAATATCTCTGACTGACTCCATACTTTAAATATGGCCGTGCACTTCTATGTGTCCCTGATTCCTCCCAGTTCTCCAAAAAACAGTGTAAGCATGTTCCTGCAGCTCCTGTGGGAAGCTAACATCTGGATTGTCTCTTTGGTTGACCTAGGAGGCCAGATTTGTCAAAACTTGAAAGCACTGTGCAGAAAATGCCTCTCTAGGCTTCGAAGCCAACTCTTGTTGGTTCAGCTAACTAGGTGGTGGAATTCCCCAAGTTTTACATTTTCCTTTGCAAACACTTCTTCGAACTGGCGCCAGAAACCTCTCCCCTTTAACTCTAGGGAATGAAGCAGAAGAGCCACTGGCAACCTTTTCTTTTATTGCACAAGCTGGTGCTTTGTCTTCCACTTTCACCTCATGCATCCCTGTGATTGCATTGCTTGTCTGAAGGGTATTTTGATAGTACCCACCCTCCCAGATAGATCCATGCTTTCCTGGGCCAGCCAGCTGGCTGTTGTGTCCTCCAGCTCTTCAGGAAACTTTCCCAGTCCACCTCACTTGTACTGTGAGGTATCCAGGTGTGCACATCATATGCTTGGTTTGCTTTAATCCTCTAGCTGCCAGCAGAGAGGTATGGCAGCTCTTTAGTTTCACCTTGCATTAACTCTCTTTGTGTCGAGTAAAAAGTTGCAGTGTTCCTAAAACTGACTATTCTGCAATCAAATGTTAAAAATAACTCCAGCACCCTCTGCCAGCTACAATAATAAGGCTTTCCTGAAGACAGCTTTGGCTAAATCCTAGAACAACAATGTCACAGGAATTCTAGAAATGCTAAATCTGCAGTTATGCAATTTAATTTCTCTTGTATGGACAAACCCCATGCTTCAGGCCCCTGACAGAGCATCAAATTACAGGAGAAAGGCCCCTCTTTTCCACCTTCTTTCATGGCGTGACACAAGGCCACAAGTGACACCATTCCCCCCATCTTCTCTGCACATATTTGCTGTCCTCCACCTTCCAAGGCAACACAGTGCACGACATAAAGCAAAGTTCTGGGCAGGCACAGCAGCCTGTGGCTCTTAGCTGTGTTCTCTGCCTCCATTGCCAGCTCTTGCAGAGCTAGGAACTTACCTGCTTTTGCAGAGAACCCTTTGCTGGGTTTTGCTTCCTGGATGGTGGCTGCCAATGCTTCCGGGGGATGAAAGCCAGATTTTTCCTGTGTACGAGAGAGAGGGATGTGCTGGCGGTTGCATTTTCCAAGAAAGAGGTGTACAGTACAGCTTCTCTTTTACAAGATTAAACAATTCTAAGAATGTACCCTTGTGTGGCTCATATCCTCTGGCTTTGTAAACTCAACCTGCACTTTCCTGCAGAGCCTTCAGTACACATGCTTTCTATGCTCTGTTCCTAACATCTTAAGCCAATCCTTTTTACCAGTTTGTCCAGAAAACAGGCTAATGGAAATAAGCAATTGGGCTTCTAGAAACTTGCATAAGAATCTGTGTGTGAGCGCCGAGCTCTGATGAAGGAGGCTCTGAGCCCAGGAATGTACCTACTTTCTCCTTCCTGTATTTAGCTGACTAAGATTCCTAAACAGCAGCTCCACATCCTAAATTATAGGTTTGGACTGGAGCACTTGGCCCATGGCTTGGATGTCTTGTGTAATTCTGCTACAGCTAAACTCAGATTTTTCCAGAAGATGGCCCTGTGTCTCCCAACACTTCAGGCTTTTCCCCCCAGGATCATTATTCCCAGCTGAGAGACCACAAAGCGTTGCACTAAATGGATGAGATGCTCAGGACTAAGGTAAAGGGCTTCTTCCCTGAAGTGCTGCTTCCTCTGTTCTTGTGTGCTGCTGACACTGATGCAACTCTGTAAAGCTGCTCCAGTAAAACAGGGCAGAGCACAGTCTGGGAGCCTGAGTCAGACAGTTTTCCTTCACCATAAGCACTAATAAGGAATAAATGATGATACAGATGTTAAGACATAAAAGCAGTGCCTACAGTAGCTGTTCACATGGTTTTGCAAGATTATAATCTACTGCCAATATGTCCTGTTTGGTTTGTCTTTGAAGATAACACTCTTAATCAGCAGGAAAGCCAATGGAAACTGCTGTCCAGAAAAAGATGCTATAGAAAAAGCAAAAGAATAGGAGGGCAGCTGAACTGTGATACTAAATAACAGAAATAAGTCAGACAATCACTGACACTGCTCAGCAAGTACTGTTCTACTTGAATGGGAAGGGAAAAACTCATGGGTATGCCTGTAAAAAATATTCTCCTGTGGCTTGATCATGTGCACTCATGAACAAACTGAAGCTGAACCATTTGCTATAGTAGGAAGAATAGTTTTTGACAAAATGGGATGTGACAGAAGATGTCTGGAATGAACATTAAAAATTAGGAAAGTTTATGGCCTCAGAGGAAAAAGAGAGCAGACCCTTTTAGACAGACAGAATTGATGAAGCACATTGCTTTTTCAGACTCACAGAAAGTAGTTACTGGCCAGTTGGCTACTTCATCTGTGAAGAAGGAGCCAAATTGTTTCTTCCTTTCTTTCAATGAAGGTGCATATCTGAGTCTGCTCTCCAGACCTTCTGTTGGATTTATTTATCATGGAACCTGAAGGAAACAGATACCAGTTAAATCTGTCATGCATGACGGTAAATCAGCCGGTTTACAAGCTATGGATTGATAGAGGGAATAATTGTGTCTCCTGTTTCCTTAAATTTTATGATCTTAAAAATAACACAGATGCTATTGAAGAAATTTATTAGTGATTGAGCAAGTCCTCCTAGTCAACCAAACAGTTATTCTTTTATCACAGAATGTGTGATAAATTTAATATGGTTCTTTGGCACAAATTAGTGACTGTCTGCAAAAGCTCTGAAGATAAGTATCTGACTTATGGTGCACAAGTGGTTATAAAACTCTGGTTCTAAAACAAGCCCTTGATCAAAGTAGCATAGTTGCAAGGCACACTGATTAAAAGCTGAAACATTAATTATAGTGAAGGATTAAAAGCACCTCTTATCTACACTTAAATAAAAAGTAATAAAGAAGCAGAGATTTGTCTTAAGGCCAAAGTTAGAGAGTTATGAATTATTACTAACAAAGCACAAAGGTTTATGACACAGTGGCACTTCAGTACCTCATCTAGTATTTGTACTACTCTAAAAGTGAGCCCTGCTCATTCAGGAGTGGTGCAAGAACAAAGCCCTGTCTGGAGTGAGTAGGGAGCATAGGCAACTGCATTTTAGGTAATGTGCTAAGTGAGTATAACCTGCAGGGAGGAGGGGGAAGAGGTCTGGTATTCTGAGTAGAATAAGGTGGTTGCTCATGGCCAAACAGCCTGGGAGGTCCCATCAGCTGCTAAGTGGTGCCAAGCCTTATACAACATAGATGCATCACAAATTTCTATCTGCACTTTATAAAAGTTGGTTTTCAGTTGCTAACCTTTGATCTAGTCACTACTAAAGATCAATGAAAGACAGAAGAAATTTAAACACCTCAGACTGAGCAGTGAAGTAGAGGGGAAAGACCCAGGTTTGTGCCTTCTCTGGTGGAAAGATGGATGAGCAGTGGTGGTCTGAGTCACACAACTTTGGTATGGTCTGTCAGGAAACAATGGAATAAGATATGACACCTAAAGCAACACTTCTCAAAAGTGGCTATACCACAACCTGTCTAGCCTGTGCAACTCATCAGCACAGTTTACCACAGTCCATTACTGCAGGATTTGGAAGGGTTGAATATGTGAAATGCCAGAAATGATAGTTTCTCCATTAGAATGAAAATAAACATATGGTATAAAGTTTCCAGACTCACAGATGTCTCAGGACTTCAGCTGGGATGGTTCAATAGAGGCAATATTTTCCAAAAACGGTTGCCTGGATTGCTTTGCATTTTTATATGAAGCACCTTTGACCAGTATCTGTCAGAACTAATATACCACATCAGATGAAATGGACTAGTGCAATAAAAACATATATATATATAATGTAAACCCATCAACCCATCTCCAGCCATTGGTAATCAAGACCTGATCTAAAAAAAGCCACCCTGAGCCCCTAAAGAATAAGAGTATTTATCCCTTGTGATGGGGGAGCCTTTCACAAGATTATTTGTACAGATGCAATCCCCATGTAAAAAATTAAGAAATACAGAAGTTCAGCTGTAACACAAGTCAACTGATTCAGCCAAAAGGAGATGCAGTAACTGCAAGTATTTTAGTCTTTTCTATCCTCCTTCTATGTCTGAAACTATGCTGTTCCCTTGCATATGAAACTCTCTACCTTTCCTAACTTATTCCTTCTGCCTCTCTTACTGACCAAACTGGCCCTGGTCATTGAGAAAAGATGAAGCTCAATAATCAACATTTCCTTGCCCAGTAGAGTTTAGTTTAGAGAGTCAGGAAACAATTGGGAGCTGTGTACATAAAATCTCTCAAGAGTGTGAAGAGGGGAAATTCTAGTACTGAGTTCACATCCCATTTTCAGTCTCTTCAAGAAATGGGAAAAGTAAAAAACAAAAGAATTTTTTTTCAAAATCTAAATTATGGTAATGTATCACTGTCCTCTAAATGCTCTGCTTTCATACACTTGAAAGGTAAAAGTCAAACAGCCTCAAGAAATCTAGAAGACACACTGTTTGCAAAATCATGTTTCAGAGAGAAAAAACACTGATAGCACTTTTGGAAATATACTTGTCTTTCAGATAACTAATAATCACTTAGGCTTGAGCTCCCCAGACCTTTCAGCTGAGCCCTGTTGCTCTGTGCCAGTCAGCGTGAGCTTTGCAACTGCGGCTCCAGGCTCGTGTGGCTCATTGCTGGGGCAGAGGTCTGAGGTTACTGTCATCAGTCACAGCAGGCTTGTAATACTCGTGTCAGAGCTTTCATCCCAATGCCTCTCTCAAATCCTCTCCTGCAGGTTCAGGCAGGGACAAAGCAGAGAACATGTTGGAGGTTGTCATTGCTCCATGCCTCGCACTTCTGTAGCGCTGCCCAGCATGGCCCAAGTGTAAAGCAGCCATTGAGTGTGCTGAAAAGCTGGGAGCTGCCATGGCCTTCGTTACATCCGACTAACAACCAGGAAAGGGCCCTGCCAGGGGCCGAGCGTGCTTTTGGGAGGCTTCCACAAAGAAAGCAGCAAAGCTCTGAAACAAGTGTTTCATTGTCTCCCTCAATTAAGCACACAGTGTTGCATCATCACTGCTGTAAATACTCCAGAGTGCCAAATTGTGCCGTTTTGCTTCTAGGCCCTCATTCAGATCTGTATTAAATCGGGGCACGTGTGAGCAGCTTTGCATTTTAAGTAACCTTTAGGCACTGAGTGCTACAGCAGAAAGTTCCTCCCAACCCAAACAGAAGTTGGTCCATTTTGTGTCCCCTCGAGTCAGCCACAATGGGGCCCTGAACAAGCAGGCTGGAAGCAGTCCCATTATTCCAGAATGATCTGTCACCAGCCTGCAGTTCTGGGACTGAAAGACATCTCCAGGTGTCTTCAGCAGTCCTTCAAAGACTTTTCTTTCATAAACACAGAAGGGAAGACTCAATGTCTATAATCATTGAAGCATCCTATAGCAGCGCTGAGTTTCACACCTTCTAGTTGAGCAGGTGGTGGAAGAGAAGCTATTTCTTTCAGGACAAACTCATGGATAACCAGGCCAATGGTGGCTGTAAAAGGACAGCTAGAAGAGAGAGGAAGGAGAGCTATTGCTATGGTGAAAAACGATCCTTCCCAACAACACTTGCTGCCAGGCCTGCTTCTCTTCTTTGCTTGGCATTGTCAGACAACAAATTTGACATCCTCTGTTCATACTATCTCACTTCCAGATGCCTCTAGCATCTGTTTCCTTCACAGGAGAAGCAGTGTGGTCTTGACCCCGCACTTGCAGACAGCAAAATCCAACTCTTGCCCTTTGTTGTTGTCAGACAGCAGCACGGCAGCACAGTTTGACTTGCCCTCCTTCAGTTTTTCTTGAAGTGAATCAGATGTCCCTGTTGCAGCAGAGAAATGCTCATGAAAAGGGTGGGAGAGTAGAGTTACTAAATGTCCTTGGCCACTACCACTTAGAGCTGCTCTCTCATTATAAAAAGTATAGGAACCAAAAGCTGTTTTAAGTGCAATTTTAGTGACCAGACAAATAATTTCAGTAACCAATTTCATGCTTTTTTGCTTAGTTTGGCCTACATGTAATTTTGCTTGCCACACTGGCTAATGGAAAATATGGAAAATATGACTGTTCTAAAAAAACAAGCTTACTCTGAATTTTGGTAATGATGAGCAAACATAAATGCAGCACACAGTACAAAAATGTCACTTATTAGGAGGTTTCTTGGGCTCATCTTAAACTGAAGCAGTAAAATATATATAAATATACACTAAAGAAACTGCTGTTTCTTAACCACACCGTAAAGCAGTCGTTCAGAACTGGGAATACCAGTAGATAGTCCCGAACTTCAGATTGTGGTACCAACAATGGTAAGTTGATTTGAGGAGAAAGAAGTCAAATCCAAATTCCTGCACTGCTGAAAGGTCCAAGCTATTCAAACAGCCTCTGATCAGCAGGTGGTTGATGAGCTCTGCTCAGCCAAAAAGTCATCCTTCCCTTGAGCAAGTGATTTCATCAAATGGTTGTTGTAGGAAAGCCCTTGCTCTCTAGATAAGGAATTCTGAAATTATTTTCATGTCAAATGCATCCGATTCTGCTTCCTGAGGATACTAGTATTCTCTCTTTCACAAATAATTTTTTGTGAGACAATTTTTTACTTTGCTGCCTTTTCCCAGTTTAATGCCACATGCTCAACAGTTTTGAGAAGAAGTGCACAGCCCTTTTTTTGTTTAGAAGCTGGAATGTGGCTGCCTGGGGAGGTAAGAGGTGGTCACTCAGGATGAATTACACCATGAATCTTGTGCATATCTCAGGGACTCTCTAACACCAAAGGAGAGGTAAGCAGTAGGCTGACACTTTGTTCATTCTTTTCCTTCTCCCCTCAGACTCCCAAAGGTTCCTGTCTGGAGGCAGTGAAGATTGCCATCGATGCTGGCTACCGCCACATCGACGGTGCCTTTGTCTACTTCAACGAGCATGAGGTGGGACAAGCCATCAGGGAGAAGATTGCTGAAGGGAAGATCAAGCGAGAAGACATATTCTACTGTGGCAAGGTGAGAACCTGCACTCACATTATTTACACTAAATCCCGGATTTCCGTGAATGGTCTTTCTTAAGAATGCCGGCGGTCAACATCTGGAATGCTTCCTTCCAGATCCGACATCCTTTATTTTTCTTTCCTAGCATTACCAGAATGCTGCAGATCTTTATGAACACTAGGTTTGCTGTGAGGCACAGGAATGACTGCTGTTCTCTGTTTAAAACTCTGATAGCAGTGGGAACCATGCAACATCCCTTCTGCTTATTTTTGGAGGTCCCTGCAAGTTAAGACCACAGCTACATTCAGCCTAAAGTGCTGCCTAACCTGTTACTGTGCCACGTGTTGTGTTGTCACACACAGAGCCCCAGCTCTTTTCTGAGCTATTTTCTGTTAGAGCAATTCCCTGCACATGTTTGCCATGAGGTTGCACAATGAAAGGGGTGGGAGCAAGCACGTGCATGCCAGTGTCTGTGTATGGGAGAAAAGCAAGTGTCTACATTGGTACTACTGCCAGAAAATTACTCATCAAGCTACACCCTTCGTTACTGTATCACCTGTCATTAAAGGAGTTCTAGGATGATGAATTAACTTACTTGGAGAGAAGATGTCATTTCACTTCTGTTCTAGAGCAACGAGAGTAATGCAAGAGCTATTTTATACATTCAAGTCTTAACTCTCTGACTTGACTTTCTCCTAAAAAAGGGAAATCCCTTGTCCAATGGAAGTGTCTGACAAAAACCGTCAAAATTACAAATAATTACCCCAGATATAAGAGAGCTCATTAAGCTCACTGCACATCACAGAATGAAGACTGATGTTGTCTGTCCAGTTTCTAAGGGAGTATATGGCCTCAAAAAGTCATTCCTGCAGTGCTTCTTTGAATGTATCAGCCTAATATTTTCCCTTTACTCCTTTCCCAAATAAGACGTAATCCACAATTACTCAACAGACTTGCAAATAAACACCACTGTTCCTAGAGTGAAAGATCCCATGGGATGAGAGGCCTGGCTTACTGTGAGCAATTTAGTTAAGTTCTATGATCTGGGGAAACTAAGCTTCACATTGGATAGTTTGCAGACCAAGTGGATTTTCAGCAGCTGTAGATCTATTTCCAAGTACAGCAATTTCCAATCTGTAAAATATGCACCTCTTTTCCAAGTTTCCTGCTTGGTTCTACTGATAACAACCTTGCCATTCTGAGAAAAGCCTCACATTCTCAAATTCCCTGCCTTCACCACGGGAATTTCTCAGTCTCTCATATGCCAAATATGTTGATTTGGATCAGAAAAAATATTTGGTTTCAACAGTTTCATAGTTTCATTACTGCAAATTATCAGTAATATTGCAAATCAAAACCACCAAGTTGTGACAAAAGGTTAGAACCAGATGTCCTAACAATTTTGAGTGTTTTAACATTCTCAACTGCTTTCCCTGCAGTTTATTTGCCCATATCAACATTTAGGCTCTATGAAAGTACATCTCCTGGTAAAATTTCCAAGCTTCCTTTATTTATTAAGCCTTTCTGTATTGGGTTGTCTGATCTGATCACCAGATGATTTTCCTAGTCGATAATCACTGCTTAAACACTGAATCATTTGGAAAACTGCAGGTCCTGCAACACACAGTACCACAACAGCAATGCCTGTGCTCCCAGCCTGCTGTGTGTCTGTGAGATGACACACACGTGGATTTCTCTTACAGCTATGTCCTGTTTGTGCTTGACAAAACATCTGCTGCTCAGGGTGATAGTCCATTAAAACATTTCTACAATCTTTAAAAGAGTTCAAAGGCAGAAATGGAAAATACTCTGCAGCAAATTCAATCCATCAGAGTCTAGGATTTTCACAGGTTTCACTGAAAGCTCTCAGAGCAGCTCTGAACTTCCCAGTAGAAGTGGGAATGGCTCTCTCTTGCCTTATGTATCTTTAGTTTAATGTACCTCACAAACTTAGGTATCTTACAAACAACAGGCAAATTTCCACCCAGTAGATACTTCAGGCATAGATGAGTAATTGACTGATACGAACTGTTGCATCTTCTAGGAAACGTGGTAGACACACAGACCATTCTTGGAGGCACTAGAGAAGCTAGTTAACATTTTCTGCTTTACTGACACGAGAAGTACTGGAAATTCCCAGGAACCTTCAGACTCAAGCCCCTTGTGCAGCTCTTTCCTTGAGCAAAGATGCTGCAGATGGAAGGCAGATCCATCAGCAGGGACTGATGAGAGCAGCCCTGCTGAGTGGCAGCGTTACTGGAACAGTGACCTGGTGTGATCGCGCTGCATCTGCCAGTTGAAATCATCAGCACTTGCACTTGGCTCTCGCTGCTGGCTGCCTGATCAGGCAGAGCAGCTCAGCATCCAGAAATTTTAGAGGTTTTATATCAACTGCCAACATCTCACTTGGCTTATACAGCAAGACCTTTTTGGTCTCCTCTTTCATCCCAGGATATTTCTTTCATTAAACTAGAAGCAACATTTCCAGGAAATGTGGTGACCTAAAATGCCAAATCCAGCTGGCAGCTTTGACTGCTCAAACATGGGTTCTACTTAGGTAGATAATACAATAACTTGTACAAATCATGAAAACAATTATGAAACTCAAGTTTCCATGGCATCAATGTATTGACATAGTACAAATGTTTGCTGTTTTTAAAGAGGTTCTTCAGAACCTCTGCAGTTTTTAGAGGGAAGTATATTCACTGGTAAATGCTGAGCTTGATATAAGTGGGCTAGAAAGGACACTAAAAAGAACTACTTCTAGGCAACACATCTTAGGTTACCAAATTTCTAAAACATAGTAACAGACTGAACATTAAGGGTTTACAAAGTAATTTCCTTACTTATATACAAGTTAAGCTCATTTTGCATGTAAAGTGCTTCAAAAACACATAGACCAAAGGTTTTCAGTAAATCCAGTGAAACAATTTAAAACACTTGAGAGCAGGACCTTGGTCCCTTTGCTGTACTACACCTTAGCCTCTTACCACTGTCTGATCATAAACTCTTCATACTTTGCAGCATACAGCCTAGTATGAATTTCCTGGTGTTTTGTTTTGTCACCTTAGGGCAGAGTCAGATGTCCTGCTCTCAGTACAACTTAACATGTCCTTGCTTCTGTGGGCAGAACTGAGCAGATTGTTTTCCTGGGGAATAATTCTAACATAGTTTAAAAGCAAAACAAGCATCTAAAATAATGTAAACCTACACAGGCTATGACCTTTTACACTTATAATCAACATCTTCGCCCATATATCACAATTCAAGTTTTGTGTCTCTAGAACTCATTGATTGGCATGCAATGGCTGTCAGTTTTGGTGGCAGAACTGACTAGACAATGACAACACCAGCAAAAAGCAGGTTTTTCCAACCAACAAAAGTGACAAAAACCTCAACATGACTCCATACGTTAGTTTTGCAAGTTGAAAAAAAACCCAAGAGAAAAAAATAGCCCAATTTGTTGCGTGCATTCAAATGGCACTTTAAACCTTCTATTGTGTGTTAATTCTGCTGCAGTTAATATCGACAAATCTCAATCAGTTTACAAAGAGCTCTTGGTTACTAATTACCATGCTATGGTTTTATTCCTGCAAGAGACTTGCATCAGCAGAGTTCAGTTAGAGATAGTGCTGAACACTCACCAGTTAAACACACTCCATAGCAACCTCGGGGCACAACCCTGGGAGGAAGCAGTTTGCATTAGAGGTACAGAAGACTGTGCCTTAACTACTCACACCTGCATTACAACCACTAAAACAAACATCTTCCCGTGAGGACTGGGGAGTAAGAGAAAACTTCCCGAGGTCAGGCAGTCTCTCAGGCTCCACCACCACAGGAGAAAACCAGGAGGTTCTCTTAGTGCTTGGTGCTTGGCTGTTCAATTGCTAACTCACACAATCTGAGCTACTGCCCTCAAGCATAAAACTGACCACAGATTCCTTGTGGGAACAAAGTTCTTCAGTGAAAGCATATGCTTGGAAAACAAAAGGAATCTGCCTAAGTTTATTGAGCAAGAGTTTGCAATATGCTCATCTCAGAAGAACCTGTGTTGTAATAAAAAAGTACATAATGGCTTTACTGGGTCAACACTTCATCAGTCCTGGGCAAGAATTCCTGTCTTAATCTCTGCACCAGGCTCTGGCAGAAGGCAAGGCCTTGCAGGGATGGAGACCATGATGTCTTTGCACTCTGAATAATGGGCTCTGCTAGAAGGGCAAGAGGGAGGGACTGTGTGTTGGGGGGATTCAGCTGGTTCACTGTTCCTCCTGGCACCCAAAAAGCTTGTGCTTGCCTCCCCAGCTGTGGAATACCTGCCACCCCCCAGAGCTGGTGCGTCCCACTTTGGAGAAAACCCTGAAGATCCTGCAGCTGGACTATGTTGACCTCTACATTATTGAGCTGCCAATGGCTTTCAAGGTAAAAAGAAAAACTGCTTGGAAAAAGTGCATGAATTTAGCTTGAACCAAGGTCTCCATCTAGCATACCCCTTGCAGCTTCCAACCTACATTGTCAACAGCATTTTGGGCAGATAACATATATGTTTTAATATGTACTGCATACATGTATCACCCAAAAAGAGGCTTATGGGTGATGTGAGGACAGGCCAGGAGAGATGTTGCTTGAAGCCTTACTGCCAGAAGGACAGGTCTCCCAGCTGTGGTTGAGCAGTTCCTACTCTGAAAAATTGCCATAACTGAGCAGCACTTGTCTGAATCCCCTCTAAGCCATGAGGAGAGAGTTACTGGAGGAAAGAGATCATACAAAGCAGCAACAGGCTAGGGGCAAGGTTTGGAGGGGGAGAGGGAAAGGTAAAAATGTCACCAAATTTGGTTTCCTTACTCTGTCCCAAATAAAAGCTGCTGGGCAAATCAGGGTTATGATTTTAATCTCCATAACTGCAGTGCTCAGCTTCACTAGATACCAACTGCTGCCAAACAGGGGTTGTCCATCTCTCACTCTTAAATTTTCAAGTCTGATATTCCCTCATACTGCTGGCTCTGGGCAGCTTGTGGGCAAAACCTTTGAATGCAGGGAGCTCACATCACAGTTGCATGCCTCCCTCTTGCAAATCCACAAACTTTCTGCTTTCACAGATTTTTGTACCTTGCTTTACAATTTTCCTCAAAAAGTACATGACATAAAGGCAAATGAAATTAAGAGAAAAAACCTTGAAATGGTTTTGAACTAATTACATAATCCTTCTAAGAGAGAATAGGGTCAGGCAATTAGTTGGTTACTTGTTTCTGAACAAGATATGAGCTCTAAAACTGGCCTCATTTTGCAAGAAAGGTAAATCCCTGATTATTAAAAATCATATTTTGCTGCAAACTCCAAATAACCAGAATTAACAGATAGGAAGCAATTTACCAATGAGGCTATCACTTTACACTTGCAGCCCTTTTTTACCCCTGAGGTGGCCATATCCTATTAAGACCTGTATAGGAGTAACCAGACTCTGATATTAAAATTTTATTTATACAGTCACACGTATGGAATCCTTTTGGGTACATTTTTGAAAATTTCCCACCACTAGCAATTTCCTGTTTCCCTTTTCTTGTGTTTGTATTCTTTAGTAGTTCATTCTCCCACATAGTGAAGGTCATTGTCTCACAATATAAAGATATAGACATCTGGCTTTAAAGTAATGTACATCTGACTCCCTGAGGCTTGTATCAACAATCTTGAGTAGTTAAAGGAGTAGCAGACCTAGAGATTCATTCATGTTTCTCATGAGAGGAGGGAAAAAAATAAGTGACTTTCTTCCTGAAAAATATACACTTTTCTATGTCAAGTACAAAATGAAAAAACCCCATCCTTTTGCAGTGGTGACAGGTTTCCTTTCCTTGCTCTCTCTGTCAGAAATACACCCATCCTGCCTGAGATGCTTGCCTTTGATGAGGAGCATGCAGGTGTAACTCTAAGAAAATCCTGCTCCCCCCTAGTCTGCAAACTTTGGTGCTTTCCTCCCCAAAAGTCTAGCAACAGCAGTCTCTGGTTGGAAGCAGTGATGTATTTCAGACAGAACTTACAGTACCCCAAAAAGAGTAAGAAAGATGCCCCTGCAGAGCCCAGCCAGCAATTTGACACTGGGCTTTCAGGCAGAGTAAGAGGACTATGGTTTCAGAGAGCACCAGTCAGCAAAGTCCCACTGCTTTTCAACAGCTCAAGAATGGACACCACGTGGGGTGAAATTATTTTCTGGCCTACCAACATTAGCCTACACCTCCCTGTATTTTTTCCCCATTTAGATTCCTGTTCTGGACTTTTGTCCTTCCTGCCTTTAGCCCCCAGCAGTGTTGTTCAGTTCCTCCACCCCAGCAAGGCAGTAACCAGCAGAAATAGGTTTCCTTCAGGATACCCCCTCTCAGCCTGGAGAACTCATATCCAGCAGGTATTTTAGGGGTAAAAAACCAGCAGGTTTTTTAGGGGAGTCTTCTCAGATGACTGATTCATCAATAACCATCAACTTGTACACTAAATGATCTGCAAGTTCATCCCAACCAAGTGATTCTGTCATCTGACAGGAAAGCAGATATGTTAGTGTTACACTGAACAAGTCTCATCCAAGTACCTTGTAATTTTAAAAGGATAACTCAAACCAGACCACTGGCATCACTATTTGACTTCCTGTTGCCCTTCTGCTTATAGGACAGGCATTCACAGGTTGTTAAAATGGCTTTCTTGAGAAAGCCTGCTTGTCAAAGGCCAGTTTATGAAAGCAAGGGGATGTGCAGAATTGTATTCCTGCATGTGTGTTGGTGAGAAAATTATTATAATGGGAGCAGGACTTTTCCTCTCAGTGGTTAACAGATGCTGGGTTTTAAACTGACAAGGGAGCTGTCTGGTATCTTTTGGAGTGCCTCCAGACTTTGGACATGGCATGATAAGGTGTGATCCTGCATAATGGCAGTGACTGTATGGTGCTGCCACACTAATTTCAGTGCTCCTGCAGCAGCATGGTGACAAGCCACCTTTCATCCAGTGTAAAACACAAGGCTATCTCCAAGAGAACTGCAAGAGAAGACATCAGCATGTCTAGGATGACTGGTATGGTGGAGTTCATGAGAGCTAAAATATGTGACCAACTTCTAAAAGACCTTTTCAAAGACCCCGTAACCACCACCTTGTCACCATCAAAACACTGCCTTTCTCTCAGCACTTTATCCATCTGCAAGCAGTTCTTCCATTCAGAAATTCCCTTTCATAAAAGATAGCTTGGTAGAGAAAGTTTTGCCTGGAGATTATTGAGCAGAGACAACTGTACTTCAGCAGCTTGCAGAGTTCTCTGCATGTAGGAGGAAGAATTGATCAATGTAGAAATCCACAGTAGTAGTTCACACCACATCTCAGTCAAGAGAAGTTCACCTTGAAACATCATTCATCCTGAT
Source organism: Thryothorus ludovicianus (assembly GCA_013397245.1). Taxonomy (NCBI): domain Eukaryota; kingdom Metazoa; phylum Chordata; class Aves; order Passeriformes; family Certhiidae; genus Thryothorus; species Thryothorus ludovicianus. The sequence goes on along the minus strand of VZTB01006163.1, from coordinate 201,547 downwards.
CTGGTTCATTTTGAAAACACAAATGATAAGAGGAAAATGGTAGGATGATAAATTAGCTGATATAATTGCTACCTATTGACTACTATAAAAAACAACTTGAATAGAAGTTAGTGAATTAAAAGTGGGACAGAGTAAAAAGGTCCTGAAATCAGACTAATTTACTAAAATTAAACATGTCCAACTGTTTAATATGTTGAACTTGCAGTCCTTAGAATATGTGCAGAGGTATTGTGATGAATAGTTTGCTCCAAAATACCATGGGGTGGTTTTGCAAATAAAGCTTTTCCACCTCACATTATAATTGCAAACACTTAGCCTTCTAATAGAAAAAACATGTACCCCACATCCACCTACCTCCTTCTAGTCAAGATACTCTTTTTTCCAGCAAGACAGAGCAACAAAAGCAACAAGTTGTCCTTGTGGAATTCTCTGAGGAAAATCAGCACATTCAGAGGAGAGAGGCTTATGCCTGTAACTGAGACCTTGGCCCTCTGAAATCTGAGGCAGTGTTTTCCTTAGGCTCACTTTTCCCATTAAGTGCCTTGGATTTGAACTCGACTGGATTGGGAGGTGATAGTTACTGATCATATTAGTCACAGCTGCATGTTCCCAAGGAGTTACCACGTCAACATCTCGTACCCAGACCTTTGAAATGTAGCAGTTTGAAGTCAGATCAAATGTCAAACATCACTGAAGGGTTTTTGTTCAAAAAAAAAGAAAAATCAAACCTCAGCAAAACACAAAAGTGAAATTGTGATCAGACACAAGGGAGGGAGGTGTTAATGCATTGCCTGCAACAGCAGTGAAATGACCAGCAAATAAGAGAAAGCTGTGCTCATAAATCATCTCTGAAGCCTACAGAGTATAGAGATTGGAAGAGTTTCTAGTGCCCAAAGGAAGGTGGATAAGGCACTTCAGAGGTTAGCTATGCCCATAGCCCTTTACTGTTAGTAGCTCTTGGACCCTCCAGCTGTTGGGGAGAGTACCAGCTTAGCCCAGTTCCCAAGTGAATAGGACACAAACAGGTAGGACCAAAAAGAAGAGGGAAAAAACAGAAGAGAATACAGACTGGTACTCTAACCCAGCCCTTTGGAAGGAGGTGAGTCTTTTGGATGTCATAATATAAAGGTCAAAAGTTTACTGAAAAACCAGGCCATGCAGGAACTCCTGAGTGTTCTCTCATGTGACAGTTCAGGAGTATATCCAAGGACAATCTAGCAGACGAGGATGTGGTAAGCCCAGCATGAGTGACCTGCTGAACTTAGGGTGTTTCAGAAAACTATTCAGTTGTTTTTTGTTGTTTACTAGTAGAAACAGTCTGTGAAAAAATGTTTTGCTCTAAGGAGTGAAAAATTTTTCTTTAAAGCACAGCAGTATGGTTTTACTTTTCAGCCTGGAGATGCACTCTACCCAAAAGATGAAAATGGAAAATTTATCTACCATGAGACAGACTTATGTGCCACTTGGGAGGTAAGCAAACACAACATCCATCCGTATATGCTTTAAACCCACAGATACTCAATTCTCATTTTACTTGTGGTTTTCATAAACATAACTGAAGCAAACTGCCAGGGAAAATGGATTGAGTTCTACTAGCTCCATGGACAAATTTTACTTTTGCTGTCAATTATTTTTATAACAAAATGTTGAAACACCAGACATCCACATTCCCTCTTTAGGACAGTGCACTCTACATTCACTACTTGAAGATTTTATCATTAGGTTTTTACCAATCCTTCCCCTTTATCAGATCTTCACAGAAAGTTAGAGCCCTCAGAAGAGACTAGGTCATCTTGAAAAAATTAAAATCTTTTAACTTGCAGGAAAAAACAGATTTTGCCCTAAAGCTCACCATTAAAAACCCCCAAACAACCAAACAAAAAAATCCTATTAAAAAAAACCAAACAAACAAACCACCACCTCCCCACTCAAAAAAACCCCTGAAAAACAAAGCTCAAGACCTTGCCATCACTTGCCATTAGAACAAGTTCACTCACTTCTAAATTTACTTATCAGATGGGAACACAAGATTTTTCTGGTAAGAAAACTTGGAGGGAAGTAGCATTTGCCTGAAAGATTGCACCCTATATTTGTTTGTGACGTGTTCTACTTTAGGCAGATGTCTCATTAAGTCTAATGTCCCTTGGCTTCGGGATCTTGGGTGAGGCAGAAAGTGAGACTAGCAGTCTCCTCACATTTCTGCCTCTCAGAGCCATGGGCACCTCTTTAGTTCATGGACAGAGCTTTTCAGCTCTCCTTCTCACCAGGCCTGATGAAATAGCATCACTAATTACATCCAGTTCACACCAGGAGAGATAAGAGGTGCTACTACGTGCTCCACTTCAGCTTGCACTGTCCAGATCTGGACAGTCACATCCCAGTTTAGCTCTACTCGAGGTACAGCAGATAAAGATGAAGAATGGTGAAATTCTGAGTGAAATTTTGAAGGGGGAGAGAGCCCAGAGGGGGTCTGAACTTCATCTTGGCAGCTAAGCCATCCAGGCTGGGTCTCAGGAGGAAGAGGGACTTCCATGTTAGCTGTCTATGTTACATTTGAATTTGGCTGATGCAGTTCATTCCCCTCTTTTCATAGAATACTTGCTCAGATGTTGGAAGCAAAAGCTCTCCCAGCACTGCTATATTTTTATCTTTGAGCTGGTGTTTAATGTAAAGGTTATTCTATAGCAGGCAACTCTCTTCAGCTAATAAGCCAAGAGAAAAAGAGGTGGTGGAGAGTGCTTGCAAATAGCAGCGTTAATCTAAATTTAAATGGCTCCACTCAATCCAGATCATTTCACTCTCTCAGTGTGGTACTAGCCGGCAAAAATTAATCCAGATGACTGTATTTGCTGACTTGTCACTGAGTGATAGAAGGCATGTGAGGCCAACCAGAGGTCATCAAACACACAGTGCCTCTTACCTCCCTGCTTTCAGCTCCTGTGAGACAGAAAGAATAACAAAACCTGGAAGGGCATCCAGCTCCATGGTGGGGTCTGCTCTGCTTCAAGTAGTCACTGAATTATTTGTGTGCAGAGTTTTGGGCAGCAAAGGGGAAGACCATAGCAAAGGATCCCCTTTCCCCTTAACAACCCAGCAGATGAAGCTAACGAAGACCAGGGAACATATTCACATCCAGTATTCATAAGAGTTTCTCAGCTACTAGGATTTGTCTAAAGTGCAAAATATCCAGAAAGCCTCTCTCCCATCCAACTTTTTCTTTTTTTCCTGCTTGTTACTGTACTGAAGTTTTCTGTGCAGATTCTGTGAAGTGCCTTGCCAGATATTTAGGGGGTTTCACTGGATAAAGACTTCATATGAAAAACTGTCTTACAATCAAAAGGAGTGAATTGACTTATCAGGAAAGCAATCTGTTTTGTTCACTTTTCTTTCTCCAGCTTTGAGGCACTGCTAAAGCAGCATAAAGTAAGCAGAACTCTTTAAAAGAGGTTGCCTGGCACTTAAGTAACTATATCTCAGGTCAAATCTTTCTGCTCTCCAGAAAAATTCTACCTTCACAGGAGGTAAAAAATGTTAGAGGTTGGTCTGGAAAGCAGGTCAACACAGGAATAGAGTTTGGTTTGTCTGGACAACAGCAGCCCTCATGCCAATAGAGCTGTTAGTTCTGCTGCAGCAAAGGGTCTCAATAATTGTCTATCTCCCACCTCTCTCTAAAATGCGTGCTCCAAGAAATCAAGCCAACATGTGGGACTCCTCTTGCCTTTGCTTTCTTTGCAGGCTCTGGAGGCATGCAAAGATGCAGGCTTGGCAAAGTCTATTGGAGTATCCAATTTCAACCGCAGGCAACTGGAGATGATCATGAACAAGCCAGGACTTAAGTACAAACCTGTCAGCAACCAGGTATGACTGCAAGCCAAGGGCAGTGCTTGCCACGGTGCCACTGCCCTTTGGGGAATGCAAACACACAGCCTAAGCCACCACGTACAGAAAGGTGATGTGTACTTCGCCACAGATGCTGCCCTCCATACTTCCATTTCTAGCTTGAAAATATTACTTTTCCTATCTAGGCTAAAGATCAATATTTGAAGGTTCTGGAGCAATCACTTTCCTCAGTTCCTGCTCCAGGACTATAAAACTGGTGCCTCTGTGCCAGATTGTGTGCTGAGTCAAAGCAGATCTTAGATCTCTGACATGTACCTTACTTCAAGTCCAAAAATTCCCGAGAAAGCCATTTAGAGGTAACTAGTCCTCAATGAATGTCTACCTTAGTTGACACCAGCCCAAGCCTACAGATCCTGAGTCACTCCAGGCATCCCAAGTGTAAAAGCCATGAGAAGCAGCTCCTGAGTTGCCTGTACTTGCTCTCCTGTACTTTTCCTACAACACATTTGTAAGAGGTAGAGAAAACCCTCAGTTAAAGGAGGGCCTGTTAAATGAGTGGCCCAAGCTGGACAATCCCGTGAGGATGACAGGCACATCCGAGTTAAATTACAGCAGCCGGGCTCTGAGAAGGTGACAAGTGGCAGGGACCCATCTGAGTGCCCAGTGCCTTTGGCTCTGGCATTTGGCAGGTCACTGCATTTCCTAGAAATCTCTGGGAAGCTCTTCTGACTCGTCTGGCACAAACAAATATCCACATTAGCAGTAACAGAGAAGAGGCCAGGGACCAACCGGGACCAACTTCCCACTCCCAGCACGTGGCCTGGAGGGCTGGAATAGCCATGAGGCAGGGCAAGGAGGCCACAACTTTCATTTCTGTATTTGGCCTGGAGGGAAAGGCTGCCTGTGAGAATAGGAAATTCCAGCACCCTTCCCTGGTATTAACATGCCCAGCGGGTGCAAAATGCAATTGCTCTTTCTGGAGTGCCCCTAAGACTGCACTGAGCACTGCTGATGCTTCCTGGGGTCGAAGAAAACCAGGCAAAAGATTCAGCCCAGTTTGGGGCAGCTGGCCAGCAGGCATAGATGTGCCAGATAGCTTTGGACTTGCCAGATAGCAACTACTGCAAACAGTGGTTGCTCTGTCACCTTTTAGACATCCAGAGCCTGAGATCACAGCCAGAAAATCCACATCTGTGAGGGAACGGTGTTTGCAATGTGGGAGGGCAGAGCTTGCAACAAGGTCATAATCTCACCTTTTGTATACCTCCCCTCACCTTTCTAACTGGGACAGCTTATGCCATCACTTCCCTAAAAACAACATCAGATTAGTCATCCTGAATGCAAGAGGCAGAGAAGAGTGACCCACATGAGATGGGTTGCCTTCTCAGTCTACTTGTCTAGTGAGCTTGCCTCACCTCCATTAACTCCATTTACTGCCACCATTCCACTGCAGGCCAATAAAATCTCCTTGCAGCCAAACTATAGTTGCAGATATTAATCTGCTGTCGCCCCCACCCCCCAAAANGCCCCCACCCCCCAAAAAAAAAAAAAAATCAATCACCCAGCAATGTACAATTAGAATAGCAACCACAGATGAAGTTTCCCTATTCCCTAATTTACATCTATCCTTTCCTGAAAGCACCACCTGGTCAGTAGCTCTCACAAATACTGGGATATCTTCTGCTTCTGTGTCTATTCCCATTGATCAATCATTCTTTCTGTTACTCTTGTAGGTAGAATGCCATCCCTACTTCACCCAACCCAAACTCCTAGAATTTTGCAGACAACATGACATTGTTATTGTTGGGTACAGCCCATTGGGAACCTCAAGGGATGAATCATGGTAAGTCCCCATGCTATTTTCTAGTAGAAGGACAATATCCAGGGAAACATAGTTCTCCACTGCTGGGTCTCCATGCAAAATACATCTGCCCCTATTTTTTATAGTGGTTCTGAACTTCAGTGTCTAAATTTTACTGTTGTGAGTGTAAACTTTCAACACTTCTGCTGCATGCTGTCATCAAAGAATGCCAAATGTCTCCATGAGAGGTTGCTTTAGGTCTCTTCTAACAGAAGGCAAGTGTTTGGAATGGGGAATGTGTGAGGCTTAGGTGAGGAAGCAGAAACTAAGGCAATGTTAGGACATCACACAGGAAGTTGCTTTTGACAACCCACCAACCTAAGAGCCAAAGCTTTTCTCCCGTCTTTCACCCTACTTGTCAAAAGTTGCAGCATTCTGTCCACAAACAAGTAGATGCCCCTATATTTTGACATTAAAGATGAGGAGGTTTTTTGTTTTCTTTTTCCTCCCACTTTTTTCCAGGGTAAATGTGTCCTCCCCTCCCTTACTGAAGGATCCTGTGCTGAATGCCATTGGCAAGAAGTACAACAAGACTGCGGCACAGATTGCTTTGCGTTTCAATGTCCAGCGAGGGGTGGTGGTGATCCCAAAAAGTTTCAATCCACAACGCATCAGAGAGAATTTCCAGGTAAATTCATACCCCAGTAGTACATGGACAAATCCACTTACATTGGCTTAGCCTCTACAGAAGGTAATTTCCCCATTTTTTCATAGACATATGTAAGACTTGACCAATGGCAAACTTTGCCACATTTGATGCTTTTTGTCCCCAACACTAAATGGTAATGAGATATGACCATAACAGAGCAATGCATAGAGGAAATGTTGATGTCTTTTTACCTTCTGGAGCAGCTAAAGTTCCAGCTGGTGGTGTGTCCCAGAGCACCAGCTGCTGCAGTGAGCAGCAGAAGCAAGATGAGGTAACTCAGTAGGTCAGCAGCCCAAGGGTTCAGCCCCATCTCCAGGTACAGAAGAGCTGTGCTAAGGAAGGGTTGCTGCACACAAGTGTGATAGAAATGTTCACAACCACACCACTAGAAAATATTTGGTTTGACTACCACCCTAAAATAAGATGATTTTGTTCCTGCATCCCTTGCAGCACTCAGCACTCACACTGCTCCCTACTTTCCCTGGAAATACACTCCTCTCAAAGCTGGTGGCTCAGTGTTGCCAGACTACCTTCCCCTTCTTGCAAAAAGGTGTAGGCAAATGTGACTGGGCTTATTCATGTCCTCGAGACTCCTGCAAATGCGAGCAAGCATGGGTTTGTGGGAGGGATACAGGGAGAAGGAGGGATTGTACTTCTGGAATCTGGAACATATGAAGGTTGATTATGACAAGAAGTGCTAACACATTCCTAACATCTCCTCCATTAGATCTTTGACTTCTCCCTCACTGAGAAAGAAATGAAAGAAATTGAAGCCCTGAACAAAAATGTTCGCTATGTGGAACTGTTAATGTAAGTACAGGAGAAATCCTAGATCCTCACAGAGCATTCCTGTTCTTTCAGAGAATTAAAAAAAAAAAAAAATCACTTCCTTTTAATATTAGTTTTTGCATAAACAACCCTTTCTAAGGTAAGGCTTAAAATGAGAGACTTTTAATGCAGCCTGAATATGCTCCCAGACCCACTGCAAAAGTAAGTGTAAAATATTTGCATGCAGCTCAGGTTCTCAAACCCCACCTAGTAGAAAGTGAGTGTATCTTGCTATTCCATCTCTCCTCCATTTCCTTAAACTCTTTCTGCTATGTGTGAATTATGGTCTCAGACACTGATAAGGCATAGCATCATCCCTGTCTAGAAGTGTGGATATCGGAGCTGAAATTCAAATAAAATTGAGTCCTACCTTCTTCAAAGAAAAACAGAAGAACAAGAAGCTTGTTTGACTGCTCGACTACTTCCTAATTATTTCTTCTGAGAACTAACAAGGCTTGATCTCGATGCTTGTCACCTAAAGCTTACCACCCATATAGTTTTGCTTCACCTGAAAGCTCAGACCTACCCAACATGCCCCCCTTTTCAGAGGATGAGGCTGTTTGTTTTTCCTTTAGTTCAAAAGCATCTACAGCTTATGGTCAAACTTTGTTTACCCTTTTTCAGGGCACTCAATAAGTAGCCAAATGCTGGAGATTTAATTTCCACGCATTTCTCTTTTTACCTTAGATTATCTGTGTCCTGCTAAACAGTAGTGTGAAATGAAAAGCATTGATAACAGCACCAAACAGCATCAACAGCACTCTAAAATGTTGACCATTTCTCAAAAGATACAGGGAAATGTTGCAAGGAAACAAACAAACCACTTATTGTGCTGCATAAATATGATAGAAAATATGCACTAAGTTAAAAGCATCATAATGGAGCTAATTTTTCACATTTAAGCTCATCCAAGTACTCTGAAGCTTTAGTTTCTTAAAACTTAAAATAGCCTTCCATCAATTAGCAGTACTTAGTTCCAGAAGGCTTCTCACAAATGGCCTAGGAGAGTCTTAAGTGTCTTTTGGTATCTGACAGAGTTTGGTTTTGTATAGGAAAATTGTGTTTACAGCATCATTTAAATTGTAAAGATTATGTACACAATATGTAACCTTGGTGCAAATGCAAGAGCCTTTCCCAGAAGCAAAGTTAAAGGCTGCAAATGCCCAAAGGGAAGAACTTTTTAAAACACCAGTCTAAAAAACTAATAAATTAAATGCTTTGCCTTATTAGACTGAATTTGGTCACAGGAGGCCACCAAGGATAAGGAAAATAGGATGCATAGGACAGGCATTGGCAGCTCTAGTTTTCACAAGAGCTCCATGTTTGGGGAAAAATGTTTAAGAACAATCTGATCTCAGCTATGAAAAAAGCCTTATTGAAAAAGTGATGTTGCCACATAAGGAACAGATATATAGATTTATATATATAGACAGATATATTTGCCTACTCTGCGTTACCACACTGAAGTGTCTGGAATTGACACTACATCAGACAAATTACCAGCCTAAACACATTTATTAATTCATCCAGCAGTCTGTAGCAAAAAAAGTCAAACCAGATACAGAAAGACTTTTGGTTAGTCAACTTCATGCAAAACCTTTGCCTGCTGTGATGCAGTTGCCAGCAGGAATGGAAAAATCCAGCTTTTTTTCTAGTCCTTCCCCTTATCAGCTACCATAAGGGTACTGCGTGCAAACCTGTTGTTCTCATGGTATGAGTAAGCCCATACAAACAGGATAACGCAATCAGTGGAATGAATTAGCAAGTTAAGCATCTGAGAAGAAAATGAAAGTTTTATAAAAACATGAATACTTCAGGAAATCTTAATCTGAAATTGTTTCTTCACCTCTTGGAGAAATCTAGAAGCACTGTGTAGGGCAAATTTTACATTAATGTATCTGCTTGATTTATCTTATTCTCCCATTCTCTGCTATGGATGTTTTTCCTTGCCAGTTATGCCAAGATGCACTGACTCCTCCAAGTGAATCATTTTCACTCAAAGGACTCAGACTTTTGAATATGTGAGATCTGATTATCAAGCATGCTCAATAGATGAAAAGTAGAGATAATGACACTGGCAACTCAGACATTATCAAATTATACTGAAGTCAAACAAGCCCAAGTGTTGTGGCGTGTTTTGTTTTTTGGGTTTTTTTTTTTCAACCAACTCAATCTGTTAATGTGTAAACACTTGATCTTGGCTGAATATTGGAATGAAATGTTTTGACACAACCAATTCAAAATGCTTGATGCCTTCCAGTTAGTTACCTTCAATATTGTGAAATGTGTCCTTCCCAGACTGGAACAACTCACAGCTGGATAAATGCCAGTATTTGTTGTGCTGTGCTGTAAGGCAAGGCAGCCAGCTGCCATGGTGCACCTGAGAATGCTCTTCAGAAATTTTTCATTTAGCTAATGGAAAGTGTTTGTCAAGACAGGGCTTGTGACTTAACATCATCTTCTCAAACAAACAAGAAAAGCCACAACAGAAAACAACTACCTACGTCTCTCTCAAGTCTGCCAATAATGGGAAATCACAGTGTTATTTTTTCACCTGAAGTTGACCCTGGGAATTTTCTTCTTGTCTTTTATAATGATCCTGGATTGTGCATCTTCCCTGAGCATGCAGTTTCTAAAACAAAGCCTGGAATATCTCAGTCTTAGTTAGGATGCACACATGACCATCCATTTCTCCCCTGAACTGGGTCACCCCCAAGCTTTTGTAAATTCTCTGCCACTGTAGATGCTGTAGAGTATCCACATGTAGGCTGAGCTAGAGGACAGCCAGACCTAGTTTATGTGTGGCAGCTGCTCAGGGAAAGCACCACCCCAGACCCTGACCAGCTCATGCCAGCTCTAAGGGCAAGAGACAAAGTAGAACAATCTGGTGTCTCCACCTCTTCTTCACATATAACCCTTATTTCTAGACATCTGAACAAAGTCTTCCCCTTCCACAGTGCACGCATGGTGAAGCCATCCCTCTTTCCTAAAACACTTCTACTCACCTGAGTTAAATAATGAGAACACTTGACATCCAGAGTCCTGTTGATTTTCTCCATCTCTCCCTAAGACATGCAGTCTGCAGGTCTGAAAAATGTTTTTTCACTGATCTCTCCTTAAATACCCAGGTTTGTTTCCAGTTCTGCAGGGGCAGTTATTCAGAGCAGAGCAGCTTCTGAATAAGTAGAAGAGCCTTCCACTAAGGCCACATATATATTGCAAGGAAGAGATTTGCTGGGCACGGGAGAACTGCAGTGATTTCATATCTTGCTTCCCCCAAGGAGCTCACTTGTCCAATCTGACCTTTCCACAGGTGGCGTGACCATCCAGAGTATCCCTTCAATGATGAATACTGAAAAAGGTGGATCTGGACCACCAGCCAATGCTGTTATGCTTTGCTGAGAGAGACTCAACATTTGGTGCTTTGTCTTCATGTAAGGCTGTTCAAATCAGCATTAAAAACATGACACTTATTTCTTCTTGTCTTGTCAGTCTCTTCTTGTTATTGATGACCAAATCTACTTAATACATTGAATTTCTAGTTTTGGCTTGGCAGGCTTTAATGCTGAGCACTGAAGGTTCAAGACTGACCACTCAAAAAACTAAAGATTTCTCCTAAAAAAATTCACTCATTCAAGCCAAATCGGTTTCACTTAATGGAATATTCTTCACTTAATCTGAAACAAAACCTTCCACTTTAGTAGGTGTGAGGTAGAATCAGAATCACAGGATGGGTGAAGTTCAAAGAGACCACAGAGGAGTCATGTGGTCCAAACCAGTACCATTTTGTTTTGCAGCTAGAGTAAGGGAAAGTCAAGTGTGGTGAACTAATTGAATCTGATATATATATGCATATATATGTATTTTTGCTGGTATGGACTAGGAATGTGCACTGCTTCATGCAGTGAAGCCTGTTTAACTCTCACCAGAGTATTCAGCAGCTGCACACGTGAGCTTTATCCATAGGTACATCCCTGGAACTAGTTCAAGCCCTAAAGCATTACAAGCATGTTCATATTCCCCCCCACACACACACTCTTCAGCTGAGGACCTCAGTAAAACACAAGACAGTGTCTGACACTTGTATTACACGTGACAAGGGGGGTGTTAACTAGCATCACATACACAACCTGCAGCTACAACTAGGGAGGTCCTCATCTCATGAGATTAAAAATCCCTTAGACTTCTTTCATGCTCCACTAACTTATATTAACTCAAGAAAATTTCTGTTCATTTAAAAATTCTTATAAACATGAGGCAGAAGCATGTACACTGAAGTAATCAAGACTGACTCCTTCACCATGAACTTCTTTTTCAGACCCCTGGTTTGCAGCCTATAGGTGCATCTGTCCATACCCTCATCTGCAGAAGGCTACTTTGCCTCCTGCCTGATCACATCCACCCAGTTTCCTGTCACTGAAGGAGCACAGTGGAGAGGTGTCAGAGCAGAAACTAAACCATGCACTCAGAGAGAGAGAGTACTTCATGTACTAGAATGCATGTACATTGGAAAATGTGTCATACATAAGCTTCAGTCTATAGAATCTGCTTTTATTTATTACCATTGCTATTTATTATCCCTGGAGTGACTGGAACAGGAAAATGCCAAAGCGTACAGTTCACAGAAACTCTTCTGTATGGCCATGGTGTGCTCCTCAGAGCTGAGACAAAGAAACACAGGGATGTCCACTTCATAGAAGCAGCAGGGAAGGCTCCCTACAGAGTCAAGTGCATCCCTGGATGAGCTCAGTGGGCACCACTGGAGAAGCCAGGCCCCTTCATGTAGAATTTATAAATCCACCCATGAAGCTATGCCAACAACAGAGAATTCTCCTTCCTGGAGGCTATCCAAGGGCAATTCCCACTTTATTCTATTACACACTTAGTCCAGAGGGAGATACAAAAATCAAAAGTGAGGCAGATGTGTCTTCTTTCTCCTCAGATATTTAGAAACCTCCTGGTGTATATCTAAGGACGATCCCAAGGTCAGGTGGAACTCTGCACCCAGGGGTGTTCAGAACCACTATCACAAGTGCTACTTTGCCCCTTTGCAAACAGCTGAGGTCCTGGTCAAAAAACTGAATAAAATCCAAGTCTAAATTCAAGTGCCAGAGAGGAGGAGTTACCACCATACCCAACATGTTATTCCAGTTGCTTCATCAGTACAAGCCCTAAATAGAGCTCACAAGGCTCAACTGCTTAACAGTAGCACTGTACAAATTTTTGCACTGTAACTTGACCAAGTGCAATTCTCCAGTCACAGCCAACTTTCAGGCCAGGTTTGGCAAAGCTCTTGTTGTCTACAACTGCAAATGTCAACTAGAGCTTAGCTTAAATGCTCACACCAGCCTCTTTCGCAGCTCACTGCTCTTTCCAGGCATCCCCTCCCTGAGGTCAGGCAGCACTGGAGATTCTAATAAAGCAGGTGCCCTTGTACATGTAAGGAAGACAATATGCTGAAATTTCCCAAACAAGTTATTATATTATATGGGAATACCATATAATCAAATCCTCGACCTATACTGATTAAATAACTCAGGACAGATTGTGATAGTTCCTCCTGCCCAAGTCATGCCATCAAATTCCTCCCCCCCTCTAATTTTAATAGAATCCTCCTCCTCCTCCTTTGCATTGCCTCATTTGTATCTGATGAAAAAAGACTCATCCTCTTCCCAGGGGCAAATGCTCCCATACTAGTTTCCATCAGTTATGAAACTGCTACTGACATGTAGCCTACCTTTCCCCCCCACACTCTGCTCAGTTTCAGACCATTGGGCCCCATTGCTCTCCAGCTTGCTCTACAAAGAAAAGGTATAGATGGGGGATATAAACAGGCCTGCAGGTGGGAGCTTGGGAAACCCATTCTACCAGGAGCTGCACAAGGAGAAAGAAAAGCCCAAATTGCAGCCTCAAGTATGATTTGCTTCCATTTCAGAGTCTTACTGACCTCACTGCTTGCTGTGAATCTCATCACTTAGAATGGTCATGTACAGCCCTGTTCCAGCTGGAAGGGTCAGGCATGGACAGAGAGGGCTCCAGCACCTCCTGCTCTGACTGCACCCACCATGACAAGAACAGACCCAATCACATACTGGAAAATTTACTCACTTTTATGGTTATCTACCATATTGTTATCTGCATTGTTTGTGACTCTTTGTACAGCTGCAACATGAAGTGAAATCCAGACCCAAGATGTTTGCTTCACCTATGCACAAGTTACTTTACAACAAAGAGAGCAAACGATGCAGCACTTTAGATTCTTTTAGCAGACTAAGAGCCAGTCTGGTCGGCAGAAACCCAGGTGATGTGCTAACATCCCCGGCAGCATAGCAATTGCCACTGCAGTTCATTGAGCCTGCTCTTCCCTGGCATTCCCTGTTGTTACACAAGCCCAGGGAAGAGCACAGGGCTTTGGAGTGCAGCAGCCTTGGGCATGTGCACGCTCACGTTCGCTGGTGGAGCAACAGGAAAGCACTGGCACGGTTATCGTGCGACGTGCCGACATCACCCCACCCTGCACTGCACACGGAGATGAATTTGTTCCCCCACAGGGAGGCAGGGCTGCCTCTTCCCCAAGACTAAGCATCTGGAATAGGAATCTGTTTCAGAAAGGACATGCATTCAATTTTCTCTAATGTTGTGCAAGAGAAATAGGAGAAATAGGGAAAATAGTAAGAGACAAAGTGGGATGGACACTGTGTACATTTTTACAGTCTTAGATTAAAGAGTGCCCTTTGGATTCATATCACACATTCGTACCACAAAGCTGCCAAGAGACTTTACCAGAGTGTGGAGGAAAGGCAAGTGGCAATATCAAGGCATCAGGCAGAATTAGAATGCAATTTTGGGTAGACAGAAATGAACATGGGGAAAGGAAGAAAGCACCTCCTGTAGTTTTCACCCATTGCCTGCCAGTAAAGCCTGGGTTCAAAAATGAGATCTTTTCTCCTGGTCAAAGTGCAATGATAACTGAGGGCAGATAGTGAGTTTTGCAAACAGTCAGAGAGGATAGGTGACCACAAAAGACAATGCTTTTGGCTGTTTGCAGCAGGGTCCTCACTTAATGATGCTTCTTCATTTCATTCTTTTCTGGAATCTAACAAAACCCAAAAGCTGCTCACCACCAGCCTGGCAGAATATTTAACCATTACCACATTTCTGGGAGGTGCAAAGGTATTCAACAGCAAAGAGGCTCCTTAACTAATTAACATCATCTCGTAACTAGAATCAGAGTTGATTCTTCAATTTAGTATATGAATCATTTAAGTGGGGAAGCAAAGCCAGTGTTGTAGGGACTCTTAAAGGAAAAGAAATCACATGCCTGGGATGTGCAAGACATTTCTCAAATCTCCACAGCAAGCAGTGAGGACAAACTCAGATCCCTTGTGCAAAGTCAAATTTGAAGATTTAAGATGAGATATTACTTTTCTACTGTGTGTAAAACCACACTCTCTTTGTTGCTATCTGCCAAACCAAAACACTTTGAAATAAATGTTTGGTATTTGCAAGACAATTTCTTTATTTTTTGGGAGGAGAGGAAAGGAGGGATCTGCCATTCCAAAACATTTTTCCTAGCTCTCAACAAGAAAATTCACATGTCTAGAAGTAAGCACTGGAGTGGAGAAGAAAGTCCATAAGAGAGTGACATGTTAGAATGAGATTCAGCAGGCTTATTTCACTTGTGACCTAAACTGCAAACACATTTGCCTTTGGGGGCAGAGTAATCAGCATGTAGTTCAGTACTAGTGCAGTTTTAACACTAATTGATTCTCAGCAGTGCCATATTTCAGCTCTTCCCAACATTCTACTACCCCAGAGCAAAAACCCCAGCTTATAATAAAGGGCTTTGAGAGTGCAAAAGCCAAAATAACTTAATTTTCCAATGCCAGACAGACTCCTTGGGGAGCCCTAACTCAACATGCATGAGCAATACTCACAACAGGACAATACATTGCCAATAAAATGCAAAGCAAAACCAAATGGGTAAAGAGGACAGAAAGAAGGAGCTGGAAAGGAAGACAACACGTGTGTATAAACACTTACACATGGACACCAGGGCCTCCACTGGAGGAAGCTGCTCAGTTTTTGCTCTGTAGACTGCAGAGCTACCTGGGTGAATTAGCCCAAGGTCACTGAACACAGAAAAGGCAAAATTCTACACCAGGTCAAACTTACACTCAATTAAAAGATAAATGAGAGCCCGTGATAACCCTGAACATGTCTCAGAGAAACATAACAAAAGTCTGTGCTAGCACAGAGTGCTGAGGACATTGGGTAGGATCCCTCTGACATTTCAGCACATAAAAGTCAGGAGTAACTCTGCTGACACAGGTATAGATGCACAAACTGGAGGCCCCATGCCCTCACTGCCAGGAAACAAACTCATCCCAAGATTTCCTCTTCCCCCAATTAACCTGAAGGGTGTTGGCTCCCAAGCCAGGACAGACCCTTGGGATAGCTAGCCAAAGGTATTTCACCTTTGAGACCTCTTTGTGAAACTACTTTGCTCCTCATGCCACTGCTTCATCTTCCACCTACAAGGTGGCACCCTGTCCTGTGTGTGAAATAGGGAGGCTTCCCAGAAAAGTGATCCCACGTGTTCAGCAGTGATGGACCCAGACAGTCCAGAAGAGCCCAAACCAGCTGTTTGGCAGCACACTTTGCAGTCAACCCCTGCTTTTTCACTGTGGTGGGACTGCAGTTGTGCTTTTTGGTTTTTTCTACAGGATTGGAGGAGATTGCCTTTACATGTTATTTGCTATATTGATCTATACTTGAGGCACTTCTAAGAGGAATTTCCAACAATCAAAAACGTTCTTCTAAGTCATGGATCAGAAATCCACACCTCCATTCAACATGCTATCTCTCTGGTCCCCTGTGAAGTACAGTCCTCCCAGAACAGTACCCTGGAGGATCAACAAAGCAGAAAAGTTAAGCATTGATTTAGGATTTCTACTATTTTTTCTAGTTGTGGCATTTAGAGCACACCAGGAGTCATGAATTTCCTTGGCAATGTACACCTCTCTAGGCCCAAGACATCAAGTTACTTGGTCCACAGCCCTCTGTTTCCAGAACTGGTCTTTGGTTGTACAAGAGTTTGAGGCCATAGAAGTAAATTCAGAGTGCACGGTAGGAGGAAGGGAGGCACTATAGCTCCCTCTCCTCAGCACTCGGAGCACAGAGAAGTGACACAGGAGGTCAGGTTCAAATCTTCATGGGGGTTTTATCCTACATGCCTCACTTATCCAGTTACCAAGCCCTACAGTTTCATGGAAGGCATCTGCTTCCATCCACTACACCGAACTTTTCAACTTTGCATGAGCCACTCATCAGGGTAAAAGGGGAAATAGCTGAGAAGCATAATGTACTTTCTTGTGAAGGAGGGCACTTGCAGTCCAGACCTCACGCTGGTCACTGGTTTTGGGAAAACACAGAACAGGGATCCAACCTTTCCCCCTTTGTACTATGGCTCATCCCAGTGCTATGCGAGTTGCTCTCTGCTGTTTCTTTTGGACACAACACAAGTTACGTTATCAGAGAAATTCCCTGAGCTGGAAAGGGTGATATGAGTACCAGCTCTATCACAATACGAGTAAATGTGAACTTCACTGCATTTCTGGTATTTATTACTACAGTGGCAGCAAGCCCTGCAACATCCCTCAAGCAAACACAGGCCCTAGCAGGCTGCACAGAGATGCTACAGAAACAACTGAATTAACACATTGATTTGCACTTCTTTTAGACCCAATACTTCCAGCACTCCACAGACATTAGTGACTGACCTTCTGTGACTGTCTTTGCCTCCTCCAAATCTTATTCCTTGACTCTTTTTTGTGGCTAAACACATCTATTCTTGCTCTTTCCTCTCTCCCAAGTTTCTTTTTGCCACATGTATGAACAACTAAATCAAACTTCACTGCTGAGTGAGGGTTCTCTTCACACACTCACTCCCTGTAAAGATTGCTTGGATGCTTCCTTTTCTGGATTACTACTGAAAATTGAGGAAAGAGGCTTTGACATGGCCCACCTATAGAGAAAGGTGACTCACCTAAGATATTTCCCAGCTCTGGGAAAACTCAGCATTTAAAAATAGTATTGAGTGTGAAGAACATCTTTCCAGTAACATTTATGGTGGAAATGTGGATACACTGAGCTAACCGTGAGAAATTACTAACCAAAACCAATTAGGGGAGAGAAAGTACTAGGAAAACACATGCAAAATTACTGCTTTCTAGTAACTTTGACTCTGTGAAGGTTTATGAACTTTGTGTAGAATAAAGGTCTGACGTGTCCCCACAGAATTCACTCTCTGGCAGAATCAAGACTGGAAAAGGGTAAAAATGGTGGTGAGGAAGTCAGCTGATAGATAATGGAGACTGATCTGATTAGTGTGGTATGAAAAGAAGATAATATTCTCCTATTGCAAATCATATAATAATGGAGCTGCTCTGGCCTCTACATTTACAGCCTATGTCATGGTACAGAAATGAGAAAATATTCATATATTTGAGGAAATATTAAAAAAATTTGAAGAAATCAAAGAGCATAATATTGATCTTTGTAGGAATTTTTATCTATGCAGGGCCACTTTTTGGAAATCATGGCTACACTTATTAAAGGGTCAAACAAGGGTATTGGAGTTTGAAGGTAGTGGCTCTGGCTCCTGTAATGGCCAGTGCACCACACCTCCACATGAGATACCTGGCCAGAGGAATGTGATGAGAAAAGAACTTTCCCATCTTGCCCTGCATGCTTCACACAGGATTACATGACTGAGGACTCTAAAGAGATTTTTGAAGTGCTAAGGCCATGTGCTGCTTGGGGCTTAATACTTTCAAGTTGTATTTCATTAAAGCTCCTTTCTTTAAAAAAAAAAAAAAGATGAGGAGGACCAGACAACAGAGAAATTTGGAAATTTTCAGCCAAGAGGTTGAGTATATTTATAATTGCAGGCTCCTACAGATATGCACACACACAGGCTGGGAATCCTGCCCTCTACAGAGTCCTGCCACATGTTTCCACAAGCAGGTGCTGGGATGAGGCACATCAGGTTCCAGAAGCACCTAGAGCACCCCTAGAAGTACAACACCTCACTGGCATTAAGGAATCACAGGCTGGGAACAAACCAGCACTGGCACCACAGACAACCTCCCAGGGAATATCACTGCAGTCAAAATAAATTTAAAAGCTCAAACAAAATACTGAAGCCCTTTGCATTATCATAGCACCACGTTGATATTAGACATAGTTTAACCAGTTAGTCTGCAATAGACTGCTTGACACCTACTTTGCAGTGTAGCTTGATGCTTTCTGTTCACAGAAAGGTCTGTCACAAACAGACCTGAAGCAACAAGAAGTACTTTTCCCCCTACCTTTATCCAGTCTATATTCAATTCCTCAGAAGTCCCTGCAGCCATCTCACAGACCCATCCTCTCATAAGGGCAGAGACAGATTCCTGCCTCTCTAGCAGGAGCTCAGCAGCCCAAGCTACCAAAACAGATTTATTATACTTGAAACTCCTGCTTTTCCTTTCCACCTGCCCTACAAAGAAAAATATCTTACCTGAGGGAAAGAAAAGGTGCAGTAAACCCAGCAGCCTCCATTTCAGCAGCTTGAACTTCAACATAAAAAGGAAATAGGCCACCACACCCTCCCACCTGAGAGACTCAGCAGCTGTGGTGAGCTTATGTGCTGCTAATTTCAAAATCACAGGTGTAGGTAACCTCAGATACCCCAGCCTGAGATGAGGAAGAGGTAAAGAAAAAGAGAAAAGCCCCTGAGCAAATCTTTGTGCTATAACTTTTGTGTAAACCAGGGCTTGTACTGGGAGGCAAACCACTGAAAGTAGGAAGATAACAGTCTGTACATGGCTTTTCATTTACTTTTCCTTTCTACCACATGTGAAATTTAGCTCTGCTGTTTCTGGATCATCAGCCTGCAGATCTGCCTTAGTCATCTGGCCAGGGTGTTCATGGAAGAACAAATAAATGAATCACAGTCTTTGCAAGAATTGCTGTAAAGTTCCTCCCTCCTCCTTGCCTTTCCTGTGTTTCCCAAGCTGAGGAAGCTGAAGGTCTTAGCAGTGAGCGTGCCTGGGTCAGCGACGGGCTCACCAGGCAGCTTTGCAGGAGAGCAATCTGTGCAATCTCTGCTGCTCCTGCCTTTGGGAGCAGCTTGTGCTCATGGGCAGGGGCCTGGATATGCCCACAAAGAACCAGGAGACAATGGGAGAATACATCCTATAAGGGCTGCTCTGTACAGGAGCACCTCAGACACATCCCCTGCCTCTGGGGCTGGGGTGTCTGTACTTGCAGTTTCCTTAGACCTTGAAAATTAAAGCAGGCAGGTAAAAAAAAAAGCAAAAAGAGAAGCTTGAGATAGATGACATTTAACACTCCAAATTCCTTCTTCATATGGGTCCAGGGGGCTTAAATCCATGCTCTGCACTGGGCTGTTGACTCACGATTTTGTGAGTTATCCTCCCCAACGTAGGAGAGCAGTAGGTGGAAGGGGATCTGTTACAATCCTGATTTGCAGGGTGAGGGCCTTGGATGTTGTAGTGCCAACCACTGCAGGGCTGACATTTGATCCCACAGGTTTTGTGACTCTAAGATTGCATCTGGGGCTATGGTGGGAAGCAGGACCACAGCTTTCAAAAGAAAGTTTAGAGAGTTGTAAGGCTCAGCCTACTTTCAGAGTGAATTAAACATTCATGTTTTGGTTGTAGGAAGGCTTCTATTTCCAATTTACCTTGCTTTGAGAAAAACATGGTTTTCCCTCCAAAAATCGACAGGCTAAGTATTTGGCCTTTCAGAAACTCAGTGAGAAGAACAGAAAGAAATTCTACCACCTTTTAAACAAATCACTTCTTCAGTCAATAAGAGAGCAGATCATTAAGCAAGACTGTAGAACATCTCTGTTTCCACACTTTTTTAACCTTAAAATATCTGCCCTCCTTGACATTTTTGTAGGAGGTGTCCTAGCACAAGGTTTCAGGAGCTTGGTTAAACTATGCTTTCACAGCTTTTTCAGTTTATACAGTTCAGACAATTCACAACAGCCTGTGCCAGAGAACCTTGCAGCCTCCTGAGTAACTGAGTTCAGTGCTTCAATTTAGCAGGAAAGTTAAACTTTTTTTGTCTTTAATGCCTACTGTTTATAGCAGGAAACTCAAAGAGCACTCCAAGGATCCTACAAACATAACTCTCACCTATTTGTAGTTACTATTAGGCATTAAGCTGGGACTTTCCATCCATCTGGGAAACACTCCACTTTGCTGTAATTTCCAGAAGATTGCTTTACTGCTGGGATTAGTCTCCATACAAAGGTTTTGACAGAAGGAGCTGCACAAAACAGATTTATGTGCAAAGCAACATCTTTTTTTTTTTTTTTTACTGATTTCTTTTTCTATGCCATAAGTGATTAAAAATGTATTTTGCCGGTTACTGAGTGTGATGTTCAATGTGAACTTTCTGTGAACAACTTTCTCTGAACAAGTTCTGAGACAAGTAATTTCTTAGGATTTGCCCACAGTTAATTGTTTTCTGGATTTCTAGTAACTCATGACATAAAATTACTTCGCCTTTCATGTTTTAATAAAATGTTCCTCTTCCAAACAATGTGTAAAAGTTGTCACTATGTTGTTACAGCTTCACAGAATTTTCTCCTCCAGTGGAAAACGACTCTTCTAGAAATATTTTGGCTTCAGTAATGAATCATCATAAAGTTATGAAATTTTATTTATGTGCCTATGCTTAAATTTGTCATTGGTTAACATGTTATTTACCCATATTTCTCTTCTATGAGTTCATGCTGTCTTTAATATCAGGAAACATTATACTAGCACAATGTAGAGAGCAGAGCACTTATCCAGTGCCTTGGTACTTAGTGCTCTCTTCATTCAGAATAGTCATAGAACTTTAATTAATACTCACTCTTATTCTAGCAAGTTTTTTAAAAAAAGCATAACTGAAAGTCTATGAATCCTTATGTATAACAAACATGCCTAATAGCCTAAAATAAGCAGTCATCTATCTTTTCAAGTGATCAAACAGAACAAAAGACAGCTAGCCATAACACATCCAGTCTTATTTACTTGCTCCTCTTCCTGTTCCCAGCAATAGGCACAAATGGATTTCAAACTTTACCACAGTGATTCATTTTGTTGGTGTCAGAAGAGCGAAATACTCCAATGTTCCTCTCAGGGCTGCAACCAACGTCTTTGCCCTGCCTGCACTGACCTCCACCACCATGTGGATGTCTAAATTCTCTTGGAGAGACTTCTGTGTCACTGGCACCCATGAGTCCCTGTGCAATGACCTTATGCCCACCAGAAAACTCCTGCATCAAGCGTCACAGAGAGTTTCCACCTTCATGAGAATTGATGCAAGGTTTTAGAGACACTGTGCGTGGATAGTGGGATAGGTTTGAGCATGGCTGGAAGAGATGTGCTCCCAGAAATGGAAAAGGTGCCACATAGGATAATTTGGGATGGCTACAAAATTGAGGTGTGAAGGCACAATGCTGCTTAACTCCTTTAAAGCCATCATTTCAGGATATACCCAGGGTCCTTACAACTTCTAAGGATTTCCTCTGCCTGTGGATATGATCTTAGACAGGAGATCTTCCAGCTGGTATTTTTTTCCTTTGATTAGAGGCTCAGAGTGCTAACAGTCAGGGAATACTGTTTCAGAGGAAATGGTGGAAAATTTCTTCAGAATTGAGTCTGAATTTTACAACTGGAGATAAGTCATGACAGAAGAGGACAAAGCAGCTAAGAAACACTTAATGAATCACAGAAAAAATACAGAGAAGAATCTGGACAGGACCAAAGAAGGACATTCAACTCCAGGATGAAGGAGCCATACAATTTTGATGGGTATTCATAAAGATACTCCTGATTGGGATCCTCACACCCCTGTAGCAGGGCTGAATTGTCCTTATTGATATAAAATATTTTACCTAAGTGTAAAACAAATCTTCTTTTACTGCCCATCACAGTCTCTGCCTCTGGCTCTGACCAGCAGGGACACGACCCTCCTGGTCAGGATGCCCTCACTGTCTCCTTTTCCCATCAAATAACACACAAAGGTGCCAGGCCTTTTACCACAGACATCCAGGTTTTCTTGGGGCCATTGGGAAGCTGTTGAGTGCAGACTTTTGAACTGGACATTTACAGCTCACTAGCACAGGGGGATAGGTCTCAAGGAGATGCCTATTCTCCTTCCAGCAGAGTGTTTTGGCACTGAGCAGCTTGAGAAAGTTATAATTCTAAAGCATACAAACTGCCACATCAGATCAGGCTTTGTTAGCAAAAATAATAAGAGAACAATTATGGAAAATCTATATTTTTTTTCTAAACAATCAGCAAGTACTTGGCTGAAATGGTGAGAGAGTCATACTGAAAGGTGGGAGATGAATATGAGAAGGGAAAATAATGTTTAGGAATAGTAAAAAAAAAAAATTAATTCTTTCCAGCAAAAGGAAGAAATTTTCATAGAATGAGTTGTCAGCCTTCTCCAACTTAGAATGAAAGGACATTCCTTAAGGGAAAATTGTTTCAAAATAAAATAAAAATTGTTGTACTTAGGAGATCTAAACCATTGTAACTTTCCCCAGCTTGCTTTGTTTGCTTTAGCTTAAGGCAGTCTGGATTTGTAGAACATATGCTTCACCACCTACCTAAGCTGTCTGTCCTTTCTCTCCATTTTTAGCTTGGTTCAGCCCATCTGCATATGGCTTCCAAGGATCTCCCTTCTTTTTCATACAGCTGGAAATCTGGACATGGTTTGTGGAAGATGTCCTAGAGAGAAAGGTTCTTAAGACACAGAAGAAAATGGAGCTAAAAACTCTTCCCCAACTCTGGAGCTCCACAGTGCATCCTCCATATGCTGCCAACAGCACTTGGACCCTGGGTAAACCTTACACAGACCGAAGGTGAAAGGTTGTGTTAGGTCATTTGCTTTATTCTTCACAAAATGACCATCATGTTATTAAAATTCAGTATCTGGACAATATTCTCTATTTTCTGATCAAGTCCTGGGGTCCAGCAATGAGATCAACATTGAGTTACGTGACACAGTAACTTTTGCAGAAACAAAGAGGCTTTGACTGCCCAGTCCACTAGGTTTGGTGGTTCCTCATTACTGCAAGACGGATGTATCTCCAAGTCTTGAATGCATTTATCCCCAGAGCACTCATCTGGGTCAAAACAGCAACCCCACTTTCTGATACACCTTCCCATTAGGTTTTTTTAATTGTCATTACTTACTAGAAGCACACAGCTGTGGATGGGCAGTGAGTTTTCAGTGCTGACTTGTAGCTGGCATAGCAACAAAACACACACTGCTCTGTCCCTGGGGTGGCTGGAGGACACAACACACACTATTGCTGGGTTGCTTCATCCCTGGTGTTCTAGCATTGATTTTCACTGCAGCAAGCTCTGTGCAAATATTGAAATTTTCCATGTTGAAGAGCTGCTTCCTTGTGGTTATTGTTGTTATTTAACAACACTAATATCCAAGGAACACTATAACATCTATTCCATGAGGAAAACTACACTTTGTAGCAGAACATCAGTTCTGGCAGGGCAGCAGTTTTCATGGCAAGACCATGTCTCTTGCTAATCCCAGAAAAACCTGCCCAGTGTGGTCAGTTTATAAGTCTTTTGCAAAATTGCACATCACAAATATGCTGTTGAAATGCCTTTAGAGTTCTTGGCAGCTGGGCTCCTGTATGGTTTTTCTGTGTCATTCAGGAATTCAGCCACTCCTCGAGACTGCAGCTTGGTGCCATCTTCTCTACCTTTGCTTCTGGCCTTTCCTCATTAAGTTTCTCATGAAATCCCTTTTGTCTCCTTAACAGTTTCTTTAATCTTCTTATTTCTGTGCATATGTAATCAAGTACAGGCAGGCTATCTCACAGCAACAGTCTGAAGTGATTTAAAATGATTAGAAGACCTTGGCAGTAGATGTTAGAGGAGCATGAAGTGTTTATACTGTGTCTGTTTGCTTATAGCGTGCATTTGCCAGTGCCATAATTCAATTTATGCATACAGATCAACTTTTTAATACCTTCCAGGAATAATTGTTGTCATCATTTTGTTTCAGTGTGTGTATTCAAATAAAACATGTTGCAATTGGATTGAAAAGGTTGAATCCTGTTTTGAAAAGTCTCATTTATGGGGTTTAGCACTTTCAGAATGAAAATGATTTAAAAAGCTGTGATGTAGCAAGCTCACAAACACATTTTTTCAAAGACATATATATTCCTCTGTGTTCTTAGAGAATTTGCCTAATGGAGTGTGATTGCATTTAATAGCTTTCAAAACACATATATGTATATACAGGGAAATGTGAAAGTCCACAGCTTCCTATGTTCCAAATTCTTTTTTGTGGTCTTACCTGGGACTATTTGAAATCTGTAATTACTTTTTCTAGATTTCCATTTAGCAGCACATTCTGGTGCACTCTCAAGAGCTGACAGAGCTGTACACTAAGATGCACACACTGGCAATCCTGCGAGAGCAATGCACTGCAGTTTCATACCATTCCTCTACCTTCAAGAAGTGCAGTCCCTTGCTTTCCTGGATGTCAAAATACTAAATAACCATCCCTTAATAAATCAATGCCAAAAATTTCTGTAATAACTACTTTCTTGATGGTCAAGGAGTGCAGAATCAATAGTCTGTGGTAAAATCTGTCACCACTGCTATGAACCATAGAAACTTCTTAGAGGCTGTTTTCCCTAGATACATTTGTTTATTTTAACTTTTCAATTGTCAGCCAAAAATTGGCCTTTCAGTTGGCCATGGAAACGATGCTCATTTACACAGACAAATACCTGTCTGAGATGGCAGACACCTCCCAGCCCCTCGACATGCTGACAGAAAGGAATCCTCTTCACACAGCAGACATCTCCCAATTACTGCAGGAACAGCTACAATTAAAGATTTTGCTTTGGAGTGGGAAATAGCTTGTGGTTTTGTACAGCAGACATTTTTTTGTGGCATACAGTCAGGACCACGTCCTCTTCTAAGAAGCCAGATAATTTTAGTCCTTGGCACCAGCAGGGCAGTGACAGCCCCTGGAGGAAGAGAGGCTGTGGCCACCCTCTGGTGCCCCACTGCTTCAGCACGCCTCTAAAAATGAATCCTCACATACTTGTTTTATAGAGAACAGCAATGGGCTTGTTTCACAACAGCTTTTTCTGTATCTTACTTGTTATTTCTTTCTCTCATTCCTTTAGAGGAAGAAAAGACATGAATCAAGCCTTTGTTCAAAGTGGCTTCTCCCCCTCTGCCCCAGAGACATGGCCCATCTCAGCCTTCTGGACACGCCACCTGTCAGGGACAGGGCAGGCTTTGTCACCCCCTGGTCATGAGCAGCATGGAATCCCACCAATACATGGCAACTCACACCTTTGCTGTTTAGCAGTCTTAAAGTGCTACTTTTCCAAAGCTGAATCTTAAAATTGAGATGCCTGTGTCCTGCTTGTGGATGAAAACTATGAAGCACAGTAACATCACTGGAGTTTTGCTTAGTGTGCCTCACTGCCTAGAGCCCTGTAACAGTGCTGGCTGCTGCTGTCAGCAATAAAAGTCACATCAAAGAATGTCACTGCCTCAGTTAGACCAACTTCAGCTTTTTCACCTGAGGTACTTAATCCCTGAGTTTTGTCCAAACTGGTACTGCCCAGGTATTTTATCAGGAAGATAAGACCAAGCAAATACTGATGTGTATCTAATTGCTTAATTGCTGAATTGTTTGTTCTCAAACACCAACAGAAGAATAATGGAGCATGCAGGTGTCCTCATCCATTTGAGCACCCCAACCAGTCTCAGCACGCTGCTGTTCCTGCGTGCCAGACTGCCTGGGTTTGTGGCAGTGTAGCACCAGCTGAGATTTTTACTGGCACAACTTAGAAAGGAAAGAACCCAGTGAATCTAACAAATCCTCACTAAAGAAAATGCACTGATGCGCCACAGAAAGAAAGAAATCAGGACAAGATCTATGAACAAAAACATCAGAAATTTTGCATCTCTATTTTCATGAGAGATTGCCTCAGAGATATATAAGACAACAGTTTTTCTATTGGATATAACTCTGTTATTTTTAAAAATTATTGAAACATTTCGTAAAAAATGTATTTAACTTGGACTATAAAAATAAACTTACAATACACTTTTTAAAGTACTATACTTCTATTCTGGGGTTTTTTTGACTTCCATTATTTTACTACAAATGGAATGGAACACAAAATAGAATCATTAAGGTTAGAATCAATCTCTGAGACATCTGAGCCCAACTGTTACAGCAGCAGTGCTAGGTCCACCACTAAACTGTGTCCCTGAGTGCCACATCTACACAACCCTTAAATGCCTCCACTTCCCCAGGCAACCTGCTGCAGTGCTTGACAAACCTTTCAGTGAAGAAAGTTTTTATAATATACAACTTAATCCATCCCTGGTACAACCTGTGGGCCTTTCCTCTTGTGCTCTTGTTTATTATCCGAGAGAAGAGGCTGACCCCCACCTTGATGGAGTGGGTGACACCAGCTAACTCCAAGGATTCAGACATCTCATCCACATGTTCCAGCCTTCTTCTGGCTGCAGCTGGAGAGCTCTTTGGCACTCTGAGAAAACCCTGTAAAAGTTCCACTAGCAGTTGTTACACTTCTGTGAGGGCTTAAATTGTATTATTTATTATTCAAGACCAAATTTTATGAGCCTGGAAGAAAACCTGAAATTAGGGATCACCTGAAAGCCTAACAGACAGCCTGACAAAGGATTGCTGTGGGTTCCAGTTTGGAGCTGAGCTGCAGTATCAAGACACACTGTAGAAAATGAGTGCATTCAAAATAAGTAAAATGAAGAGTGCAGCTGTTGACAGACAGACACAGAAACAAGTTGTTTAAAAATAAAACAACTCAAGAAAACATACTAGCAGTTTCAGTGACTTAAGAGAAGCAGATGCAAAATGTTACAAAGCGATAATTAGAGAGAACTGCCTGAATGCATAGTGCTGTTGTGCAAGAGAGATCACTTTAGAGATGTACAGGAGGAAATATTTGCTTGTGAGGAAATATTTGCTTGTTCCAAGCCATAAGAATACAGAACACTGAGTTTTCTGTTCAGAGGGCGTGGGGATGTTTAATGGAGCTGAAGTCCTGCTTGTCAGAGGGCACCCTGTGTTCTGGCAAGCATCACCTTCTGGTAACAATTCCTTTCCTCCTGCATGGGAAGACAGAACCAGGGAATATTAACTAACTACTCAAATCAAACAGTTTGTGCTAAATTCTGCTAAATTTCAAGCTTGCACTACTTAGTGGTGGCTAAAAAATTATGCTGACACTAATTGGGCAGCACATATTTGATATCTAAAGCCTGCTGGGCAAGAGCAGCAAAAAGTAGAATGTATATCAATTGTGTGCCTGTTCACCCTAGACTCTGACTTTGAAAGGAAGCTGTTTATGTGGGAGTGCTGAATCTTGAGAATTTCTTTTTTTTTTTCTGTTGTTTTTTTTTTTTGTGTGGGTTTTTTTTGGGGGGTGTGTTGTTTTTGTTGTTTTTTTGTTTGGGGTTTTTTTTTTTGCATAAGAGCTTTCTGGCAGTTTGTCTCATTTCAGAGCAGAGATATTTTGCAATTATTGTAGTCTGTTTTGTCTTATCCTTCTTTTTCCTACAGAACACACTACAGCAGGACAAGACCTTGGTGGACTCTCTTCTGCTGATTCCAGGACACCAGCCCTAGGGAGGCAGTGGGGGACTTGCACAGGAAGAAGCATGAGGAAGGTGTTTTCTGTATGCTCTCCTTGGCTATTTCATTAATACAGCTCCCAGGCCTGAAGGGTTGGTTCCTGCACCCAGCTCCACACCTCAAGGCTGGGCAGCCTTGTTTCCACTGGGACAGCCCTGCTTGGATCACAGTTTTCCCCAGAAAACTGGTGCTGCTGCCAGACTGCTGTGGATAGGGATGGCAGCAAACAGAGTTCCTGCTCCACTGAGGAAGACAGCAATTAGATCATGTGGCTGCATTGTGGGAGCTGGTACACAGTTATAAATGCAAATTTCTTCCCTCACCATTCTCTGGGAAAGATGAAGGAGTGCAAGGAGGCCTTGGGGGGAAAATATGAAAATGTATTTTTGATGGTCCTGAGCTATAAGCAGAACCCTTCTGTTTCCCAAACCAAGTATGTCACAGTCCCCTTACTCATGTTAGGATATTCATCCATCCCCTCTAGGCTTTAAAGGAAATATGCTCTGATATCTCAAGATTTATCCTAAGTTCTCATGTACTCTCAAGTTCATTTGCACAGAAATGTAAAATCCTAACAGTGTATCAGTAAAGGTATTTTTCACTAATAATACTGCAAATCAAAATTGATCAGATTTCATTTGGAGAAAACTTTGTGTTAATATATACTAACGTTCACATCATATGTGTGATCGTATTTCCTAATACAAATTTATTCAAAACTGTTCAGAAAGAAAAGTACCTATCATTGCATACAAATTCTCAGAATTAATCTAATAAAATTAACATTTTTAATGGTCAGAAAATATGGTGAGTGGAAGGGAGGGAGGACAAGAGGTAAGAAAGTGCCCAATTCTAGAGATTAGAGAGGAGCTAAAATAAAAGGAAGAGCTCTGTGCTAAGATGCTAAAAATCTGAAACATGCCCCTGGAAGATAAACTAGGTGCACTGTAGGCTAGGCTTGTTTTCTTTTAAAGGCTGTTGCAACTAGAAGGACCAGCAGGTGCTGAAGCGTGTCTGGTATGGCCAACAGGCATGAACTGCTAAATTTCCAAAACCCTTCAGAGACACTGAGGATCTGGTGGACCATTGTCATTGTTGCTAAGCAGCTGAAACAATTGGCAAGTGAAGTGGCCAGAGCCATCCTTTCAACAGCACTCAGGATTCAGATCAGTAGTACCACCTCTGAAGGCCTTGCCCAAACTAAAAAACCCAAAGCAAACATAGCCATTAGTTCAATAAATGCATAGTGAGCTGGGACTCCTCATTAATTCTTTCACTAGGGGAGCACTCGCTAATTTGTTTGTCAGAAGCATTAGGAAATAATATCCAGATGAGTGTGACTTAAGCCATAGGATTTGCTCTCCCTCAACTTTGCAAAGTAGGAGCAATTAAAGAGACAAAGAACACACATCCTCCTAAAAAGGGAAAATTTAAAAAAAAATTTACAAGACCTGATCAGCTAGAGAAAGGACGTTGTGTTCTTTCTGTTTTGAGCACACATCACCCTCTCCCCCCTACTATTATTAGGACACATTTTGTAGCAGGAGCAGAAAACCAGATGGTAATCCCCAGCCTCAATAAATGGGGGTCTCTCTGTGTGCTGTCTTCTGCTTGCCCAGCCCTTGTGTTGCCAACACATGGCTCAGTGCAGGGGAAGAAAATTAATTTTATTGGCAGAAGAAATTGCTGCTATTTAAGGACAGATGTTTGTCTTTGTCATTTATTAAGGTCTACATTTTGTTAAATGCTTGGTAAGAAGAATGGGGAAAAAATTAAAAATTGAGTGATGAATTTCTTCAGCTAAAAGGGTTGGCCTGTCAGGGCTGAAAAAATTCACATGCTTATGTACTCAGTGTTCATAGTATGCTACTATAAAACAAAAGTGGTTCCAGAATTCATTCAAATAAAATTTTTTTAGAATTAACTCATAGTAATTTAGTAAATCGCAGTGTCTTTGCAATATGTTCAAATTTGAAAAAAACCTAACATTTATTTTAGTGTGTGTTGAAATATCCTTCCCTTTCTTCCTGATAACAGCTCTGATGCAGTAAAAGTTCTGTAAAGACAACTGTACAAGAAATAAACAGAGTACAGAGAATATTCACACCAAGAACACAGAGGCTTACTGGAACCAGTGGGATGAGAAAGAAAATTTCAAGTATGTACCACAGGAACCAAAGCATGATGAGATCCCTGGTATACTAAGAGCATTTGAGATTTGTTTAGACCCTGAACTCCTTTCTGTGCAATTTTCAGCTGAATCTCAGCCTCTGGTCTATGGAAGATTCAAGGATTTCTGAACAATGAACCAACCTGAACAACAGTAGAGACTGAGGGGTGCACTTTAAAGCACAAAATTATTTTGGTGTATTTGATGGAGATGTATTTCTATATATTGACATTTAGATTGTCTTACTTATCTTAGATGCTTGTCTTGACATACCCTGTACCTTCTGAAAATAGGTGGCATTTCATGATCACATTACAGTATCTGATGGCAAAGCAAACTTGTATAAAACAGCCAGCCACAAAGACATAATTATGAATGTGCATGAGGTACCTCAGACCTCAGAGTCCAGCTCACATTTAGGTCTCTGTTGTCTCCAAGGTGGGGAACAGCTATAAATAATAAGTGTCAAGGAACCACACAGATAAATGCTTCTGGCTGCTTCATAACAACTTTTTCCCTATTCACTTTCAGCATTAAAAAATTTGATTCCTTATTTCCTGAAAACTAGGGAGGGTTGTTGGAAATCTAGAATTTGCTGCTGTAAATTTCAATTTTGCAGATCCAACCTTTACATTCAAAGAACTTCCCACGCTGGTGGTATCAGTGATAGCCATCTCAACACCTACATTTTAATACCAGCAAATGAGTTGAGTAATTCACACAAGACAGAACATCTAATTGGTGCTGTTCATGCAGGTGGCATCCTGGCAAAGGCTTTGACCTTCAGCAGTTCCACCTGAGTCAGCTTTCTGGGTCAAACCCAACATTTGAGTCAGCTTTCTAACCTGCTAGCAATTTTGAGAGGGCAAAGGTTTGAGGGGATTTAGTGTTGCTCTTTCCTGTTTTAATCTAAAGTATAAAACTCAAAAGGTGGAGCTTAATTTCGTCCTGACCAGTTAATTCCATCCAAGAGAAAAATATGGATCAGAGCTGCAATTCTGTTTTAAAAACAGAATATTTGATAATTAATAGTAATTAAATTCAAAAGGGAAAATATTAAAGTATCTTAATCTTGCTATGACTGCCACTTCACTATAAAAGATCACCAGAGGATGGTTGATTGTATAGTTTTGGGATCAACGCATGTTTTACAAAAAAAATTAAGACAATTCAAAGAGTGAAAAGGGGATTCTGAAATCCACATAAGGGCCACTGGTTTTCTTTCTCTTTCTGCTTTGCTTTCTGGTTCCTTAGGCATCTTTCTTTTCTTTTTTTTTTTCTTCTTTTTTCTTTCAGAAATATCTTGAAGGAAATTTTAATTGTTTTAAGGTGTTTTTTGAACTTCCAACCTCTATTTGGAGCCAGAAAAGGGGCACCATGACATGAGACCCCAATACAAAACTGGAGCATTTTTATGAACCTTTCCTACACCTGCAGAAAGCTTACCTAGACCTATAGGAACCAAAAGCTATTTTTTCCAATGAGAGTTATAAATCCCATGCAATGAACAGTCACATTTATCACAGTAATTTCTTTGTGTATAGGGAAATAGTGAGTTATTTGTGGGATGGGTAAATAAGTAATCATTTTAGGATAAATGAGGCTTTCCTACTCAAACAACATCTTACCTGCTTGTCAGATACCAAATCCTCTTCCAGTAAGCTGTGTCATCTCTGCATTCCCAGCAGGTAGTCATTCCCTAGTAATGGTCAAAGTCTACCTCCTTCACTTCCTTCTCCACCACAAAGAACACAAGTCACTTCTTACCTTTGTCACACAATAATTGAATCAATATAGAACAGTAAATTTACAATAGTCCCTTTGGGACTTGACCATGTGAAAAGACTGTCTGCTCTAATGGTGTGATACCCCTTCTGTGAAAGCTTGCCAGACAGCAAGGAAGATGCAAACAGCAAGATTCTACATTCAGTCCTCCAACACTTCATCAGCAAAGAACTATTCGAACTTTCAAAGATGCAAAATGCTCTATGAAATAGCACTTTGTGAAATTAAAGTATAGGCACCTCCCTCCTCACCTTCAGAAAAACATAAAATGAAGTGGCTGGATTTTGAGCTACCAGGTTTAACAACAGAGCAGGAAGGAAGGGAGTTGTTTGCATACATGAGCTTTCATAACAGTGCTCATGAAATAGTGACCCTCTGGCAAGCAGAGAACTTGCTATCACCTAAATTATTTGCTCTCCCCTCACTGTGAGCAAAAGCTGAGCTCCCCAGCAGATCCAGTTGAACATCCCAACACTGCATGGGAGGGCCAGGCACACAGCAGGCTGCTGCACACCTGTGTGACAACACCAGACAGAACCCCACTACAACATCCCACTGTGAATCCAAGGAAGGTTTTGCACTCACCCTTCAAATTTTGGGTGGGAGGTTGCCTTAGCACCTTAAAGTAAGATCTCAGTTCAGCCTGCAGTTCAGGAGGGCACAGACAGCTCAAAATAACAACTTCACTCTTTTCTAGAAGAGCAGGAGATTACTGCTGTTCTGTTTGTGGTATGACTGGACTGCAGTGTAGGCTGTGGCAGCTCCCTGCTCCTGCAGACAGGTTATGTGAAGATGGGTCTCATCATTCTGGCTTCAGGACACAATCAATAGCCAAGGAAAACTGAGGAAGATCAGTGAGTCATTTGCCTCTTTGTTACACAGGAATATTTTATTTTTTCCATCTGAACTGAAGCCCTTACGATTCTTGTTGCATGATAACCAAATGGGACCAGCAGAGAAATTAGGGAGCATGATGTAACAGTCCTTTAGGATATGATCTAAAAGCCTTTTCTTGCCACAAAATTCAAAGCAGCCAAACCACAGGACAAAAACAGCTCAGAGCCTATTGTCTACTTTTCTTACACTGACAAGATGCTGATGATGATCTCTCCATGGAAAAACAAGTCCAGAGAGTCACCCCTCAAACATGCTTTTTATACTCCATTTTCCCCATTTCTATACTCATTTCACCAAGTATGTCCTAAAAAACATCTACTTATGTACCATACTTTATATGGAAGTAATTAGTTTTAGAAATTAACCACAAGGCACATTTAAATCTATATTGCTCTTGTATCCAAATCATCACCACGTTGTGATGGTTATATTATTTATTAAGATTTAACTGCTACCAGCTTGTTTAGAAGGAAAACAACTCTCGTGGTGGACCCAGCCTTCCATAAGTAATACTTAAGTTTCCTTCCTGTAAGTGAAACAGCTGCAATGTAGTTGAATGTCAGATATTAGGTTCTTATATCCAACATAGAGTTCCAAAAAGGTGAACATTGAAGTTTTATTTCCAGGCAAGGCATTGTTACCTCTGACATCACCTTCATCAGGATGAATGTGTATCCTCCAAGATATATGCCAGGTAAATCTCATGCTTCTCAAAGATGGCAATGATGGAAGGATTTTTTCATTATCTACACAGCTGTTCAAATTTCTGTTTGAAATTTCAGATCTGGTTGGAAGGCAATAATAGTCATAGTTTCCCTGAACAAAATCTCCAGCAAGAACTTCGCCTACAAACACTTGATGGTGGTCTGTGCTGGATGGACAGCACTGGTGTGAACAAGTGGCATCTCTAGCAAAGCAGCTTCCTAAGAATCATTAAAAAACATGGGTAAGAAAGTGCCTAACCAAAGTAACAAATACCCATTATCAGCATTTTGGCAGCCAAGTCCTCAACAAGCACCTTCTTCTCTTTCCTTTCCAGGTAGCTCCAAAACCATCCTTGCCAGGTGTTTCTGCTTTGAGAAATTTCCTTCTGTTTTATTTTAAGGCATCTACACATGGGGCTGATCTAGCAGCTTTCATCACTGATTTTTGTTGCTTTACTGCTTACAAAAGATCTAGGATCAGACCCACATAGCAGGAAGCACAGCGTTTTCCCTGCACTCTGGAATTTTGATGGAGACACAGCCCACGCCCTTGTAGCTCTTCCATAGACCCCAATGACTCTCACAGAGATCCTCCAGTCGAAATTCTGCTTACAGACAGCAGGCATATGAGATGGATTCATATTGTGGAACAGGAGCCACTCATTCACCTCCTGCCTAGGCTTCTCTTTTCTATGTGCTCTCTCTACCTACATGAAAACCCTGTGCTTTAGTTGTGTTTAAAATAAAGTTTGCTAGTACAACAGGGCCTAAAGCAGATAAACAAGATTGTCTTGATATGGAAGAAGAGAATTAAAAGAGTATGCTAAATGCTAGTCACATCTTATCCAGGGATAAAGAAAATATAGGTCAAATATTGTTCTCTCATGCTCTTCTGCAGCCCTGAACTCTAAGTCTCAATAGCAATAACACCAAGTTTTGGTCTCAGACCACAGTTTTTCTGACAAAACACTGGTCAGCAAGCACACCTCATTTTCTACAAATGCAATATATCTGATCTCAGAGAAGAACTGAAGGGGTCACTCGTTTGGATGCACTGAAACATTTGCAGTTCCTCTCTCTATCAGAGGGGTAAAATTAATTTAACCAGTTATACCTATCCCATCACTGGCCTTTAAATCAAACCTATCTACTAATTTCTAATGCTCTGTTCAATCATGACCAAGTTAGATACAAGAAAATGTGTAAAACTACACATTGCACCTACAAAACAAACAGCTAACCCACCAGGGTTTTGACTAAATGCTTTTTCTGAATTTGTAGAAAATGCTCATGCCAACTGGAACCACTTCTCTTTTTCCAGGAACATTCTGTTTTGGTGCTGTTTTCTTCCTTGGAAAACTTCAGATCTGGACTGGCATCTCTGTTTACTTCCCTTGAGCCGAAGTGATTCTGTCCTGTTCTCTCTCCATTTGTGAAAGAATAGTATAGGTAACCAAAACATGAAGCTTTAGGTTCAGTTCAAGGCTAAGATTAAATGGAGGTTTTCCATACCCTGGGGAAACAGTCCACTCACTCCTCTGGCTGTGGTTAATCAACTTCTCAGATTTCACAAAAAAAAAAAAAAAAAATTTCTGGCCTTCCCCATTGTGAATGAGAACATTACAGTTGCAAGAAGCCAAACAGTAAAGAAAACATTCCCCTACCTCACGTTGTTCTACCAACAGGGAGGGTATGTACAACTTGAACTTAAAATGGTTTGCTAGGTTTTTTCCTAAAAAAGGTCATAGAATCTGATCGTTTTGAAAATGGCTTATATAAAACCAGAATTACAAAACAAAATTTGAATACACCCCAAGTATAAACCCCAGGTTTATAATAGCCATCATAATAAAAATCTTCCCAGTTGCTAGGTTTTCCTAATTAAAACATAAATTTTCTACAAACCCAGATCTAATTCCACAGGGCCCCAACCCCTTTTCTTCGTGTCCCCTCCCACTTTTGGATGTGGTTATTTTTCCATCGTAAATCAGAGAATCGGAGCAGCCGGCTCCCGAGGAACGCGCCTGGGATCCGGGGCTGCGCGGAACAGGCTTTGCCTTCTGCCAAGGGGGAGCCACCCACAGGCTGCAAGAACGGCAACGGGGCCCAGCCAGTGTCTGAACGGCTCCGCTGCCACCCAGGGGAACGAAGTAAAGTGGATACAAACAGCTGGAAATATTGCCAGCACCAGCCTTCCAGTCCTCCAGGCCCTGCGGATTCTGTCATCCTTGTCTGCTGAAGCAGGTTCTCAAATTTGCCTCTATTTGCTACTGGCTGGAAAAAAAAGTTAATGCAACATGGCCCAAGGTGTTACAACACTTTTGGTTGTACCTCCCTGGTCACTCTCAAAGGACCTGGTCAATGCCCACTGGGGATGCAATGGTGGCCTGGGATTTTTCAAAGCCCCATCTCACTTGTTCATGGTCCTTCCCTCACTCTCCCTCCTGTCCCTGTGTGCTCTAAGCTTCTCCTCTGAGAACTTGTCCATTAATACAAAGGAGGAACTGGACTCTGAGGAGCACATTTCTTCTGCCCAGAGAACATCTGCAATCTTAAGCAATCTGAAGCAAAGCTGTGCAATGGCACTGGGATTTCAGAACAGGTGTCCAGCTGGAAAAGAGAAGGTGAAATTGTTGTTGTGTATCAAGTGCACATTTATCTTTATTGTGCACTGACTCATCCTCATAGACAAGCCCTGGTGTTACTGTAGTGAGTCATCAAAGTAACTTTATTTATAATCACTCTGCCTGATGTTTCAAAAACACACAAGACCTGAACCTTATTATAGCAATACTAAATGAGATTATGGTCTCCCAAAGCTCATGCTTTGATTTGAAATCAAGGGCAAGACTGGGTTTTAAAGGAGAAACAGTCCTGTGAATAGTAAGCACTGAGGCTCAACCTCCAGGTCATCAGCTGTCATTTAGGTTAAACTACAGGTACAATGGATAAACAAACATTTCTGTGCACTGTGGCCATTTAGATACACAGGGCCATGGTGTGAATGGACAAAACCGTGTCCCCTACAAAGCTCTTGTGCTCAATCATCCTTGTCACTCCTGTAGCTACAGATTTTGGAGTAACATGGAAACTAACAAAACCTGTTCCTGGACTCAGGCATGTATTTTAGATTTACTTGATGCTGTTACACTACAACTTTTCCCAGCCCAGTGTGCTGGTGTGAAGTGATATTTCTTTCCCTCATAACCTATTCCAGGCAGTTCTGGATGGTCCCAGTCTGAAGGAAACATGATGTATGTGAAGGAGCATCTGCTTGACTGTTTGAAACAAGTTTGACCAAGATTAACAAACTCAATGGATTTCCAGAGGAGTCTCCTGGTCATGTTTCAGGGACTGCCTCAGAAAACTTCTGTCTTTATATTCTACATAAACTGTTCTCTCTTACTAATGCAAGCTACAAGTAAATGTCCATTGTGCAGCTCTGCAGCAAGATGCATCACATTGGGCATTCAGCTAACTGTTAGCTTTTCCTTCCTTGCTTGGCTACATGCCTATAAACATACCTAACAATAACATAACCTAGACCTATCTAAAGAAATTACCAACAGCTCTTCAAGCATGATCCCTGCATTACCTCCCCTTACCACAGCCAGGCCATACTGGCCTCTCCAGTAAAAAA
>VZTB01006163.1:49275-164409 GCA_013397245.1 Thryothorus ludovicianus | reverse complement strand
AAAAATGTCATGGCACAAATTGTTCACACAAGGCCTATTGAGACCCTAAGAAATTATTAAAATTATCCCTTTCCTGAACTGAGAGGAATTAGAGAAGGCAAAGATCACCTAAACCACAACAGATTATCAACATCTGCTTTTGCTCCCACCAGAACACTCATTTTCTTCTCTTTTACTTTTCTTGACTGTTATAAGACTCCACCCATCCCAGTTCCAACAGCACCACACAGATTCCCCCTAACTGATATCTCTGCTTTTTCAGTTCCACTCTTCCACCTGCTCTAGGCTACATCATCCAAAAAACAACACGTCAGTCTTATTCCCTGATCTTCCCAGCTCATCAGCAGGCTGTGTGGCAAACCAAAATTGTCTTCCTCAAGATCTGTGGCTATGCATGCCTCAGCTGGACCTGCTCTTCCACCTTGTCACCAGTACCAGTCTTAATAGAAGAACATAAAACACAACTCTAGAAATCCCATTATGGTGTTTTTCCATCTCCATCAGCCGTGTAACTTGTCATCAGCAGAAAGTGGGAAGCTGCCCTGGCAGTCCCCAGGCCGCTGGGATGTCTCCTCAGTGCACTCCCCTCGCAGCATGCCTGCCACAGTGACAGCCTGCCAACGCTGTCAAACCCACCACCCAGCCTACCTGCACCCTGTCTACATCAGCAGATCCATGAGTCACTCTGAAGCAGGAGAGGACTCAATAAACAGACATTATTTTCCACAGTCAGGAAAATAATGAGCATAACACCCCATATCTATTCTTGTTCTGTTTCCTACTGCCACTTACTGCAGTGTTAGCACTTCTGCAGATTTTTATCACAGAAGGAAGATTCAGGTGTCTCTGGACCATTTCTTGAAAGAGAAGATAAAGGCACTATGAATGAGAAAGGAAGTTTTTGTTCCCTGGGAATGATGCCCAGGAGAGCAGATGTCATTGTGAAACACAGTGGGATTAGCCTCCTGTGCTTCTCCTATATCCAGGCCTTCCTCTGTTCCCTGCTGCTTCTGCTTCAGGCATTTTTCATTCAGTAAGGAGGTATCTGTGCAGCCTTTTCATGCTGTGGTGATTGCCTGAGGAGCTGATTATCCCAACTTCATGTTTTCTTCCCTTCACATAGAATCTGCCTCCAAAGCCACCAAGCCTTAGAGGGTTGCT
Organism: Thryothorus ludovicianus; assembly: GCA_013397245.1. Lineage (NCBI taxonomy): Eukaryota > Metazoa > Chordata > Aves > Passeriformes > Certhiidae > Thryothorus > Thryothorus ludovicianus. The sequence goes on along the minus strand of VZTB01006163.1, from coordinate 163,248 downwards.
GACCTGACTTCCAACCAGCACAAGCTCTTCTTTTGGTGTTGAAAGAAGAGACCCTCTCTTCAGTGATCTTGTAATGATAGCACAGGGAAGACGCTCACAGGCACCTGAAGCACTGCCTATGAAAGTTTTGGGGAGATTTGTGGACATCTTTTTAACAGTGCCTCACTCCAAGTCGTGATACAGAGCAAATATTTGGATCTTTTTATAGCAGTGTAAATGCCTATGACAAAACCAAGCCTCTTTGAGCTGCAAAGTCCCTCTCCAGGTCTCTAGACACCTGTTCTGTTTTCCACTGATGTGACATAGCACCTTGTATTTCAATTTCAATCCCAGGTGCTTTCACTGTTTTGCCGCTAGCCAGAAATGCTCAGGAAAATTCCTGCCTCTCCTCACCTCCTGGCAGCTGATGCTGCCCACCAGACAGCAGCACCACATGATGTTTCAGAGGCTGGGGAAGCCCAGAGCCTGCAGAGGCCCCAGGAGCCTGGCAGTCTCCCGAGTGAATGCCAGATTCACCAGCTCCCATGCAATGACGTGCCCAGATTATGCTGGATGACTCAGGCTCAGCTTTGTCACCAGGGAAGATGTAAGGATAACAACTCCACACACTCACAAGAGCAGAGTGATGGAGCAGAGCTATGAGAAGATAAAAGCCAGAAGGAGCTGCTGAGGCTGTGCTTGGTCACTGTCTGAGCACTGATTCCCTGGTCTGCTTACAGCTCACTTATCTTGAATAAACTTCTCTTTATTTCCAGCTGCTGAACAGGGCCACCAGAGAAGTCATGTGCTTCTTCCAGCCCCAGACCTGAGGAGGAAACATCCTGCCTACTCCTTTCTCCCCTGGACTAGTTTTGGAAGATACTACAGGGCAATGCACACCATCTCCTCTAGACATGAAAATGACATAAGTACTTTTTAATGTTTTAATCAAGGCTGCCTTCCACAGCTTACAACCTTCTTCAAATACAGCATATCAGGAGCAACCATCGCTGCACACAATTTCTTTTTAAGCTCTGGACAGGATGTGTATGTACCAGAGAAACTCATACACAGTTCATAATTGGTTTAAGCTCCTGAACTTCTTCTTCCCCTGTTCCTCTCCCTGACTGCAATGGTCACAACAGTCTGGGGGGAGGAAGGAGGGAGGGTTTCTGCTTGGAGAAGGCCTAACTGCATGGTGCAGTCACACCCAAGGAAAAGCAGAGTCACAAGCATGTTATGATCACTGTCCACCAGGATGAAATGAATTCATAGAGAGAGCCAAATTACAATACACATGACAACCACCCACAACGTGTGTGCACAAGAGGACACCATATGGATCTTGAATTATCCAGTATCATTCCCTCCAACACACTTGTGTCCTCATTTCAGCCCTTTATTTCCAAGTTAAAAACATATAAGGAAGGTTCCCATACTTATAATCTTAGCTCAACATGTTGTAATATCAAGGAGACAGAGACATTACTTAGACCCGAGCCACCAGTTTTGATTAGTTCACTAAGACTGCTTCCATTCACTTTATTTCATGTTTCACTTCCTTCCCCTTCCCTTCTTCCAGTGTTAATAGATGTTGCCTGTACTCCACGAAATGTTCCCTCATTGCCTTCACATTCAAGCAAAAAAGGATTTTCAATGGCATTTTGGAAAAGAAGCTGCATGACAGCTCTCCCATAAATACGTCAAGAGGTAAGTACACAGATTTTTTTTACCTTTGAAGTCTCTCTCGTATTTCTGTGAATCCACTTAAAATTCAAAAATGCGCAGAGGAATCTGAAACTGTGGTACCACATCTGCACGAGTGCAGCACCTTGTTCTGGACAAAGGAGAGAGATATTTGTTAGCAGTTGGCTTTGGGCCATATAGGCGTCACAGACAGGTTGGATTTAGCATCTATACAAGTTACAGGGAAAAGCCAGTGACTTAAACCAGCCAGATCATGGGCTTCTTTCTGAGCTCATCAGAGTGCCTCTGATGTGTTTCATAGAATTTTAGAATTAAAGAATAGTTTGGGTTGGAAGAGACCTTAAAGATCATCTAGGTCCAAACCTCCTGCCATGAGCAGAAACTCCTTCCACACACTGCTCAAAGCTCTGTTCAATCTGGCCTTGAACACTTCCAGGGATGGAGCATCCATAGTTTCTCTGGGCATCCTATTCCAGTGCCCCACCACCCTTGCAGGGAAGAATCTCTTCCTAACCTCTAACTTAAGCTTACCCTCTTTCAGTTTAAAGCCATCATTACTTTGTCCTGTCACTAGGCAACCTTTGCCAGTCCCTGGACCACAGCAGATGGGAGAGTCTCTCTCATGTCCATCTCTTCTCTCTGTATCCCTCAACAAAGGACTGTAGTTGCCATCTGATTACTTGAGCATGTTACCTCCCTTCACCCGTGCAGAGCCACCCTTCCTGCTCCCTGATGCCCTTCACCCTCCTCTGACTGCCCTCAGAGGTGGAATAGAGGTTCCCCAGAAGAAGAAAGTGCAAATCCAGACTCTGGAGCTATTTCCAAGAGAGCTTGTAGATGGCGATGGCTCCTGGTTTGACAGTTTTGATGGGAAAAGCAGGTGATTTTCTGGGATTTGTTTTTCAGCAGAAGTATGCAGAAAGTGAGCTCTTCTCACACACCAGAACTTTCAAATTAAAACGAGTTTTCAACGAATTCCCAAGCCATCTGTAAAGGCAGCCTGTTTTCAGAGCTGTGTTTCCTGGGAGCATTGAGGCAAATCAGAAAAAAATGCAAAAATGTGTGAGGTGATGAAGAAAGCACTGGGGGAATATCTGCACCCCTTTTATTAAGCAAAGCTAGCAGGTGCTAAGTTCAAAGCAAGGCAAAGGAGAGCCTCCCTCAAGCAATATCCCGTTCAGCTGTGGGAATATTTCCTACAAGATGTTGTGGAAGCTAAAATTTTATACAGATTTAAAAAGTGATGGAATAATTACTGAAAGAAAAACACATCCAGGATTATTACATATATAGATACCAACTCTGGTGCAGATCTCCACGCCAAAATTTGCTGCAGGCAGGCAGAGCAGTTTGGAAAAGTATCGCTACGTGTTTGCCCTGTGGTTCTAATTTTGTTTGGGCACCTCTATCATGCAGTGAGATGGGGACAAGCTCTGGTACACCTCTTGTCTTGATATGAAACAGTCTTTCCTATTTTTTGGGGTAAGAAGAGCAGGGAGGGAGTGACTGGCGGCGGGCATGAGGGGGAGATGTTCACTTGCTTTCTGTATTCAACCCGGTGGTTGTGCCCATCCAGCACCATCGGGCAGCTTTCCATCCTGCCCTCGGAGCAGGCGCCAGTGACGGACAGACAGTGCAGAACGATGGACACGGGCATTGGAAGAGGCGGATGCGGTTCTGGCAGCGCCAGAAGCATTTTCAGTACCCGTGCAGCCCCCGGTGCGCTCTGCAGCCCGCCATGCCTCACACAGCCCCGGCCGCAGCTCTGCCCGCGGCGGGTCCCGCTCCGCGCTGATCCGCACCTCGTGCTCGGCAGCACCGATGAACCCGGGGCTTTCAGGGGAGGGGGTGATGGCCCGGCTGCCCGTGAGGGACAGGACCCCGCGGATCCCTCGCTGCTGTCCCGCGGGCCCTCAGCCGCCGCAGCGCTCCGGAGCCGGCGCGGCCCCTCAGGCCTGCCCGCTCGGCCGAGCTCCCGGGGCGGGCGGGCACCGCCACCTAGGGACGGCCACAGCGCTCTGGCAGCGGCTGGCGGCACCGGGAAACGTCCTGACAGCGCTCCATGAACTCCTTCTGCGCCTGGGAAATTCGCCTCACCTTCTTTTTTGGGGCACGCTGAGCTTGTATTCTCCCTTTATCATGTGCCATCTCCACTTTCAGTGTCGATCGCAGTGACTCTGAACACACACGTGAAGACCTGTCTGACAGCCGAAGAATTGATCGTCACCTTGTTTTGCCCTGTTTCAAGGAGCACTTTGCTTCTTGGAGATATCCAGACCAAAAGATAAGAGACCTGGCACAGTCAGTCCTGCAGCCATGTTCAGGGGCTTCCCAAATCTGCCCTCAGCTCCCATCCTGTACATCTCCCTCTGCTCCAGCTGCATCCTCCCTTGCACCAACATCTGCGCTTGTGCCTGCTTAGTGGAGAATCCCCTTCTCCCCACACTGCTGCAGCACAGACTGCTTAAAATCACTAAAGAGCTTTTCACTCCTCTTGTGTCCTGGCCTGCAGGCCTTGCCCGTGCAGGACATGTTGTGTTGCAGCACCAGTCACATCTCATCTGCATTAGACATCAAGCAAACAGATACCTCACCTTTGAAGTTGATCTCATACTACCAATAATCTGCTTGAAACTGGAGAGTGTCAATCTGGTCAGCCTGAATTGCCTTCTCTGACTGTGTAGAGGCTAAAGCAGGAGCACAGTGGCTTGGAAAATAGAGATTTAAAAAAAAAAAAAAGAAACAAAACAAAACAAAAAAAGAGGAATTAACCATCAGAAAAAGAAAGCAGCTTAAAGAACCTGCAAAGCAGCATTTTCTTTGCTAACTAGGTGTAATTGCCTACGACTTAGAGTTTCCCAGTGCATTCCAGCTGAACCTCAGCTCCCATCAGAAGCTGTTTCCTGGACACTGCTCCCTCCTCGTCACAGCACACAGGGCTGGGCACTGGTGGGGTGGTGCATCCCCAGAGTCCCGTCCATCTCTGCAGTCTGTGGTGCTTGCTGCCTTTCCCTCAGCCCTTCCAGGCAGGATTAGAGAACATCACCACAGCTCTCAAAATGGTCTCCAAATGGTCCAATTGTCAGCACACAGGAGAGCTTTCTGGCACTGTTCTCTACTGTAACTTAGGATTTCCAAAAGGAAAGAGCATTCTCCTCACAGATGCACACACAGCATATTAAAAAAAAAAAATTAATGAAATTTTGAAAGGCTCTGGTTTGGTTAAGAAAATAAACAACATTCAGGCCTCAACCTCTGATGGTCCTCTCATGAGTGATACAAGTAAAATTGAGAGACACAGCAGAATACATCAAAATGCATGCAGAGACATTCTGAGGCAAGGCACAAGACATGCAGAGAACACACAGACAGGGAGGGAGAAGAATAAGATTATCAGCTTCTGGAAGTTTGCATAACAGTAGTCTTGAGAGGGAAACCCAAACTCTGCAGGAATTCCTGGACTGTTGTCATTATTTCACAGCCCAGAAAATTGTCCAGCTTCCAAATCCTCAGGGAAGAAAACAAGTCCTAAAAGGTTTGGATTTTCTTTTTGCATGAGCTCAAACCCAGGCATGCCATTTTCTGCCCTTTGGGTGTGCCAGCCCAGAGAATAGGCACAGAGCAGGAACCTGAGCCTGGTTAGTTAACAATAGTATTATTTGGTTGTTATCTATGTTTTACTTGTAGAAGTCATTACATCTGAATTTGCCTAACAAAAAGGCAATTTTTAATTTAAAAGTTCCTAAATAAAACCTCCACAAGTGTGGAAATAAGTCATCTGGCTATCCAGTCCATGTAGCTCATGCCACTGCAAGGAGCTGCTTCTCTTGATGAACAACAACTTTCACAATCATCTTGAATTCACAGTCATTAGAGGATTATGTTAATTTTTATGTCGGTTGATGGCATTTAGATAGAGAAGAGTCCTGCAAGTTGTCTTCCCAGTTATGTAATGAAGCTTTTGCATTACTTATGAGTGTCATTAATTATGTTTCAGCTCAGGAAACTGTCTGGATGCCACATGTTAGCAGGAATAAGTAGAACTGAAAGTTGAGGGGAAGAAAAGGAAAACAATCTGAAGGTCAATCCAGGAAGGAAAAGAAAAGCCAGTGATCAGGATACACCATGGAATTACTCAGACTGTACTCAGATAGAGCAGCAGGTGGAGAAGATCCTGGTAAGAAAACTATATTTTGATAGCATTGTCACAAAGTTTAGGTTTAGTTTGTAGCCTACAGCTTCATGTAGTGAAACTAAGCACATTTCTGACTAAGGAAATGTACAGAGAACATTCTGTTAGCAAGAGAATTTTACTTGTTCAGTGAAAAAAACCCAACTAAACCAACCAACCAACCAGCCCACCCCATAAAACAAACAAACAAACAAAAAAAGACAGATTTTTTTTTTTCAGACATTTAGATTAATGTGAGGACCTTCAGTCAAATAAGTTATGTGAAAGCAGAGATGGTGTCACTGCTAAAATGTGGTCAGATTATATGAGGATCAAAGAGGAAAAAGGATATGGAAAAAGACTCTCAGAAGAACTTGCTTGAGCTGAGAAACAAAAAAAATGTCAGCTGGCTCTCAAGACAGCAGAATGGATCACAGCTTGAGATGGATGCTACAGAACAGAGTAAAAGAAGATCCATAAACCTGCAGGAATTTTTAACAGAAAAGCAAACTGGAAGTTGCAAGGGTCTATCTGCTAAGTGCAGTGAGAAAGAGCCTGCAAGAAGCAAAAATGAAAGGGTGCACAAATTGTTTAAGCAGAAAATAATATGATTTCCAACACCTCCCTTGGACTAAGTAAATGGAAAGCGATATTGAAAATAAAACACAGTTAAGGAGACCAAAGCTGAAGATACAGACCAAGAAAAATTATTTACAGAACACACACTGAAATAAAACTTCTCCTTGGGAGTGAGTAAAGACAAAGCTTCCTCCAGTGGTGGGGATATCATGGGTAGACATTTCCCAAGTATTTCTCAGTTGAACACTGGCACACTGATTAATGAGCCCTCTGACATCGCTGTAAACCATCTGGAAGGGAAATCTAAGCTTATTAAGAACAGATGAGTAAGAACCAGGTCAGCCTTCCCTATTGCTCCTATTTGTAAGCTAGATGTAAAAGTAGCCTTGTAAAGACAGTTTGAGTTGCTGTGGGAAATCATGCCTAGGACTCAACATGCCAGACAACAGGCCCTGAAAAAGAACAAGAACAAACAGAAAAAGCTGTTGCCTGAAACCTGTCTCCTACAGGCCCCTAACTAAAGACTCCTGCTCTTCCCCAGACCCTCAGCCTCCATCACTGCCACAGTGATCTGGGTTCATTATTTCCTCAATCTAGAAACAGTCTTGTTAAATAATGCAATTATTGAACATATCATGCCAAGAACAATATCTGTGTTTTCTTCCCCTGGCACCCATACTGTGGTCATGCCAGGTTATGAGGCTCAGGTTGATTTTTAATAGTTTGAATGTTTTGGAAAATAACATGTCATTCAGCATGTTCAATCAAGAATTAGGTTTCTGCAGTTTAATCATCCCGCAATAAATTCTGTCAAAATTGTTAGAAAAGTTTCTTAAAAATGCTGAGAAGTCAAACTTGGCACCAATAAATGAAAAGTTAGCCTGTAAACTTGCTGAGGTGTTATTTTATAGAAAGCCTAGACCAGTTGTATGAATATGTAACTGTGTTGAAGCTAGGGATGCTGTGAAGCCCTAAGAGAACCACAATAAAATCAAACAGAAATATATTATGATGAAAAGATCACTTGAGCTAACATCTTTGCAGGCAGAGACAAAGACAGTATGTTTGAACACATAGAATAAATACATTATTTATAAGAGTACAAAATGCATCCATTGATCCTTCTGAATTGTTGCTGCTTCCTGAAAAGTAAGTGCTAAAGAATTTGCTGGAGAAGGTGCTGATGCCCACAGCAGCCTGTCCAGGAGATGACAAAGAGAGGCTGCTGCTGCAGAACAAGCCCACTCCAGCACCTGCCCATCCCATGTCAGTCTTTCTGACACAGGAAGAAGGAAACCCCTCAGAAACCAGTGTTCCTCAGGTTAGACCTTTTCCATCACCATCTTGGTGACTGTGAAACTGTCAGTCACATGCAGGAGTCAGAAACAATTTAACCCTTTCTCAACAGATCTTATTTTGTTTTTCAGGGGAAAACAAAGTGAATGAAAAGCCAGTAGATCCATGCTTGGCGCCTGCCAGCTGGCACACATGTTGCTGATGGTTTGCAAACATTTCTCATCTAAAAGACTGATGAGGAATGCTTTCTGGTCAGTAATTTGAAGGCACCCAGGTACTCCAGAGGCAGACAGAGGTTCAGGTTGCAAAGAAGCTTTAGCAAATTTATGATACTGAAGAAAAGTCCCATGAAGAAATATTCATAGGTTAAGTTGCTTTTCACTTTTACTAGCAGCTTTTGCTCTCAGTGCCTCACTGGCTGAAATATTCCCAAGTCTTTTAGCTTTAGATTCCCAGATCTGCTTGGGCTCGAAGTTCAGGATCATCTAATGCCAGTTAAAAATCATGCTGCAGCCTGCTCAGCTCTTTGTTGGTGTCGACACAAGCAGATCTGGAAATCTCTCACGCTGAATACCACATTTCGGGTTTGGATTTTGTGGGAGTATGGGCTAGGTCAGTTTTCAAGCAGGTGAATGCTCTGATCATGCTCCCCACCATCCAGCAGTGGCGTGGGGTAAACAGCAGCAGCACCCACCTGGAGGCAGGACTGCTCCTTTGGGCAGTGGCACAAAGGGAGAGTTGAAGAGGGTGACCCTGAAAGAGCGTGGGCTCCTCAAGGAGAGCTTCCATGTCAGATCCAGTACTCCAGCACCTGCAGAGCCTACAGCAGTGCCATACCCCTGCACACTGTTACAGCTGCTCACACCAGATCCTGCCTGATCTTCTCAATATAACACCCAACACCTAATTCTGGAGGCAGCTGGAGGCTGTGAGAAACTCTCCCTGCAGTCAGAAATAGTTTTGACTTACTGGAAAATCTCATTTTCTTCCAAACAGTGCGTGTTTGCACCTGTCCTCTGTTCTCTGCCTGGTTTCCTATTTTTCAGATCAACAACCTCCCCTTTTCCCAAGGCTGGTCTGCTTCTCTGCAGACTCTTCCTTACCTTCTCCTGCCTCTGATCGATTTGGTAAACATATTCTGAAGCCCACCTTGCTGGAAACAACTTTTTCCCACATGATAGGTGGTTTCTTCTGTCATGGAGGAGAAGAATGGGGGAAGATGATTTATACAAGGGCATCATTCCACAGAGTATTTTGTATAATAGCAAAACTCTTCCCAAACCCTCCATCTCCCAGCCCCTGTCCTGCCCAAAGGCTGCACATCCAAGCCCCTTTAACATTATGAAGTCATAGAGGAAATCCATGGAACGTTGCAAGGACCAATGCAGAGTGACAGCTGAAAATGGTCACTGTTCAGTCCCTTCCCATCCACTCTAAGTCACTTTAAGTGACTTTCATTTTTACTTCCTGACTGTGTGGGAAGTTCTCTGCTCACTTGTGATTGACAAGACTTGATCACTAATTTGCAAAAGAACAACCTTTAGGCTTCTGCAGCAGCAGTGAGAGATGGAAGTGCATGAATTAGCGCAGCTTAGGGACTTGATGCAGTCAGCTGTCTTTCCAAATTTTCTAAAGGCACTGATTGTGCCTGAAGACAGCAGCTTTAGGAAAGCTGATGAGATCCTACTCACAGCCCTCCTCTTGGTTCCTCCCAGCTATGGCACACACAAGTGAATCACTTGTGACTCCTCTGCTGAATTACAACTTATATACCATGACTGTTTTAAAATAAACAATTCATTTTTGAATGTTTCTATGCTATCAGTCATCTCAAATGTTATCCCATTATCCACCAAGTTTCAAGTACTCTCACCATAATTCAAGCTTTCCCCACTGTCCATCCTAGCTGGAGCTCATATCACGGGGGCACTTCTCCATCATCAGAAGTGCCAGGCAGCAGCAGGATAATCCAAAACAGCCACCATCAGTGCCAGCCTGCAGGATGGGAAGAAGGTGGCCATGCCAGCAGCCAGCCCTCACAAAGCCCCTGTGTCTCACTGCTGCAGGAACTGGCTCCACAGCCCTGGTGGGGCACTGCTCTGCCCTTATTCAGCCTCCTGTGGGCTTCCTCACTGCTGGTGTCATGGCATGGTGAGGATCTAACTTCAGCAGCTGCCATATCCCTGCTTTTCTTGACCTAAATCCAGTGGGGACAGAAGATGGACAGAGTGTCACAGAGTCAGGCAGATTTGACACAACAGAACAAGGCAAGATGAGATGTCATCAGCAATGTGACCAGGAAACAAAGCAAAGTTCTTTGCCAGCATTCAAACAAAGCCTTCAGGATGCAGGAGCTTCCTTCCATTTACTTGAAAGACAGGCCATGATTCTTCTCTTGAGCACCATGATGTAGGCACCTTCACTTTTCCTTCTTCCACATTCCCTGCCCAGCCTCCCTTTGGCATATCAGCACTATCACAGGTAGGAATCAACCCTAAGTGACCATATCAGTTGGTCAAGGTCATTTTAACCCAGCAGGTATCACTGCATCACAGTATGCAAGGCAGGTACATCCCCATTCCTGGCTACAGATATGGTGAATGCTAAAGCTTAGCACTGCTTCTGGGGAAAGAATAGCCCCTAACAAAATCTATGGCCCCAAAATCATCAGGGGATTGATACTGGTTCACTGCATCACAAAGTGTTCTAAAGCTACAACTGAAATAGAGCAAATGTTTCAAAAGATGTACTGAAGAGTAATTTATTCAGTGTGAATTCAAAGGACATTCCACCATTCATTACAGGACCACACATTGAGGCCAGCTGGTCTCAGCTCTGTACTCCAAGATATAGGCAGGATAAATTTGTTGCTTCTCAAAGATGACAAAGATGGAAGGGTCTGTCGGGTCATCCACGCAGCTGTCATAAAGTCTGTTTGAATTTTTGCCCCTGGGTGGAGGGCGACAGTACTCAGGGTTCCCCTGCACAAAGTCTCCAACAAGAACCTGAGCTATGAACATTCTGTAGCGGCCACGGTGAGAGGAACAGTAATCATGGGAATAGCTGGCATCTCTGGCAAAGTAGCTTCCTAGGGAGCAGAAAAAGCCACAGGTCAGACAATACACCAGCCAAGGGACAAACAAGTGCTAACAGCACTTTGGCAGCCAGCAATTCAACTACCTCAGCTAGCCCTACGTTGTGTGGGAACATTCTTGCCAGGTGTTCCCACGTTGGCTTATTGTAAAGTATCAACAAACTCCAGTCCACATTTCACCATGAACCTCCCAGTCCCACCTGTCCAAGAGCAGCTACCTGAGGCAAAGAGGGGCGTTTTTAGCCCTTCCTGGCATGGAAGTGCTGTGGGTGCTATCTGAAGCAATGCAGATGTACACAAGTGAGAGTGGCCTAAAGGCAGGAGTACATGGGTCAAGAAGCATCAGTCACTTTGGGCCCACATCCCCCCACCTGGCTGGGGTCTGCAGTCCCTGCTGCTACAGCTCCTACACCCTTCTGCAGCTGTACCTTTTCCATACATTGTCCCATGTGTCCCAGAGAGTCTCCAGTCAAAATTCTGCTCACAGATAGCAGACACATGGGATGGACTTGTGCCATGGAACAGGAGCCTCTCGTTCACCCCTTTCGATTTATGGAGCTTCTTCATCTTTTCTTTTTGCCTAGAGATTAAAAAAAAAAAAAAAAGGAAAAAAGAACTTCTTATCCTGGTTCAAACAAGGAAAATTTCCCAACTCAACTCCTCCTACTTCTGGGTCATAGAGGAACAGTGACACAAACCACTCTCCGTGGGTTTACTGCCTGCTTTGCACTTCTGCTGGTACCCTGCTGCACAGCTGGCTCCTGCCAGCAAAACAAAAAGTTCTCAGCATCACTATGGGCTGTGTCACCCACAACTTCATACCACATGAGAGAGTAAAGAGACAAACATCTCTTGACTGGGAATTGGTCAGTTCCTGTGTTATATAAATCCTGAATACATAAATAAGATTATAAAACTGAGCTGTATGAAGCCACAGTGAAGATTGTATAATCTCTGCCCCTATCTTTACCACAAAAAAAAGTCTCCTCTTTTTTTTGTTTTTAATTCCTATGTGGAAGGGGCTAAAACCAAAAGAATAAACCCGAAATACCAAATCTCAGTTGTGATGAAGGAAAATTTACTTTTTGAATAACACTAGCAAGAATCACACACACATCTTGCTAGGGATAAAAGGTTCATTTCCACACAAAAGAACATAGATGCAACCCTAAGAACCCTGTCACAGAGAGGGGAGCCCTAGTCCCCTTCCAGGACTGCCCCAGGAGACCCTCAGCCTTGGGGAGCCAGGTTTTGGGGTAGTCATAAGTCTGGGCCACCAGCCAGACCTGGGAAGAGAGATGTGTGGCAGCCTCACCCCTGCTGGACTGCTGAATTTGGCAGCTCCAAATCTATGGAGGACAACAGATCAGGAAATACCAGTCTTCTCATATAGTAAGGATAATGAAATAAAATAGATACAAACCACTGAAAAATTTCCCAGAGTGTTGGGTTCTGGATCCTCTTCAGTTGGGTGATGTAGTAATTTTTCATTGTCTTCTCAAACAGCTCCTGTATTTTTATATATTCTTGGGAATCATAGCTGAGCCGTATCAACTGAAAATTTTTAAAGCACTAACAATAAAATATTACTGACAGTAACAACTCCCAGTCCTTCCAAAGGACTCATCAACCTTCTCACATCTGCTGAAAATCTACCAAAAAAATCACAAGCTACTTCTGTTTTCCTGTTAACCCTCCTTTGCCACCACTCCCCATGTGGAAGCACAGGCACTGCCTGAGGGGAATCAGTGCAGTCCCCTGTGAGCTTCCTTTGGAGGATGCACCTCCACAGCTGGACTGCTTTTGGCTCAGGGTAACCTAAAGTTGAAATACATAGCAGTATTCAGGCTGAAGCAGAGTGAAAGTTTCACTTTAATCTGACACCCTAGTTCTTCCCTACAGAGCTAATCTGCAGTTTTACCACAGCAAATAACATCCTGCCCCAAAGTGACAGAGGAAATACTCCCTTAAGATGCAATTAATCTGTTTTATCAGAGGATGAAGTGCCTTGGGAGAGTGCAAAGGACAGGTATGAGCAGCAATGTCCTTTTTTTCATAGGAGTTCTCAGAGAACCTCCCAGGACAAGCACGTCTGTTCTGAATATGAAACTGTCAGTCTTGTTTCACATCACAGTTGCTTATTTTACAAGACACATCTAAAACCTGGTAACATCTCAATTGCCTTGAATTATGCTCTTGGAAAAATCAGTACAGGAGAGAGCTCTCCCCACCCACAGGAGAGCTGGAAAGCCCTACCTTGAACCCAATATCAGGTAGTGCAGTTTGGTCCCACTGTGGAGGATAGGCAGGATGTGATAGAGTCGTTGTGTTTTGCCTACAGAACAGAAAAAGGAGCCAGTCAGCTGGTGATACTCCCAACCAAATCCCCCTTCTGGAGAATCTAAGCACAGGCTGTAAAGCAGCCTTCAGGCATCCATTCAGGAAATACAGGTTGAATGAACACACCTTAGGGTGAACCAACATTTTAATTGAACCCTCAGCTTCACATGCACTGTCTGCTGGTGAGTTTCTAAAGCAGAGACAGCTCTTATTAAAATAAATCAGTAGCACAAATTACATTTATAGCAGATATGTTCAAATTCTGTTAAGCTGAATTTCTAGAAAAAAACATAAGATAGGGTATCACAAGTAAGCGCTTCTAATTCACTTCATTTCAGTGGATTTGTCTGTTCTGAGTTTTAGTTTATCCTCAGCTTTCCAAGGGATGACATCCATATGAACCACAGTTCCTGGGATTGGCAGTCCCTCGCTCCTAATTGCTGCTGCACAGTTAATTTATTAGTGATGGGGCATAAATCAAGGAATAAAAATTCCTGGCACATTTGTGTCAGCCCTATGGGGTCTTGCCTCTCACAGAGAGAGCAGATCTACTCTAGTGGTCTCTCACAGCTGCCAGAGACTGCCATCAAACGTCCCTCCAGAGAGATTTACAGAAGTGCAGCAATTTACAAATACTGCCACTGAAAAATGTACTGTTAAATCAGTCAGGAAAAGGTACCTAAAAATGAGTTTAAGAAACATAAAATTGCATTCTAGGCAGGTAGGAGGAAATTCTTAGCAGAAAGGTGCTGTCCCCTAGAGACACAGTGAAACAATGAATGTGTATTACCTTCTGTCTTTTTCACCTTCAGGCTGTTTAGGCAGTCGAATAACACGTCTTTGAGTTTGAAAGACCACATTTGTTTGGACCATGTCTTGAAAGAAAAACACAGTAACTCAATAATGAGATAATTCATTATCTAGGGACAGGCTCTTCCATGTTAAGTAAAAATAAGAGAAGAGGTAGCCCTGAATATTGCATTGTGGTGCTCTCTTATCCCACCCACCCCAATGCAAACTTCATTCCCCATTGCACTGCTCCTGCTTGGAGATCAGCAAGGTCAACCACCTGCTAGCACAGGCTGTGAAACTTGAAGGCAACCAAGCACCAACTGCACCTGTAATGGTATTCACATCCAGGCTGCTGGCCAGAGAAAACCACATCTGATGGCAGGCCTAGGGCAGGAAAGGGTTTTCAGTGCAATGGGGGCCACAAACCTGGCTTTGCTGGCAGCACAGGGCTGCTCCCTGGGGCTAAAAGGAAGGCCTGCCCTCTCTTCTTGGTCCTGTGGCAATATCACAGAGCACATGCTGTGTGACATGGCTGATTATCTATTGTTTCTTCCTTGAAACACCACTCTTTATTCATGCCAGGAAACATTTAAAGTTTGGAAAGCTAACAGGAGTTTTAAGATGGGTGAATAAATTAGAAACAGAAAAGCATTTTTCATTTTCCCATTTCTCTCCCTGTGCATCCAGCCCCAAATTTTTGTTTGCTGCATTGTGTTTTCTCTTCCCTTAAGTAGCTTGCAAGATGTTCACCATGGGCTCACTTCTTCACCTTTTGACTTTGCAGTATTTTTTTTTCTTTTCTGATTTCTCATTCCTCCTTATCCAGTGTATAAACCCAAATGTATAAGCCAAGGTGCCATGAAGCTTTTACTCTCAACTCTTCTTCTGAATGTACAATATTGTCAGGTATGTTGGTTTTTTATAATATAGATGCCCAAGTGTAGAAACTCAAGTGGGGCATCTCAAAACTGCAGAGAAATTTACCAACTGCTCAAATTCTGCTTGGAGAAAATTTGCAGGAGGAGGAAGAGCTGTCCAAAGAGATGTAGGCATACTGTGAAAACCTTGAAGCCAGCTGCGCTGTGTAATGAACTTAAAACAAGGAGATACTTCACCTGCAAAGTCTAACTCATACTGCTGAGAACCAGCCATGAAAACAATAACACCCTTCTTGTTGGCTTTGTATTCATTCTCCAGAAACACGGATGTTACAGAGGCAGTGGCGTGATCTGGGTGCTGCAGAAAGAGCAAGGAAATTATATGTGTTAGAAACCACACTTTGGGTTTGGTATCACTGTAAGCAAAGATCAATGTTTCCCCAGGCTGCTGTGAGAGGATGATGTTTAGAAGTAAATCTCTGTGGCTTCAAGCATTTTGTTTTACAGTGATGGATGGGTACCCCACTGAGCACAGCTGCTTCTAACAACAGCGACAAAGCAGCCTTCAGCCTGTGTGGTCAGCTCCAGCCAATGATGTTTGTCAGCTCTGGAAAATGCACCCACATTCAAAGCTAGTCCCTTGAAAGCTTTCACAGAGTTCCAGTCCTGCTTTGAGGGACAATTAAGAAGACAATTCCACCCAGGCACTGGAGCAGCACTGCAAGGGCACCCAGCAGTGCGTGTAGAACACACCAGCTGCAGAGCAACGCACTCTAAATAACTTTCAAAAGATGGCTTAACAAAAGCTTTTGGCATGAACAGCAGATGAATTTCACCTCTTTCCCATACTCAATCCATTGGTTGGAATCATCGAGCCAATACCAGACATACTCCATTTCAGGAGCAGGCAGATGAGTCAGGAGACAACACAAGTGCAGAAGAGCTGATGGGCACCTGGCTGCTGGCTCTGTCCTGTGTTGGAAAAGAAATTCAGATCAAAGAAAGGGTCTTTTCCAAAGCTGTCAAATTGTGCAGTATTCCTGGTCTGATCAGAATTCTATTCACTTCTCATAAAAGCAGACTCCCCCCCTCCAACTGGGAAGTGCAGGTTTGCCCTAGAACTGAGGAACTGGTGTTTGGATGTTTAGTAAGCATCACAGACACGACCCTGGCCTCTCTGGCTTTAACCATGCCACTGATTTTCCCTAAAATGTATCTTCCTAAAAAACACATTTTAAGAAAACACACTTGAGACAGAGATGGCCCTGCAGCCCATAGAGAAGGCCATGGTGAGATAGCTGTGCCCCTGCAGCCCATGGAGGTCCATGGAGCAGAGATCCACACTGCAGCCCATGGAGAAGCCCACACTGCAGCTTGTGGACAGCTGAAGGAAGCTGCAGTATATGGAGAAGATGCTAGAACACATTTATCCTGAAGGATGCAGCCCATGGGAAATGAACCATGCTGAACCCTTTTGGGAACTATGGAGGAGTAGATGACAAGTCTTACAGACTGAGGACAGCATCCATTTCCCTTGCTCTCTGTGGTACTTTGGTAGAAGTGGGTAGAAAAGTCAGGAATAAAGGAGTGAAGTTGAACCTGGGAACCCATGGAGGGGGGAAATTGGTGATCTCGTTTCCTTTCCTCACAATTTAAATCTATTTTAATTGGCAATAAATTAACTTCCTCTGTATCAAGTCTGTCTTTCCCAATGTTCACCTTGGCTTTATCCCAGCTCATGAACTTTCCCATTTTATTTTGTCCCTGCTGTCCTGTTAAAGATAGAGAGTGAGAGAGCAGCTCTCATTTGGAGGAGGGGATATCGTTATTTACCAGCAAAGTCTCTGCTCTGCACTCTATCCTAGACACAGCACCTACAAAGAGAAGAAGATGAAATAGGTAGCCACCAACAATTCCAACTCATGGGATTTTACTTTGCTTCCTGCTGTGCTTCAACCTCCATTTAATCTCCCGGTTTTGGACCCAGACAATACTTTTTTTAATGTTTCTCACACTTTACTGTCCCTACAGCATTGCTTGTTATGGATCACGTATCCATAGCCAAAAGCTGCCAGCTCTTGAGCTTCCAAAGGTCTGTGAGATCTACTCTGAGCTGCCTGAAGAATCTGAACACGATATTGAAACAGAAACTGGAAATGATCATGTGTCCAGCTCTGACGCCCTTTGTACTTTGGCAGGGATCAAGGGTATTCCAAGTAGGCCAATGAGAGGAAATTCTTAGAGCAGCAGCTGTCTCACAGAGCTGTACAAAGGTCCACAAAACAAAGGCGCGGCAGCCCGGACTGCCAGAACAAAGAGTGAGGAAGAACCTGGGTCTCCTTCACAGACAGACCTTGCTCCAGTGTTGCCTGTGTACTCAGTAACACCAGCCAGGTCTGTTCCTAGAAAAATGCTCCAAATTATTCTTCTCTCCCATTTCAAGACATCCAAGAGATCCAGAACTACCAGGAGATTTTTTGGACGTGACTGTCCCTTTTTTCCCCTCACAGCACTGTGGTGCTGCTGCTGCTACTGGCACGGCTGAAGAATTTGAAGTTTGTGGATTTGAAGGGTAGGACTTGGGGAGGGAACAGGGGAAATGGAAAGAAAAGCAGGGAAGTGGGGTGGGATAATGTTTCCAGGCAGCTTTTTTCCACTGTTGTCCCTCTCTCTTTTCCCTCTATCCCCATTCCAGATTAACCCCTGCCAGCTCCCCTGCCGAGACTTGGGGCTCCCAGTCTGCCCTAATCACATGAGCTTGAAAAACTGTCCACTTGTGACCTACTACCCTTTTCATTTTCCAGCATTTCTGCTCCATGCTGGGATTCCCCACTCACCAACTAATCCCACTTAGAAATAAATGGAGGTGAAACATTAAAAAGCAGACAAATATTTTACCAACAAGACAGGTAGCACCATTCACATTTTGCTGAAGGTCTCACTACATGGTCTTCTGCAACTGTACATTTGCTTTTTATATCTTAACAGGAATAACTTTATACAGAGAAAATTTTATACTTAAAAAGCAACCTCGTACTACCTTTTCTCTTACACAAGAAGCAAAGGTGAATGAATGAAGATGCAAACACAACTTACAGTATGACAAAGTGCAAGCAGGGGTCCCTCCAGCAGATCTTAAAGCCGAGCCCACAAGCTATGAAATCTTGAACTTCCTGCGTGTCCAACCCTCCCCTCTCAGCTGCACCCTGGGAAGGCTGTCAGAGCTTGGCATAGCTCTGTCCTCTGGCTGACCAGTCACCACCCTCAGGAGATGAGGGCATCAGCCTTGTGCTTGCCAGGCTGGATGAGCCTGCTCAACCCTTACTCTGCGTGGCAAAGGTGCCCCAGGTGCACCAACACCTTTGACAGCAAACCACAGCTGGCCTGTGAGAGCTCCATGTGACCTCCCCACAGCACATCTGTCCCTGGCTGTCTCCCTTGCAGCCTCTCGCCGTGGGACCACGAGTGGGTGCCTCTCTGCCACAGACCCTTAAGGAAGTGGGGCAGAGTAACATTTCCTTCTGATTATTGCAACAGCTGCATGCACATCTGCCAAGCACCAACAGGCCAGCCAGGCACAGCCCAGGGCTTCGGCAGCCACAGCTGCAGAATCAATGTCACTCCAAACCAGCAGAGTTTATCCCTGCTTCTGGGTTCCTGTCCTTGCACTTACCTCAAGCCAATTCCTCCCTGCCTTCCAATGGCTGGGGATATTCAGGACCTTCTCCTTTCTAGAAGGAGCAGTTTCTGCTGAACATCGTTCTTGGAAAGCCAACAGCTGGAGTTGCCTTGCAATGTGACCCCCCAACTCTCAGTGCAAGAAGCGGGTGCATCGCTCATCCCACTCTCCCCAGTTAGTGATAGCACTGGTGGAGGGTTTGCAGCAAGCAGAGCCACACAAACCTGTGTGTGCCGAGCACAGAGCCCTTGAGACAGGCTAGCTCAGCCCTCACAACTCTGCACCATCCCACGTGTTTGTGTTCCTGTCCCTTGCA
The DNA here is from genome assembly GCA_013397245.1 of Thryothorus ludovicianus. Taxonomy (NCBI): domain Eukaryota; kingdom Metazoa; phylum Chordata; class Aves; order Passeriformes; family Certhiidae; genus Thryothorus; species Thryothorus ludovicianus. The sequence continues at coordinate 144,417 of VZTB01006163.1, read as the reverse complement.
GTCTGACCCTCCTGTCTGCCCTTCCCCACACAAACCAAACAAGGCTTAGGAGCTTTGGAGTCTGACCTCCAGCCTTTCAGAAACTGACAGCGCTTCTCAGCAGAGCTCTGAGGCATACAGCTTAACAACAGGCAAACTTAACTGTGCAAACCTGTTAAAAAAGCAAAAAAAGCATTTCTTTGCCTTTTTTTTTCTCAGACTGTGTTCAGTTGAACTGCTCAGAGCATTTTTCTTTCCTGGTGATCCGGTCCCACCAGATCTATAGTGGTTGAAACACACAAATCTGTGAGTTTCCAGAAAGGGTGCACTCCGAGTGCATTCTATAGACATTAAAACAAGCAAGCAAGCAAGCAAACAAACAAACAAACCCAACAACAACAAAACCCCTAGCAACCACATGTAAAAAAACGGAAACCAAAACAAAAAAACAACACCACAAATGTGATTATGAACTTACATTTTTCACTTCTTTCACTTCTGAGGTTCTACTGAGGCTTAAGAGCTTCAGTAGACATGAGAGAGCAGCTTAAAGAAGAGCACTCTGGCTTGGTAGAAAATGTTTACATATCTTTGCTGGGAGCAGGACACCATCCTCTCTGAAAAGAAACAACTCTCCACAAACTGGAAACTTGAGCTCACTGTAAACACCTTCTGAACACTGTAGTTTTTATTTTTATCCCTTTAATTACAACGTCATCCATGGAGCTGTTGAAACTCTGATTTGTCAACCATGGTGCTATATCTGGGAATGGAACAGGTCTCAGAGCAGACATCCTATGAATAGCCCTGCAATTTTATATTCCTGCACAGTCAGCAGAGGCACCCAAGTATGGTTTGCCTGCATATGTCAAATGATTTATCCTGTATAAAGAAACCATGGTCCAGCAGGCAGCATTTCTTAGTTTTCTCCCAGGAATTTTAATTCTTGTTCACCTTTTCTCTTCAGAGTAAACAGATGAAGAGGGGACATTTCACCCTTTATCTGTGCCTCTGTGACTCATAGCAGCTCTGTTGCAATTTCAGACTGCTCCAAGATTTGATGTGGGGGTCCTGATGCTACAGCACATGCACTCTGTGCTCACACGGGTATTGCAGCCTGGGAGCAGGCTGGCAGTACCTCATGCTTTTACCTCAAGATATGTAAAAACCCTCAAACCAGTACCTAAGTGGGTGGACTCAGGAAAAGTTGGGGTGATTGAGCTCACCTGGTTCTGCAAGGTCTTCTGCAGGTTGGTTCCCAGCCACCCACTCTGAGTCCTGCTCCACCACTGGGGTGCTGTGGGAAGATGTGCCAGGGGATTCAGCTTCAGCAAAGTCTGGCACAAGGAGGGATTGGCTCTTGTCTGGGAGCCTGGAAGCATTTCCAGATCACTCTTGAGTCTGTTCTATCATTTAAAGCCATTACATTCTCCTGTAGGTTGTGATGGTTTCTGCTGTGAGGATTTCCCCAGCGAGATTGTATTTCCTGTTGGACAATGTCCAGCACCTTGTAAATTAAATTGTGGGAGAGTAGTGAGGAAACAAGCCCTGCAACCACACTGCTGCTGTCCCAGCTTAATTCAGCACAGGAACAGGAAGCAGTCATTACAAGAATAATAATTCTCAATTGCTTTGAAAAAACCCCAACATCACTTCCAAAATTTTACACATCTCAGTAGATTACACTGGATTTGTAAATGGTACTTTTTTTTATTTTATGTACATAAATGTTTGACACAAAGGATTAAAAAGTGCTCCACATTCTGCTGTTCCTCCTTCCAGAAGTCATTAGAGGAGTCTCAGCATGCTACTTCCCATCTTTTAGGAACCGATTAACAATTACTAGATTGTAAATAGCTAATTGCTGTTTTATCTGGATATAACATTGCCACATTAATAATGTAAACCAAAGTAATCCAATAATGGAAACCTCTCTTATGCCATTAGTTCAACTGAGCATTTATGGATTAAATCAGCAAGTCATGTGCAATTGGCAAGTTAAAGCTTGGATCTGAAGTCACTCATGTCTTACAGCACCAAAAGAGGCACTTATTCAGGAATCTGCCCAAGTCTCATCAGTGGTCCTGTCTAATTAAAAGAGAAATTGTATTTCACTGGAGCTAGGCCAAATTCTGAGTTTTCAACTTCACTGATGAGAAGTGGGTCTGGGAAGTTGGGGGAGGGACCAGGATCTATTCTGTCATATCCTAGTTGATATTTAACTGATTTTTTTCCTAAATGCATTTGTACATTTTAAAATGTAACCTCAGAAAAGTAAAATTTAAAGATGAAAGATTATTTCAAAGCTAAAAAACACTCATTCTGCTTATACAAAAATCGAAGTAAAACATTCTGACCTGACTTTGTTAATACTTGAATTTCAAACTAATTTCTCATTCTGCATTTTCTGGTGAATAAAATTTTATCCCCCTGCATTCCCCTTTCCAATTCATCTGCCTTATGTCTAATTTGCTCTCCCTAACCCTTCCCCCTGTCCACAAAAATGCTACTATAGTGTTTCTGTTTGAAACTTGCATTTGTCTTCCATATATTGCATTCTAAGTTCTGCAACATGGCCACTTCCTCTATCTTCCAAGCTAGGAAAACAAAATATTGTCTTTACACACACACACTCAGTTTTACTTCGGACTGGGCTAGGCTGCAAAATTAGGATCTTGGTTTCAAAGACACTCTGCAGCAAAGCAAGGTCATTTCAGCAAACTATTTGCTCCTTTAAAAAAAGAAAAGGGCAGGAACAGATCCCAGTTGGCAAGCTCAGGAACACTTGCAGCAAGGTTTTGGCTCAGTCGTCCTCATTTGCACTGACTAAAAAGAATAAAAGCATGGTTTGCTTTTGGTAGGATCAAAGGTGTCCAAAATGGTGTAAGTAGATTTTCATTGTCTTCTGTGAGTCCTGATGGTTCTCTCAGTAAGTCTTGATTTCTTGTTGGACAACTTCCAGCAGTAACTGTAGTTTGTGTGTAAGATAATCTGAAAGGGTGGAAAAAAGGGAAGAAAGTTTAGTCCAGAGGAAATCCTGAGATATGACTGAAAATCAGGGCAACAGCACTGATGGCTGGAGCACTTTATGTTGGCAGATCACTGTATGTTTCTTTTCTGCTGTATGTTTTCTTCTACTCAGTGGTTGCTGATGCACCTCCATCTAACACCAAACCAAAAGAAAACAAGACTTGGAACAGAAATAACAAATTAAACTCAGGCTCTCATTTCTGAAAATATCCCCTTGTTCCACCATGCCTACATCCAAAGGAAATCTGTACTAGACACTGCATGGAGTGGAGATGTACTTTATTCCCAGGGTTACATTTGTGCCCAAACCATCCTGGGCTCTTCACCAAGCTGACAGACCTCTGGCAGTACTCTTCTCCTACCATTCTGCACCCCAAATTTTCAGCAAGGAAGCTTGTGCATGGGGTTACAGTGTCTGCCTGTAGTCTTTCCATCCTAACTTTTCATCTTTTTTGCTCTGTGTCAGGGAAATTTGTCCCAGAGCTGGTGATCCCAAAGACATGATAAAGGTTAGTAGGTACAAGGGCAGGGGTGGGAGAGTGACCCTCTCTGTTCCCCCTGTTGGTAGACCTCAGCCTTGTCTTTGTTAAACCAAATTTGGATGTGGAGGCTGTGCCTTGGGAGAGACATCAGCATGGTGCCGGGGGACATGATTTAGGTTTCATAAGGTCTGTTGGTCAAGGAGCAATCTGCATCAGAGATGAGCCCTGGAAAAAAAGCAGCATCCTGACCTCTGAGTGTGTTTAGGTCCACAATACTGAGAGTCAAATACATACTTACAAAACAGAGTGCGGCAGCGATCTGACATCTGCCTGTGAATTATGAGGTAGTAGACTGGAAAACCACTCAAAACCATGGTGCATCCAATGCTAATATTCACAGGGTCTGAGTAGAAAGACATTGCTACTGTGAAGAGGCAGATGATGGTAAAAGAGACAGGAACAAACAGGGGAACCTGGGGAAAAGAGCACAGAAGACAGGGAAAACTGGTGCTGTAGCCAGTCAGACTCTGTATGTGCCAGGGCACACTGTGTTTATTCCTCTACCTAAAGAAAGTGAGAAGAATCATATCCTGTCCTGCAGAATGCTTCTGTACAATCGGACTGCAAACAATTTCATCAGCTTCAGAACTCAGCATGCCCTGTGAGGTGCATGACTCCTATATTCATGTGTACCAAAACATAAACCTCACTTGCAACTGGATGCCAAGCAGGGGGAGAAGCCACCTACACCTCTGTGAATGTCCTGCTCCTGCTCATGCACAGGCACAAATACCTGCTTGCCACCTAAGGCAACTGCTGAGAGGGAAAATCTGAAGCCAAGAAAGAAGTGACACTTTGAATCAAACTGTTCTTTACTTATTAAACTCATGACTCCTGTTGACTTGCCTCCTCACTGAGGCAGTGACTAAACCAAGACAAACCAGACTCTATCCCTATCTCTGTGGTACCTGCCCCAAGACCTTCAGTTTCAGCGACACCATGGTGAAAGTCAAAGCAGCACTGAGCACTTCAGCCATAGTCTACTGGGTGAACCGATTCATCTGGGTTATTTGGAGAGCAAATAGGAAGACTGCAATAAATATAAAAACTGTGAAACATTCCCTCTGTCTCTGGATCCAAAGTCAGCCAAGTAACTCCATGCCGTGGGTGATGGAATGAAGGAGCTGCTCTCATATAGGGTGACAATCTTAATCAGTAATAAAGATTGTATTTTGGATGCTCAACATACCAAGTTGGAAGAGATCAGTTGCTCTAGGTATGGCTGCCATCCAGCCATCAAACTTAGGTTCTCTTGTCTTTCCAGCCAGACCATTTCCTGCCAGCCACTCCTACACACACACACTCACGCTGCACATTGAGAGGTGTGCGAGCGGACTGCTCCCTCCTCTTTCCGGGGTTTTCTCACCGCTTTTAACCCAAAATGCTACAGAGAGCGCCAAGTGCCGGCAGTGTCGCGGCAGGGACGGCCCGCGCCGGCCGCTAGAGCGCAGCACCCGCCCGCGCCACCTGCGCGCAGCCCTTCCCTCCGGCACAGAGCTGGGAAAAACCGGGAAAAGGCGGGGGGAAACCAGCCGAACGGACCTACAGGCCAGCGGGTCCCTCCCTCCCTCCTTTAATCAGCGTTTAGGAGCCGCTAGAACTCTAAATCTTTGAAGGCAAAATATCAGCGTCTAAAACCATCAGCAGTGCCACTCACTAATAAATCTCCCCTGATAAGTTTGGTTTGAAGAAAAAACTAAAATTTTATTGTTTGGTTCTGGGGGAGTACACGAGTGCAGCCAGTCAACAAACTGGGAAGCCTCAAGGTCTCTGATAAATGCAAAGAACGAGAAGAAAAATTACCCCGAACTTTGCAGGAGGATGCGCCCAGCCCATAGAGGACCCCTGCAAATTGCAGGAAATGTTTCTGTCCCCCGAGCTCCTCACTGCCCATTGCCAGCAGCCCCGGGGCTCCTCTCTCTTCCCCGGGAGCTGCTGGCTGGAGGCACCACGCAGGGGGGACCAGAGTCAGGAACAACCCCACCTGCCTCCAGCACCGCCCGAACCTAACCCCTTCTGCACACTTTCGGCAGCGGGAAAGGCGCCCAAGCCCAGGAAAGCTGCTCCAGCACCAGCTCTAGCATCCTCTGCTGACACGAGGGGGATCCCAGCACCCAACAGAGTGAGAAAGGCCACAAGACGGGCTCACTGCTTTAAACGAGACAGTGTTTCTATACCAGCAGGTGATTCCTCCCAGGTCAGGTTTGCTGCCAGGATCCCTCCACCCACGCTCCTTTTCCCCAAGCCTGACAGTTTCCTGCTTCTCAGCTAGAGCTGAGACTTACCTACCACTGAAATAATATCCAGGCAGGAGTCCCTTCTTGTAGCCCACAAGAGATGAGCGAGAGAGCTGCTCTCTGCACATCTCCCAGTTCCAAGCCTGAAACTTTGTCACCTGTAGCAAGCAGTCTGCTAACAGGAGCATCTGGTGACTGTGTAGAACTGGCTTTATAGGAGTTACCACATCTGGCTCTTTGGGCATATCAAGCAATTTCAGGACCTCTCCATAGGCAATACCAAGCATCAGGGAGTGAAACCCCTTAGAGCCTAAAGGTAACCATGGCCATGTAATGCTGTAATTACTAGCAAAGCAAAGAGAGCAATGGCAGGCCTGCACATTCCTGGCTGCCAGGGACGTGCTGTGTGTTTACCTTGAAGGGGCTGTGCAGCTCCGGGTGACGGTGGCGATGGACAATGAGCCCAAGGGTGGCCAATCCTATGAAGAGCCAGCGGGAAAAGCTGAAGAAGTTCAGTAGATGGTAGATGTCTCCAATGCACACCATGGCAGTGACCAAAGGGAACTGAGCATTGTGGACATGAAATACAGTCATTAAAGCCATGGATCACCTCTTCTAACCCCCCTGCAGCTACTTCACAGCCCCAGCATTTTGGAAGTCAGAGAGCTTTACAAATCAGTGTCACAGACTGAAGGCAAAAGACCTAAAGGCACTGTTCTGTAGTGCACAGAAAAGAGTGCTCATTCCAAGATCAGCAGCATCTTTGATGCTTCATGTCCAAGCCAAGGCAATTAAAACATGCATGATCCAAAAGCCTGCACTGCTGGTACACAGGCTACCTACAATGACATCTGCTAAGTTTTTAGCAGGTCAGCCAAGCTGCAACAGGCACTGTAGCACAGTTGGGATGGAGCTGGATCATTGCCATAAAAAAAACACTGAACAAACCAAAACATGAGACCAGACCATCTCTACAAATGCTCATTCCCTGCATTTCCACCACACCTGGGAGTTTTCAATTCCCAAATAGCCAAAGCCCAGCAGAGGTGTTTTTATAAGGCAATATCAAGCAGCATCTGTGGCAGATGGTAGGGACTGTACATTTTAAAAAGGTGTCTAACGTTATAATGCAGGGACTTAAAGGCTGTACATTTGGATACCACTGCTGGCTCAAGGGGACTTAATACTTTGCAGCCATTTCCTGTATCCTGCCTTTTTTATTTTTCAGGGGGTAATTTGATGTCTCAACACCCTTTAAAACTCCTCAGTTTATCCAGTCCTTGCAAGAAAGCCAAGACAGCAAAAGAACAGGTCATGTCACACACAGCCAGACAACCTCCTTACCATTAACATGACAGCAGGAAGGGGGGTGTGCCTTCGAATGTGGATCATGGAGAAGAGAGGAGGCCACTGCCCTTCCCTGGAAGCCACAAACAGAGTCCTAGGAAAAGACAGGGAGCCCTGTGTATGAACATTCTACATCCACATTAGAAATGAGATCAGTCACTGGACCAACATAAGGCATCAAAGCACTCACTCCCTTTTCCAGCACAAGTCTGCTATTCAAGGCTGCAGTCCTGCCTTTAGCTGTACTTTCATAAAAAGCTTCATTTGGGTTGGAACCCACCCTCCTCCCATGGGCAGGGACAGCTTCCACTAGATCAAGTTGCTCAGAGCTCCACTTTGGGGGAATTTGGAAGAAAACAAAGGCTGAGTTCCCACATCTCTCCCAAGACCAGTTCCATGCAGTTCAGAGCCCACGGTCAGAACCACGGGCAGCGTCTCCTTGGGTGCCTCATTAGCAGAGACCATGGGGCAAATCCAAAGTGACCATGAATGAGCTCAGACTGGAAATAAGGGTAAGAAAGTTGTCACTCCACAACAGAAAGTCTCTCGTCATCAAAAAAGGAATTAATCTTTCCAGTGAATAGGAAGAGGAGGGATCACAGGCTTCAATCCTTTATAAGAGAAACTGGTGAGTTTATGAAAGGGGATTGTCAGCTTTGAAGTCTATATTCTTATATGCACATATATAGAAAAAATAAAGTGCAACCTCCTCAAATGACACAGGATTTCTAATCTTCTGGTCAGCTGTTGGAAAATACATTTTGTCATATTGCCAAGAGACCAGCTATACACAAGAACAGCTACAACATGAGAGCAGAGAGTTCCTTGCTTGCACCCCTCCTTTGACTCGTGAAAGAGCAATTAGGGAGAAGACAATCACATCCAATGTTATAAATTTAATATCTTCAAAAAACCATGCCAAAGCATCAGCTGGGGTGAAGCAGGGCCCCAAGCAGCTGGGGCACAAGTGTACAACTGATTTTATTGCTGTCTCTGTGGCTTTGCAAGGGTGTGGCTGGCAGGCAGCCAGGGAGGCCCCATCAGTGTTTATAGGGACTTTCTGCAGTGATTATGTTAATGATGCCAGGATGGGGGAGAGAAGGTCAATAGAGGACAGGAAGAACCTCTGTGCTGTCCAGAGACTTCTCATCCTCAAAGAAAACTATTATCTAGAGCAGATAATGGGAAAGATCATCCACACCTGTATTTAATAGAGGATTTCAGATGATAGTGGATCAGATAATTCATTAGCTTTCAGGCTATGAAACATTCCTTTCAGATCAACTGATTTTCCCTTTGCAATCAAAGCTGTGAAGCAGAACCCACAGCAGAGAGTTTGCTCAGCTCCACAGGACCAACATACTTCTTCATAAGGTCTGCCCTCCTCCCCAATTTCGATGCTCCCTTAAGGACATAGAGTGGGGCAGACAGTGAAGGTGGCAAGTTTATTTTTCCATGGAACAAAGCTTTTCTTATTGCTATAACAAGACTTCTTGAACCTTGACTATTGCTTTAGGAATAGCCCATCCCAATGACATTTCACTGACTTCAAAGCAAAGTCCTCAAGGGAGAGTTTGCCTAGAGAGCCTCACAACAGAGGGACCCAAAGCCCTCCAGCAGCACAGCTGGGTGAGCCCAGTGAAAGAAAACTCAGTCTCACTGAGCAGCTGCCAACATCAACAAAGTCTTCAGTTCACCAGAAACACTGACAATTCACTTTAAACTGGGGATGTAAACTGAAGGGTGGGGGAGAAGATAAAAATCTTTGTTTGTGACCAGCCCTGGGTACCAAAGTCTGGACCTGGTCAGAAAGAGAAAAAGCAGACTCTTAGCCAAAAGGGACCATCCTGTAGCTGACAACCTGGGAGTCAAAAGCCTTATTTTCCCTACAAGAAAAATATGTGGCTAAAATGCCACTGTTTGGATGGATAGTTGCACTGATTCAGTGAGCCAAAAGCATAATGGATCCTTAGAGAAGTGACCTTGAAAATGTGAAGATTCCTCCATTCATGGTTCCAAAGCAGGACAGTGCAACAAGGACAGGCACCACGGAGATCAGGCTTTTGAAGGCTCGCTGCACAAAGCTCTGGAGGAAGAACAAACGTGACTTTAGGGAACATGTGGTGATCTCTAGGTGACATCAGGGTCAAAAAAAAGAAAACTCATTGCATTGCTCCTTCTTCTGTTGAAGGAGTAATACAGAAGTCATAAATCTCACCTTTTCTACAGTCATCTGCAGGCTATTTTTCATCATCTTTTAGGCACAACATTTACTGTTGCCCAGTAATCCAGAGAAATTACAAAGCATAAAAGCATTTTATAGGAAAACCATCTCTGAAAGACTTGCCATGACCACAGCACAAGCTGGCCACACTGAGGAGATAACACCAGCAATGACAACTCACCACAGCCACAGCAGGAGAAGCCAGAACATCTTGTGTTCCCAGGACTGTGTAATAGGAGACGTTGGTGAGCATGTACCCCACAATTACTGTGATCACAGACACGATGACAGCCAGAGGGATATTTCTACGAGGAAGGGGAACACACACACACCAAGAACAAGCTGCTATCCCTTGCTAGGCACAGTGTTAATGCAGATTTTACCTGGTAGTACAATTAATTGCAGTCAGGTGAACCCACAAAATTATTCCTCCTGTACTGCACTTGGGACAGCTGCAGGACCCCCATGCTGGTAACCCAGGGCAGCCTCCTCCCAGCCTTACCGTTCAGGTTTGACCAACTCTTCACGCACAAAGCTGGTCTGAAACCTGCACGATGGGAAGAGACGGGGTGAGAGTCTGAGTCACGCCGAGGGCACCTGCCTGCTGCCCGGGGTGCCCTCCCCTGGCACCTACCAGCCGGAGTATGCGAACATGCCTGCATAGAAAGCCAGGGGGAGCTTATCCGGAACCAGCGACTGTCTGTCAAAAGCATCCTGGAAGTTCTCGGTGTGGCCTGCAGAGGAGATAAACAACGGACTCAAAGCAGGAAAATGTCAGACACTGGCTTCCTTCCCTGTAGGATAACATCCCTTGTACCTCTTGCCCAGACCTGAGAAGAGTGCTTGTGATTTCCTCAGAGTATTCAAATTCATTTCATTGCTGTTGCTGGTATGTTTACTTTCCTACAATGACATTAAAAATAAAAAAACCTGTCCCTTGTCCAGCTATTGTAGGGAAGAGCAACAACAGCAGCTAGTTGTTTCCAACAGACCCTGCTGTGGGAACAGAAGATCGTGGAGAAAAGGGCATCTTTTCTCCTTTCTTTAGGACCAAAATTAAGTTGTTGTGTTGACTCCCATGTTCTGTCCCCAGCCCCCTCAGCAGCTGGACACACACTCCCCTTTGATGTGGTGCAGCCAGCGAGGCAGATAACTCAGCTCTCACTGTGCTCTCTCCTGCTCCTGCTGCTGGAGCACTGACCCCAGCCCTGTGCTGGCCAGAGCATGGGAACCAGGCTGGAGGAGGGGATGGGAGCAGGGACCTGTCAGTCTGACCCACCACCACTGACAGGAGAGGACACAGAGAGCAAAGCAAATAAAAATTTCAAAGTAGAGGTGTCTCAGATATTTACCAATTCCCCTAATTTTCCTTCAAGTCCTCTGCTTGAAATAACAAAGCAAAACATAACAAAAAAAAAAGAAATCAAAGTCAGGATATTCTCTAAATAAAAAAAAAATGGGGTAGGGAGAAATGCTGAATGGCCTCTCATTCAAACACAATCAAAAGGCATAGCATTCCCAACATTTTCAAATCCAGGTAACCCAAGGTTTGATTCCACATTTATGTTCAATTTTCCATAACAAACTCTCTTAAAAAGGTGAGAAGCTTGCCTAGTTGGGCTTCACCTGGCAAGGTGTGACCTGGCATGGAGCACATGGAGAAAGTCAGGCCACTCTACAGAGGTGATTCTGCAAGAAGCTCAGTTATGAGATTCAGGCACTTGGGTTTGAAACGCTGGCCCAGCAAGTCTCTCCTATAAGCCTGAGCCAAAGATAAGGTAATGGCAGAGGAAAGGACAGAAGTGCAATCAAAAAAAAACCAGCACAAGGCAGAGGAATCAGGCAAAATTATTTAAAAGCACAAAATTGATTTTTAAACACACATACAAAAAAAGAAGTAAATTTGAAAATAGGTTTTAAGAAAACAAACCCAAAATATAGGGTGGGCACACTATTGGGGTACTTTTTTTATGTTCTAAAATGATGGATGGTAAGGGATGATGCATGAAAAGGATTTATTGCCTGCAATGCACTAATGAGCAATTTCCAGTCCCCCATGAGTCACATTAAATACAACCTGTCATACTGGAGTCTCTCGGTGAATTCTCCCTCCAGATGTCACCTGCACTTATCCTCCCCACCAGAGGATGGGATCCAGGGCTCCAGATTGTCATTTGAAGGCATCCCTAACAATAATGGCTTGGGATTCCTAGCTGCAGGGCAGTCCTTTAGTTCAGAAGCGCTGCCAGCCCAAGGGGAGCTTTGCAAGTTCAAAGGAGCCAGCTCCAGACATCAGAAAGAAACAGGAACACAGAGCCCATCGCCTGTGGTGTTTGCTCTGCAGAAGGTAACAGCATGAAGAGGGAGCAGGCTTTATCCCTTGAGTGGGGATGTCTTGGGCTTTTCTATAAGCTGAGGCTTGGATGAAAGCCAGTACTCTCATATTGTTCACAGAAGATAGTACTGGTAGGGTTTGTCTCCCCCACTCTGCACATGGGCATGAAATCCTGTACCAAGTTCATTGTAAATTCACTAAATTACCACCTATCTCAATCTGGGGGTAAAAACCATTAGCTTATGCCATAGAAGGGTTAGAGATTCCATTACCAGGGTTCAGCTGAGGACTGGTAACTCGTTACAGAGCTGTGACTGGCACCGGGGATGCTGTCACATATCCTAAATGTCCATCCAATTTGTGCTGCTTTGGAAAGATTTCGAGCTACACTGGAAATGGGCAAGTGTGACTCCAAAGAAACATCACCTGCAGAGGAAGGTGCCTGTATGATCCCGGGTAGGATCACACATCCCACATCCTCTGGCACTAGGACCCCTACATTTTGGAGGAAGCACCACCCAGCCAGGTGCATCAGCCCAGTGCAGTGTTGCAGCTTGTGCCAGCTCTGCCGGTCTCAGCTCCCAGCTAATTCACATCTGGCACATGGGCAGAGAAAGCTCTGCCAGCTGGGTGAGCACCACACTTGTCACTTGGGGCTGATAAAAGCCATGGTGAGGGACACATCGAGCACCCTCCCTCAGCCATGCAGCAACACCTACCCTGGGCCAGCAGCATCATCCCTGGCACGATGATGAGTGCAAGAGCCAGGAGTTTGACAACAGAGAGAGCCGTCTGCAGCCGCGCGCTCCAGGTGACGCTCCAGGAATTGAGGGTGAGGACCATGTCTGGAGAGAAAACCACACTGCTACAGCTGCAGCCTGGGCTCAACACACAGAGGGGAAAATACAGCAGCTCTCCCTGCCCTAGGGATGCTGGGGGAAGGCCACATCTGTATGCCTTAGAGAGGATGTCTGGGTGAGAGATGTCAGGAAACATTGGTGTGTCCAGCATATCATGTTTAAAGAGGGAGCAGACTTATGATCCTAAAAGGAATCTGGTTCCTGCTAGGTGATCCACACCTGCCTGGGGGAAAGGTGTAGGACATCTCAGCAGCCCACTTCACAGCATTCCCTGTGCCAGTCCATACCAGTCTGGAGCAGGCAGGACAGCTTCACAGGCTGGATGCACTCAGAGAGGAGTCCAAAACCTCAAGCCTTACACCCACAACTCACATGACTTTTGCACAATTACAGATGGAGAGTTTCTGCTCCCACACCTGGCAAAATCCCCCTACCTAGGGCTCCAGTTGGTCAACAGGGAGGCCCATTCCCCTTCCTAGAGAACTTAATGGCCCAACACCATCACCTTGAATCAGAACATTTTGGTTAGCTGAGGAGGTAAGACAGGACCCTTATCCCACAGCTGTCCCAGGAAATAACACCCCCTTCGTGCTCCTAGTCTAGGGCAGAGAGGCCAGGATGGACAATCCCATACTTACAGTAGCCCAGCAGAGACACGAGCTTCACTGCAGGGACAGGGGCAGCACAGGGGGCAAAAAACGGCTCCAGCATGTATCGTCCAAATGCCAGGGAAACCACAGCACTGTTGGCAGGCCTGGAGTGGGGAGTGGGGGAACCAAGCACAAACCAGTCTGAGGATGGCTGGGAAATGGCATGAGGTAGAACTGCACAAAACTTGGGAAGGGGAGCAAGTTCCCCCAGCTGGCTTATTCCTCTCACCCATGCAGATGGTGAATTCCCATCGAGTTTTTCTCATAGGGTTTTCTCAGTAAATGGGTTAAAAACCACATGCTTCAAAATGATTAATTTCCAACTTTAAAGCAAAAGTTGAAATTAATCACAGTGAGCAATGCAAGTGTAGTTCATATGTTCTGCTTCATCAAAGCTTACATGAGGGATACAGTTTATTGAGAAGTGAGGACTTCCTTTTTAATGTTAAAAAAAGAAGTAGTTAACAATTTTATAAATTACTTAACTTGGAGCTAAGCCAGGAAGTTGTCTCCACTTTCCAAATGTGGAGAAACCAAAAAAATTTCATGCTGAAAACAGATGATCTGAAATAAATCTGAAATCTATTGTCAGTCTCTGAAATATACCACAGCTCTTGGGGGATATACAAGAGATACTCTTCAAGTACAGAACACATTTAACATTTGTAAGTATTTCTACACTGCCTCTTCTTCCTTCTATCACTGAAAAATCTTTAAAAATCATTCAGCTTGTTTCTACTCTTTCCTTTACAGACTGCCTGGACTGTTACCTGGCACCACAACTTTTGGTATTTTGAATTATCACTGCATCCAGGAAGAGGCAAGAAAACCAGACCCCTTACCTGATAGCGAAAAACTCTGCCCACAGGAATAAGAAGCTTGGCAGAGGCCCTAGTGTCTCTAAAATGTAGATATAATGTCCTCCAGACTTAGTGATTCTCGTTCCAAGCTCTGCATAACACAAGGCACCTGGAAAAGTTCAGGTAGAAATGTACCAAGTAAGTAATCCCAGGGATTTTCCCTTTTCTGTGTGATTTTTCATGGATTAAACAAATCCATTTAAAATAAGTAGTGAATGAGAGGAAGAAAAAGAGGTTTAGCAGAACCACTTTTCCCTATTTTTGTGCACTGCCGTGGTCTGAAGTAAGTTTTGAAGTAATTGGCTTACCTGTCAGGTGGAAAGAAATTCTCTATTCTGTGGTCAATGTTACAACATTTCCATGGAAGCTCTGAAGCAGGGTGTGTGATAGAAAAGCTGCACAGAGCTACAAGAGGTTTCCTTTGAAAGATACCCTGGATTCTTGTTCTCCTCACATTTGGACTGGTGAAATGGTGCTTACAAAGCAGCTACAAGCCATGGCTGAACCGGCCATTCCAATCATGGCTTTGATCCCAGGCCACATTCCTGTGTCCTTGTCTTGCATCTGGACATAAATCCCCTCCCTCCTTTGTTCCCTCCAGTGGTGACATGGCCATGCCTCCAAGTCCCATGGCAAGCATGCCATATTCAGGTCATGCAGGAGGGTGACAACCTCAATGTTTCCTGCCACCCTATTGGAAAATTCGTGCAGAATTCCTGTTCAAAGCATCAAATACAGGCAGAGAGCTCGTCTCTTTTATTCCAGTGGGTCCCTTTAAATGCTTCAAGCATGCATATAACTGTGCTGCTGAACTCATGCAATGGGACTTGTATATATGCCCCACTTGAAAGAAAAAATAAAAAAGCATAAAAGAAAGCAAGCCTTTTAAATATAGTGAAAAAACGTGTCAGAGAAATGATCAGGGGAGGTCATCAAGCTGATAAAAGGGAAGAACAAACCAACAAACCCAGCTATAAAATGCAATCACTTGATAAAGAGGCTCCCAAGGCCCTTCCAGCTGAGTGTATCAAAGGATGCTGTACAGAGAAAAACCTTTGCAAGTGCAGAGCTTGGCTGTGTGATTACACATACATTACACACACATTATTATTATTTACTGCTCTGCTTGGTTAAAAGAAACACCATCCTCACATTATATTGTCAGCTTTTCTTTAAGCAGAGGTGTATAACTCACCAAACAACCACACAGAGGTTGCAGTGTGAAATATTGGTTCACGTATGCTAAGAGCAAGAACAACTTGTTGCCCTCATAACAATTGAATGTTTCAATTTCTAAACTTGCATGTACATGCCACAGTGCCAAAGCTGGGTTTTTTCACATGGAATCTTTCTCCTTTCTTGGTGATCTTTTTTAATTTATTTGTTTTGGTTTTGTTTGGAGTTTAGGTTTTGTTTTGGTTTCTGGGGGGTATTTTTCTGCAGGGGGTGGTTTTTTGGGGTTTCTTTTTTGGGGGGGGTTGTTTGTTGGTTTTTGTTGTTGGTTTTGTTTGGGGTTTTTTGGGTTTTTTTTTTTAGTAAGTTACAACAGAAGAAAAATGTTAAAGCCACCCACTGTAATAAGAGTCAGATTTCTCTCCTGGGCTGGGAGAACTTGCAGTTGTCCTAATAGCACCTTTAGAAAGTTTCTGAGATGGTGATTTTATACAGTTAATGAAAGAAACTAAAAGCCATATGCTTTATTCCATGTAACTTATAAGAGCTATGTTATTTCAAAATAACTAGAATTAAACTGTCCTCAAAATACAACCCTTTGTGAGAAAAGACAGGTATTAAATTACAAAAATCAAGCCAATAGTAACACACAGAAAGTGGGGCAGCATCAAACATACCCTCACCATTTCTTCCAGACCCCAGCCTGGGCTGGTGCACACCCTGCAGCACCCCAGGCATTCTGCTCCAGCTATTCTCTCTGACAGAAAGGGGGTCCCATGGGGCATGTTGGGACTCTTCCTTCCTACTCTCTTCACAGTGTCTGTGAAAAGCACAGCACAGCCCTCAGATTCCCTTTTAGGTGCCTACATTTCCTTTCTGCCTTACAGAAGTGCCCTCATTCTCTCCCAGCTCTCCTGGCACAGACCATGCTGTCTCCATTTGCAGTCACTGTCACTCCCCTGCCCTGGTACATGAATTGATATTCATTGACCATAAGTGCTGGAAGTTTGTCCATTACCCCAGGGAAATCATTTGACCTAAAAACTCCTAGTGACCCTCCCCTGACCTCTTAAACCTTTGCAGTAGGAGCCAGGAATTTTGTGTTTATTCATCTCCCAGCTTTCTAAACATAAAAATGTGCAGGGTCCCCTCACCTCCCAGGTGCTTAAGCAAAGGCTACCAAAGCTCAACACTCACCAAACATGGAGAGAAGCCCACAGGAGAACCAGACAACCAGGGAGAAGCCCACACTGCCAGAGTTTTTCAGTACTCCCTTGGGGGAAATGAAGATGCCACTGCCAACCATGCTGCCGATGAGCAGCGAGAAAGCTCGCAGCAGAGTTATCTTTTTCCTCAGGAAGATGGCCTCTTCTTTCTTGTCTTTCCCCATGGCTTTCTTCTAATCACAGAGGAAGGTCACACATTCAGGAGTTACAGCCTCTCAAGTGTCCTCAAGGCTCACCTGTAAGACAAGGAGTTAGGGATTCAAGGATCTTCTTCTCTGGACAAATTTTTTTTCAGTGACCTGACAAGAGCTGTGGAATCTGTTCTCCTCAGCTGCAGGAAGCACCAGCCAAAACCACAGGTGTGTAGAACACCCTTGGTATCACCTGTCTCATCAGTACAGCTCCCAAGACACTTTAAGTGTTTTCTGCTTCTTCTTCCAGGCAGCATTACATGCTGCGTGCCAGCCACACCTCAGGAGGATTCCCAAATTTGACTTTGAGTAATGTCAGACTGCCCAGCTTAGAATTGGAACTGGCCAGCTTAGGGTTAATTTAATGGGATCTAATATGGGCATACATCGATTTCAGCTCACTGTCAGAAAACAGATTTAAAGTTGCAAACCTAACAATCAATATCTTGATAATCTCTGAGCTTAGAAAAACATTAAACTGCATTAGTTGGTGCACAGAGAGAACTTAAGCTTTTTTAACTTCCTATCTGCCCTTGCTGAATGAACTAGCTCTGATTTCCTCACTAGAGTTCCATTTTATCAGTGCTTCTTAATATAGTGTCAAGCTTTTTTGCTTTCTAAGTACTGAAGAGTCAGGAATAAGTAATGTTTACAATTGTAAAACCAGACTCAGACATTACTAACAGACGTGCCATTTCTTCTATTAATATAAAAAATTCCTTGGTAATAACAGCAGCAGTGAAGTCTTTCCTAGAAAAGAAGGAACTTCAGACACTTCAGGGATCATGAGCTGATCCAGATTTACTTCTCACAAACTGCAGCAACTTCCCTCTTGCCCTCCTTGTCTCTCCTGCCTCTCTCTATCACCCCTAAACCAAGAAACTCACCTTTTGCTTAGGTAAGTAAGATGAATTCAGGTCAGTTACTACAGCCTAATTTGCTGTAGCAAACCTGTCTGTAGTTTCCCTAATAGCCAGGTAGATGTTTTACATCAGTAATTATCCCTGGTAGAGCAGGCAGGACAGGTCTGGAGCAGAAAATTTGGCTCTTGTCCGGTCTCCCACCACACACCCCTAACAATGCTCACACACTCAGCTCCAGTGCTTTTTTTTTCATTATCCTAACACAGTAAATTGCATTATGGTGAATATTTGCCCCAGCTGTACATTATTGCAAAGTTACACTTTACATGAGACCCTATTTTATGGGTTTCTTGAATAATTCAGTAATTGCAGCAGTGTGTCCACAAGGAGACAGCGGTCACCTCTAGAAGCAGATCTAGGCATCCAGAAATTACTTTCTTGGTAGAGAGATAAAAATGTTCCCCTAACTTTGAGGGGACAGTTCTTGTTAACACTCACACACGATAGGTCTTTGCATGCCCCGTGTAAACTCAGTGTGACCAAGGTCTTTTCTCCCCCATCCCCAGCTCTTTTCCCACCTGGAAGCTGGTGGGAGGAAGTGGGGTTATCACTTTCTCTGCACACATATGACAAGCACATGCAGAAAACCCTTTCTCCTGCCAGCAGCATGAGCTGCTTTCTCTGAGATTGTGCCAAGCCTGCACAAGCATCTTCTCAACCAAACCAGCCAAGTTTAGTTATTAAACCTCTAATGAGTCCCACAGGACTCCTTAAGGCTCAGATGGGTCACATCAGCCTCATCTGGTCCCACAGAGCTGCTCCTCAGAGTCCCAAAACCTCACAGGGCTGCTAGAGACAGTGGCTCTGGAAGAGCAGGGATAGACCCCTGGGAGCCTCCCAACCCCTCAGCTGCAGTTCCCTCAGACACCAATTAATTACCTTAATGAGAAATACCAATATCATCTGGTATTTCTCAGCTGAAATGAGACCCACACAGCATTCATTTGCAGGGGTGAAACACAGAGCCTCACCACATGGAAACCGAACTGAAGAGAGATGCTGTGCACAGCAAGGTCTAAGGCATCGTTCAGAGATAATTAAAAGTGCACTTATCTGTTTGGCTGGGTTTTAAACAGAGCAGGTGCATTTACAATCCATCAGACTCCCATTTCTGCTGGGATCCCGAAGCTGCAGAAGACAGCGTCTCTTTGCAGGCTCTGAAATTACACAGAGAGAGCAGGGGAGGAACAAAATAAGGAGAGATCAAATCAAATTTACAGACCAGGTTAATGATCCAAAGTAAACACCAAACTCCGTACTTCTGTCCCCATGACTTTTTTTTTTTAAATTTTAATTCTACTGCCATGCAAAAGTATGTGGAGATAAAACAATCCAGTCCAGTAAATTTGAGAAACGTGAAATGTATCAGTATTTGTTCCACAAGTGGTTGAAGGAGGAGGAAAAAAGGCGGAAAAGGGAAAAAAACATAAAGAGTAACAGAAACCTAATGAACAGAGCTTCAAAGAGTCACCTAGCAGAGCCTACAGCCCAGAGAGACCATTCCTGCCTGCTCTGCTTTCCAGCTACATTCCAGCACCAGGCACATTAAAATTCAGGGATGTTAATCCTTGTGGCAATGCTTAAGAATATTCACAATGTGCTTAGCACAAAGGAAAGAGCCAAAGCTGCTTTTTGTTCACCCCTTTGACTCAAACAATAGGCTCCAAATCCTTCTTGTCCCAAAATGCAGTACCTTTACATGAGAGAGATCATCAGTCAGCAGGGCTGGAGAAAAACCTCTACTCAAACCTATTTCACAACTTATCACATATACTGGATCTTTCCTTCCTCGTTCTTCATTTACACTGATTTTATTGTTGGTTTGGGGTTTTTTAGCTGTTAATCTTACCTCACAAGCACTGGAGCATGGACAGAGAGGGAGGAGACAGGCGTGAAGAGAGAATCATGTCTGTAACTCGTGGTGGTGTCCAGAAGCCCCAGCCAAGAGCAGGACCCACTGTGCTCAGCACAGAGGCAGAGTGGATGTGGCTCTGATGAAAAGCTAGTGAGATAAACAAGGAAGCTGGAAAAGGAGAGGAGGGAGACAGCATCATTCTCAGCTGGGAGCTGAGACCTAGAAGAACCAGTGACCTTTCCCATCCCATCCCACAGGGAGCGGGTGGCATCCCTGGAAAACAGACTGTACCTCCAGAGTTCAATGACCTACCCCCCAAAAAACACCCCAGCTACTAGGGAATATTCCTAAATATTTACAGCTGTATTTTCTTTGCATCCTCAATCAATATCATATAGCCAAGAGCAGGTTAACCCTTTCCTTTTCATACTGCAAAAGATGCAGGCATTAAACTATTCCTTACAGTCTCACTATTTTTTCTTTTTTGGTGCCCAAAATGTCACTCTAATTCAATGTCTACCACGAGGCACAGAATCTAACTAAATAAAATCAGCAGTGAATGGGAGCTTTTTTATTCATGCATGAAAGTAACATAAATAAGCTTTAATGAGGCTGGTGGTGGTCTGTTCTGGGAACTCAATCAGAAAATCTATTTAGGAGACCTGAGAGATGTTTGTTTATAGACCAAAATGAACACAAGAAACAGGCTGAAAGGAAAAGACATGCAGCTCAACTTCTTTTCAGCATTCTACTGCTGTTTTGCCACCCTGGATAAGGAACCAAAAGGGACAGTAGTTAATAAATCAGGCTCAGGCTTGCAGCCCCAGATGTAGTAATAAATCCATACAATTACCTTAGGTGCAAATGTAAAAAAGATTTCCATGGGCTTCTCTTTCTACAGAATTTCACAAATATCATCTTGTGAGCTGTCTACGAAAAGGCTACTATTTCCTAATATTTCTGTCATAATGAAAAACTTTTTGGCCTAGACAGCAAAATTGCTCTTGGTTCAGGTCACAACACTTCTATAATCTCATTTAGGCACTTCCAGTTGTCCTTCAGACAGGGGTAATTTTTCTGGAAAACAAGCTGATGGTATGGTGAGTCTGGACCTGTTGATGATATGAGGATGACCTTTTAATTGGGAACTCAGAAGTATTGAATCCACACTTTGGCTAAAAAATGCACTAAACCAAGACTAAGTTTTTCAAGCAGCTAAATTCCTGTTGGCTTGAGAGTTCCTTCCTACCAGGATTTATATGCTACATCAAGTTTAAAATTCTTCATTAAGACCAGCCTGCCAAAGCAGACATTACAAATGGAGATGTTTTATAACCATAGTGCTGATTTATTTCCAGAATGCACAGGTCATACAGCGTCATCTCACTTTCCTAGGTGTCTGATTATATCTCTGCACTCAGCTGCCACAAGGAACTTGCATTTCTGTGCATCCAGAACTGATTTCCCATTAATGTTGTAGTGCAGGAACATTGGTCCTTTCATGAATATTTCTTCTTCACATGTTGCCAATGACACATAAAACACACATCTGGAGAGATGCACACCTGATTAAAAAGGACTCCAGTCTTCTTCTCCAGCCCCAGTTATCAGAGACTGTCAGAAAAGTGCAACAGCATCCCTGTATGATGAACTAACATGATTCCTCTTTCTTACAAGCAGGAGCAGGGAATACCCAAGGCACTTGCCTCCCAGCCCATCAGATCCAAAGGAGCAACAACACCCTGAGCATCAGGCACTGGAGCACATGAATCCTAGGAAAACAAAGAAAAAACACTTAACAAGAGACTGTCTCACATAGTTGTGTTTCCTGAGGCCAACATCTTGCCTCTACATTATCTCTGCTGGGGCACAGTGCAGGGAAGTGTCCTCAGAGCTTTGTTCTTTTGTGGACAGTCCTCCAAGTAGCAAGCTGTTTTCACTCTCCAGATCAGACCTCCTCCCTGGAACAAGACAATTTGTCCTATTCAAAACTGTTTTCTTAGCTGCGTAAGACAGAACACAAACAAAAATAAATCTAAACTTTTCTAGCAGAAGGCACCCAACAGAGAAGTCTAATGTTGTAGAGAAGTACAGCCAAATTTTCCCAAATAAGAATTCTTCTCAAGCACTACAAATTTTAAAAAAAAAATCCATATAGAGAAACATCCCCCCTCATTCCAATAGTTTACGGCACTGTATCAGTGCTGAGGTCTTGGGGTTTGTCTGCCTTTGACCTGGAGCTGGGCAGTGCCAATGCTCAACAGCTCTCACTCCTGCAGGGAAAATTCCTCTATGAACCAGGCCTTTGTTTTACCTCAGGCCTTGGCTGAGGGCTATCAAGGACACTGCTTCCTAGCCACTGCTTGGTGACGTAGAAAAAACACAAGTTTGAGAGACTCAGGCTGCTCTGTGGGAGCTGTTACTCATCCCTGGGGCTGCTGCTCTGGTGGGGTCTTTACCAAGGCCAGTATTCCCATCAGCAATGGGCCAATGGCACCATCATCCAGAACCAGCTGGTGCTTTAGAGCCACAGACTAATCCCTAAGACTCTCCATAAATATTCTGCAAGACCAAGACACACTCCCAGAATGAGGGAAAATGCCAAAACACCCACGCTCCTCACCAGCTTTCCTCACAAACAGGTAATTTCACACTAATACCCGCTATTTTATCCTGCTATAAAGCCAGCTCTCCTGGTAAAACTCCTGCTAGAGTCAAAGAAACCCTCTGCTGCTTTTTTTGATGTCAGATGGTGGGCCCCATCGATGGGGGTTCCTGATCTACTCAGCTTTAACCATTTGGAACAGAATCCTTTGGGACCTGACTGAAGTAATAAAATTCCTCTTTCCATATTGCTTCATATATTACATTACTTTCCCCCTTAATCTCACTGCAGTACTGATGATTTATCACCTCAGGCCTCCAGTTCCCCTCAGACTCGACCTCGGTGCCTGGGTTTGCTCCTACTCTTCCCACCTTCAAGGAATTCAAAAGAAAATTTAAACATTAAAAAACAAAACCCTTTACACCTGCATTAGTCACTTACTTTGATTGCTACTCATGGTCTAATTCACAGTTAAACTTCAGTATTTTATGCTAAATCACCCACTCTGGCACCTGACTCACACAGAGCCCAACCTCTGCCTCGAACACACCTCAGG
The DNA here is from genome assembly GCA_013397245.1 of Thryothorus ludovicianus. Classification (NCBI taxonomy): domain Eukaryota; kingdom Metazoa; phylum Chordata; class Aves; order Passeriformes; family Certhiidae; genus Thryothorus; species Thryothorus ludovicianus. The sequence continues at coordinate 121,824 of VZTB01006163.1, read as the reverse complement.
GTGGGGGGAGTCTCTCCTTTTGGCCTTTCTGCTCAGCTGTTACTCATTTAATAAAATATAAGCCAAGTATACAATTATGCTGGAACGAACATGTTTCCTTGTTAGGCTTCTTTGGCTCTTATCCAGCAATTTTCAGGCAATAGGGATTTATATTTTACTGCACAGAATTTCAGATTAATTCCTTGCCATTTTCCAGGCCTCTGATGGAAGGAAGGGGAATAAGAAGGGTTTTTTCTGACCTCTACCTCACCCCCCATGAGACAGCACAGGAACACATGTCCTGGTCTGTCCTGGGTAATAGGGAGTAGTGACTTGTAAAAAGACAGCTTTTTTTTTTTTCCTATAATATGGCACCTTATCATGTCAGGCAGTGCAGCCCATGCCAGCTTCCCAGAGACAGAAGGATGGCACCAGAAACTAATCAAACACCCAACTCATGTTTTTTTCTGGTACCATACAGGCCACCCCCCATTTTCACTTGTATTTAGGGAGAATCAGATTCTAGGAAAAAGCATGTCAACAAAACCAGATCAACATGCTCACTGGGAAGGTTAAGTCAACACAAGGGCATGTTTATTCAATTTTTCTGTAAGTACAGTCATGGAAGTATCTGCTAGGAAGGATCTCTGGGTGCCTCTGGCCCTGTCTCCCATAAGAAGCAGGATTGTTGCCAACACTAGCTCAGATCATCCCTTGCTTTGCCTAACCAAGTCTTAAGCCCCTTCCAGAGTCCCTGACCTCTCTTGGTAACCTGTTCCAGTGCTGCACCACCGTCCTGTGCAGAAGCTTCTCCCAAAGGCCACTCAGAACATCCCAACCACTGTTTGTGGCTGTCATCCACAGCCATGTCACCTGTCACTCCAGAGGCCTCCAGGAGCTCACCCTCACAGATCAGCTCACAGCAGCCTTTGGTGATGGTCCTTGCCACCCCTCCCTCTCCAGCAGCCAGGGCTCCACCATCCCCCAGACATTCACTTTTCTTTGGATTTCTCTGAAGTCTGTGGATTCAACTCTGCTGCAAGTTGGGATTGCTTAAGCACAGAGAGCTACAGGAAACGAAAGGCATCAACTGGATATTCCCCTCCAATCTGGAAGCTCCAGCATGTCTCTGATGTCCCCTGAGCCCCACATTGAAACGACCTCCAGCCTTGGAAACTCTATTTTTGGTGCTTTTTTTTTTTTCTCCCCTCCCTCTCCTTTTTCCATCCTGGACTTTGAACCTCCCTATGATCTTGTCCGCATGATTGCATCATTCATGGCAGGTAAGGTCAGCATGAATAGAAGGAAGTACAAACAGCACTTCACACAGCACGCCAGCAGCTGGGGGAACCTGCAGCCAGCAGAGGTTAGGGACCCAGTCAGGTCTAATAAAGGCCTGCATCAGTGGAGGGGCAGGAACAACAATTGTGATTATTCATGTTGAAACAGAGGTCACTGCATCTCCTGCTTCAGAGGCAAATCTGAGCCCTGTGGGGTCTCTCAGGAGGAGATTTCCTTTGTGCATAGCACTGAGCCAGGGCAGCCCAGCAAGGCTCTAGTGCAGGCTGCACAAAGAAAGACATACCATGTGTTTTCTTTCCCTTGTCACTGTAGCTCAGCACTGATGCAGAATATGCATGAGGGAGGAAGGGAGGACTTTCCCTTACAGGACTCGGCTGTAGCCCAGTGAGAGGTTTGGATCTGAGGTCACTGTGGCCAGTACCAAGGAGTCACCATCCTGAATATGAAAGATCTGAATCCAGCTCCCCTCCTGGCTGGCTTAAAACAATACCAGCCAGTGTGTCCCTAGCTCCTGGCATCTCCACACGGCTCCATCTTGGGAGTCCTTCCTCTGCAGGCACCAGCAGTTCAAACCTCTGCTTGTTTCTGTCCCCAGCTGATGTGCCATGTGAGAGGAGGAGAACAAGGGGACTGTTCAGGGCAGCTACTGCTTTCACCAGGTAGAGGCAGGACAAAGAGGCTGTTTGCTCTGGCAGGGGCTGCAGCACTGTCAGCAGTGCTGGCTGCCTCGTGGCACACCCTCTCTGTGGCATCAGTGATTTGTGAGAGGTGCCTCATGGAAGTGAGAACATTGCAAAATTCAGGACATCTGTAGAAATTCCAGATTGATGGGCTGCTGAAACGTAATTATGAAAAGTATTAGCAATTGAATTGAGAAGGCATTACAAAGCATCTAAGGAGAAAAAAAATAAACTAACATGCTGTGATTGATGTAAGCACGTAACAGCCTCCACATGTCACTGGGACCAGCACAGTCTGCACCAGCTGAGGCTTCTTCCAGAGATGGAAAAACAATTCCAAGGGGAGCAACTACACAGCTGGGGCCAAGCCCTTGTTCCCTGGCACAGTGCTGGTGAACATTGTGGGCCTCTGTTGCCACACAAAATGGGTTTTCTGGGGCACAAGGCCTCTGGCCACAGTCTGGGCTTCTGCACTTGTCAAATCTTGGGACTGAAACATAATCACTTGGGATGAGTTAACTAGATGTCAGCAATACTCCTCAGCCCTGTTCAGAATCAGACCTCTGGGCCCCCAAGAGTGTTTCAATCAGCAGGTGCTGAGCATTCCCAGACTTCACCACCACCACCGACCACTTTCTATCCCACTGCAGCCTCTGACAACAGCTGACCTGGCCCTTTGGTGCTGAGCTCTGGAGAGATTCAAGGACAAACAAAAAGGGAGGTGATGGTCAATGTTGCTCCCTGGACTCACCAACGTGGCCAAGGTTGTTAAACAATCACCCTCTCCTTTCCCAGTGTCTCTTTGGCTGCCCCCAACAGGCATCCTAATATCAGTTTGGTAAAAAAGCTGGGGAAAAGTTACCATTCCAGATCAAACAGCTCAGATCCAAGTGCCAGGTCAATGGGTCACACATTATGCAACAGTACTCACATGCAAACCACATCTAGCCTCTTGCTGTACTTTGATAAAGCACATCCAGAAAGAAGATGCAACATATCCTGCATATCAGTGGAGACAAGACAGTATTCAGAGATTATCTGACATGCATCCAACTGTTTCTGCTTAGCAGGTGGCTACTCAGCAGCAGCTACAGAGGATACCAAATCACTCAGTTCTGGCCATCCCTGTAATTCTCTCATCCCTCCCCAGGCATTTAGTATTCTTTTAGATGAAGGAAAGGTGAAAGAAAAGGTTTCTTGGGTTGTTTTTTCCCCTTCCTCCCCTACACTCCTTTCGTTTTGTCCTGAGAAATATAATTTTAAAAGGTGCCAGCAGAATGCTACAGACCTGTAGCTGATGGAGAAGCAAGCCATAATTTCAGCCCCAAGTTGTGGGGTACCCGACATATCTTTCCACAGGTTTCAGCAAGCTTCAGGTAAAGACCTCCAGGCTAAGGAGGGAAAGAAACCACAAACCCTTGCACTTTGATCACAGCCTCAAGCAATGAGGAGCCTGGGATCCTCGAGGTGCAGCCTTTGGGGTCCCTATCCCCATGGTGTGCAACATCAGCAGCACGTACATCCAGCAGTGACTGCTCCCACCCAAGGGATGCCTGCAGATGGTTTTTCCAGGAGGCCTTGGAGACAGCTTGAGCATTTTGCTGCTGGATCAGGCTTTCTGCAGTGTGGGCAGAGACCCTGCAGCTGCACGAGGGCTGGCAGGCGCCACTGGCACCGCGCAGCCAACGCAGAAAATGCTGCCCTGCCCCTCACTCCCAGCCCACGGCATCACCAGGGCCTTGCATCCTCTCAGCAGGAAAAGCTAAAAAATAGGCACTGCAGAACAAACCACAGGAAACACAGCCCTCTCTGGGACAGAAGGGACTTGTTGTACAGCACATGCTGTAGACACTGGAACACAGAGGAGGAGTGTAGGTTTGGCACTTGAGTGCAAACACTATGTCCCTGCAGTGCTACATCACTGGCTGCCCTAGCCTTAAATATTTTGGTTATTCATCTAAGCTTCTATATTCTGAAATATGTAATTTTCAGGCTTTTCTGGAAGCTCTTCAAATGCAGAATGTCTTGGTCCTTCCTCCCAGACAGCTTCCACCTGCAGGGAAAGACAGCCTTGTCACTAAAAGCCTCATTTTCAGCTGCCTCCAACTGTTTATCTCTGCAAAGCAAGCAGCCAGGGCCATTTTTCTTCCTGCTTTGGCTGTAGGTTCTTCAGAGCAAGAAGTTATTGGGCATGAAGGCAGCACGGACCTTGGCCAAGCTCTGTGCATGCAGATGTGTTCATTCTCCTTCCTTGTTTTGCTCTGGAGTGAGAGTCTTACAAAGGACTCAGGGAAGCACAGATACAATGCCACCCCACCCACCCAGGTGTTGGTGCCTCCTGAAAAGCCCAGAGCCCCTGCAAACCAGCTTGGGTGTTAATCCCTGGCTCACAGGAATGCTGTGGGAAGGGCAGGACCTGCGCTGCTTTGTGGCAGTATTTTCATTTGCTGTGTTTCCAGAACAGCTCCTCTCTTTTGGCAGATAGCAGGGGTGGGCAGGTAAAGCTGCTTCTGAGGGAGACACTCCCTCTTCAAGTATCTCACTCCAACTGGCAAAGGCAGGGGAGACACAAGGAAGAGCAGCAGCTCTGGAAAGGGAATCAACAGAGGCAACCACAGGGAACCAACAGGAAGACAGGGGAATTGGAGATTAAAACATCAGATTGAAAAGGAACAATAAATCCCTGTTGGGGAATAAAACTGGGGGGGTAGAGCAGGAGCAGAATGCAGCTCAATAATGAGGCAGATGGCATTTTCTTTGGGATCTGCAAATCCATTTGGGCTTTCTAACAGACAAAGATGCCACATTATCCAGAAATCAGCTTGATCCATGACCTGCCTCCCCCTCTGCTTTCAGTGGCAATAGCTGCTGGAAGGAGCAGCCCTGGTCCAGCAGCACAGGCTGAGGCCAGTCTGCTCTCACTGGTCCCTGCAGCATCCCTGGACCACAAAGACAGGGTGACAGCCAGGCTCAGTGTCACACACACAGCCTCAGACATGAGGGGCTCTCTAGAACCATTAGGGGCTGAGGGAATCTGGCACAAACACCTTCTTGCTGCGAGGTCCTTGGAGTACTAAAACTGTGGCTCCTCCATCGGGGCAGGGTGGCTCCAGCCATGTGGTTTGCATCTGTAAGGGCTGCAGGCAGCAATGCAGAGCATTCCAGGATATGACACCGTTGGAGCAGGGATATTTCTACCAGCCATCAGCACTTGAGTTCTGGCAGTGCCAAGGCTTTCTTGCAAAACACTCACAGGAAAGGAGAGGGAGGAAAAACAGCAAGCTGCAGATGCTCACATCTAGCCCCCACCCCTCAGTTCCCTGTATTTCATTAGGCAAATAATACTCGGGGTCAATAGCATCAGCCTCTTTCCTGGAAATGAATTAACTACAGCCAGCTCTCAGGTTGCCAGGCTGGGGACCCTGCTCTGCACTCAGCTTCTCTTGGTGTCTTTAGCACAGCGTTGCTTCTGTGTCTCTCCTTTGCTGCAGTTTGGGTAAGACACGTGTCTGAAAGATGGGGCAAGAGCTCCCACCCACACCTTCGGTTTCCTCACGGAACCTTGGCAGAATTGCTCAGGAATAAATGGGTATGAAGTGGTGCACTTTGAAAGGCACCTTCCCATCAGCTGACACGGGCTCTCCTTGTGAGCAGTCAGCTCACACCAGAGGCAGGGGGGCAGGTACAGATCTCACCCAACAGCATTTCACAGTGTTCCTTCTGATGCAAAAGAGTCCAGACTGGCCACATGCAACAGTTGTAGACTGGCCTTGTGTTGCCACTGTGCTTGTAAATGCACAAATGTGCTTACCTCCTCCCTGGCTGCACATCCTTTATGTGTTATCACCAGTATTTCATGGACCATCAGATTTAGTTCTTGCATTTTCTTCTCATGTAGAAGTCCTCATCATGCTTTGGGCTCAAGCTATCTGACTCTCCACAACCCACCTCTGGTCCTTTATTTCAGGCTGTTTGATTACAGAGGGTGCTGTGTTTCTGGCTGGAGCTGGCATGCACATAGTGTTAAGAAAAACTCATTTGTAAGTCTGCAAGGTCAGGGTATTTTTTGAAAAGTAACAACAGATAGGCAGGCATTGTTTAAAATGCATCTCAGACCTTCAGTCTCTAAGGTACTCTGCTTTATCAGTCTTGCTTGCAAAGGACTGAGTATCAGTCCCTGTTCTTTGTGCTTTTTGATGTTCCTGCCTTGTATGAAAAGATGCTACCAAACACCTCTCTGTCCCAACTTAAAATGACCAACAAACAACCAAACCAGAAATAATTGTGCTCCAGTCATAGAAATGCCATGCCAATCCCCACAAGCTGATTTTTTTTCCAGGGAGGTTCCTTACCTCTAACAGTGCTGATAGAAAGTCGATATTTAACAGAAGAGATGCCACAGAGATACACTTCTGTTTCTGGAAATAAACCTGAAGGCCATATTGGACATGTCCTCACACCCCCAACATGACAAACTTGCCACATGGCACCAAGGACAGCCACAGCTGGATCTCAGAAAGCTGCCTGGGTTTATCTGCAGACTGGTGAGGAGACATGAGGGAGAATAATGCAGTTGCAGTCCTGAAAAACTGTAATAATTCCAGGGTCTACATAAACATTCATCCAAATGACTCCGCAAAACCCAAGGGACAAGTGCATCATCAACTTTCTCCAAGTCCTTTCAGTTAGGAAAACAAGTTGCAGAGCAGAGTTTTTTCAAAGTCTAAAGTAGCAATGAAGTGCCTTCAGTGGTAACAATTCCTCAGCCCAGCTGAACAGCACGTGGCTTTCTAGAACTGTTTGTTGAGGCATGGCATATGTAGATTTCACTGGGAACTTTTTTTTTTCCTTCTTTTCTTTTGAATTCTCTCCTGTCTTTTCATTTTAGTGACAGATAGATTGCAAGATGGATGCCAGTAAGGAGATACTTGAAGCTTTTCTTTCATTCCTGTGACATTCAACACTCACTTTAACCAACAACCACAAACCTGTAGAAGATTGCACTGGATTCTCACCCGTGCTTCCTCAAGGAGCCAATGCCTAAAAACTGATGATGGGTCCAAAATCCTCCTGCATGTTTTACTGCATGCACAAACACCTATGGGGCAAATTAGGCTAGAGGAACTCTGTCAGACAACCTAAAGCAGGGAAGCTGCAGGGAAGATCAAAGAACCAAGTGAAAAATAAAAGGTTGTCACACATTACACAAGGAAACCCTGCAGGAAGATGCATTTTCTCTGCCTTCACGTGGGTATCTTCAGCCCCTGACAGCACAGCCAGGACTATGATGTTGGTTGTCTGACAGACAGGACTACTGAAAACTCCAAGTCTACCAGAATAGCACAAACCTCCCACAGATCCAAGCCACAAAAACTGTCATGAGTTGCTATTTTCAATTCCCTCCTCTCTCCTCCAGTCTTCTCCCCAAAAACAGCTATTGACTAAAAAAAAAAAAAAAAAAATTGTTTTATTTCAAGACAGTGGCTATTTTAAGCCCAGGTTACTTTCAAATAAAAATAGAATTGTTTCCCTTTTTTTCCCCACTGAAGGAAAGCAGTATTAAAACCTAATCTCCTTTCACACACTACATAGGTGCAAGGAATTTGCATATTCCCTGCAGAAGAATGCTGTGGGAATGACATCCCATACACATCTCCTGAGTTCTTGGGAACTGGAGGTAAACTTGAGGACCAGCTGAGAGACGCAATAAAAAGATTGGCTTTATTCTATTGTAGGAATATCCCTTTGGCTGTGACCCTGCCATTTTAGTCATGGTTTCTCTGGGGTACATCATGCCTAACATCTCCCACTGTACATCCCTGAGAGCAGAGGAAGTGCTGGCCCCCGAAGCTGTATCTGGGGTGAGCACAGTCCTTTGTTTTTACCGGATATTTTCAGGGTAGCACAGAAAAAGCAATCACATCTGGGACCACCTCAAGGGGCTGCTGGCAAAAATCCAGAGGCTCCACAGAAGAAGCAGCAGATTGCGGATTTCGATGCCTCGGGCAGGATGTCTGCTTCCACAATGGCTGGGGAAGGAAGCAATATAAAGGGAGATGGTCTGATAAGAGCACGGCTGGGATAAAAAGACTCTGTTCAGAGCTAATTTCTTTCAGCAAGAAGAAAGGTACCCACAGTCACTGGGTTACAGGCATTAGCCTCTCACATCAGTGAAAAGGGAACTGGTTAGTCTTGAGGCAATGTTGAATACTAGATTTTAAAACAAGTACAAAAATAGACAGAGAGCAAAACAGATGTGACAGACAGTGGGCTCTCATTCATCTTGTAGTTTTGCAGAAAGTTGTTAAAATAATTTCTTCATCAATTTCAACACTGGAGGCTCTGTCCTGCTTTGTCACGGACAGAGGAAAATTCGAAGCTGCAAGGTGCAGCTTTGTGAAATCAAGCATGATTTCCACAATAAAAACTACCAGGCTTTAACTTACAAATTTGTTCTGCCGTCCTTGGATAACTAGGAACATTCACGTTAGTGAACAGAGTGGCATTGCTGACTCGCCTATAAAGAGCTTCACTAAAACTTTAAAAAGCACTGTACCATGGGAACCCTCAATTTTTCTGACTGCCAGCTGGTCTTTATGCCACCTCGCCTTATTTTTTTACCAAAGGGAAAAAGACAGATTTTGGAAGTAAAGTTTGAGGCCAGGATTCTCTGTATAAACAAAGTCATTCACAGTATGATGGATAATCACATTCTCTTTTCTTCCCAGCACCTGCCCACGGCACATTGTCCCACCAGCCCTCGGGTTTGGCTCGTTTTACCTTTTCCAGGCGTAGTTTTATTTTGTGCATTCCTACGTCTAATGCCAGCACTGACAGCATCAAGGGGATGGCTGCCCCTGCGCTGCTCGGGCTCGAAGTTCCCTCTTTGGAGAAATTCCGGAGGCTCGGAGGGACGCTGCTGTGCCATGAGCTCCTCCTGGTGGACAGGAACCCTGGATTAACTTCCCTGTGTTCGGAGCTCAGGGATAAAAACACAGCTTTTGAACATGAACACAGCTTTCTACTACTCTTCTGTGCTCAAGAAATGCATAAAGTGGAAACGTAAAATGAGCCACATATTCTGGGAGTGATGTAAAGGCTTTCATTCCTCACTGCTTGCACATGTGGCTGAAGGGAATGAACACATCCTTACCCCTCCTATTTGAGGTATTTCTCATAAAAACCACAAGTTTCACATTTTGTTCTGAGCAGAATAATTCATTTCACTTGCTTTCCAGTCTTGTATGACCCACAGCCAAGGAAATGCATCCTTCCTAAATATATATGTCTGCTGAGGCATTCTCCATGCTGAGTCTGCAGGACAGCAAGAGGGAAAGAGGAAGGAGTTATCCCTACCCTCTTCTGAGATTGGAATAGAATGGATAGACTGGGAAAATCTATTCTACTCAAATAGTATGGGTAAAAATATTACAGAGTTGAATTATAAGTAATCCTGGCCCAGGGTGTTAACTAAATCTCTTTGTTAGGCACTGCACAAGCATCCAGCATCCAACAGCTGCCATCCCAGAAAGGATCTGTCACAAGTGACAAGCAGCAACACCCAAGTGAAACAAGAGGGAGGAAAGAAAACAATTTTAAGAGTTTTTGCAAAGACTATCACTAGCAATGGTCCCCATTCCCTTTCTGGCTGCCATTAAAATATGACATTACAATACTGCAGAACACTTTCTGATTTCTTTATATATATAATCATATATTTATATATAGTCATATATTTAAATATATGAATATGTGAATACATGTATAAATGAATTTATATTATTTATTAATACACACTCTACCAGCCAGGTAGCAGGAGCATAACCTTGGCACTACACCTGCCTTTGCTCAGAGCCTTGCCATCAAAAACCAACCTGACCTACTGGAAATTTCAGAAGGAGGCATCAGGCTGTTTCTTCAGGCTGTTCTAGTAGAAACTGTTGTTAATCCTGTCCATTTTCTGCAAACACCCAGGATGCCTCACATCAGAGCTATTAAACCCAGCATCTCGCACCAGAAAGGCTTTTAGAAATGTGTTGTCCAGGACATCCTTCTGATGACTCGGTACAATCTTCAGCATCCCTTCCCTTTTTTTCCCCTTGCTGCTTCTATATTATCACTGTCTCTTATTACATAAATGAGATGCAAACCATGGACTTCCAAAACCTAGATTTTGCTCAGGTTCTGTCACAGACAGGGAGGGAGAAGTGGATTACACCATGGATCAGAGGCACAGCCTGGCCCTGTGTCCAGCTGCATTCCTGTGTAGACAGTATTTACCTCTCATGCCATGTCCCATTTAATGCTTGGTCTCCCTCCCAAGGGTACAGCTCAGCATCACTTGTGGTGTTTAAAGACAGGCAGAGCTGTCCAGCAGCCTTTGCAATTCCATCAACTCAATTTGCAGTAGTGCACTGCACAGCTCAGAGATTTTCCTTCTCCCCACTCCCAGCACAACTGGGCTGAGTATGAACAGACTTGGAAGTAAAATCGTTCCTCTCAAGGAAGAGCCTCATCTGAACAACCAGTTCTGACATTACTTTTAGGACAGCTGGCATGGCAAATACACCTTGCATGCTCTCCCTCAAGAGGTGCAATGCTTTAACACGTGGGAACAGCTCTGTTCACCAGCATATCAGGATGGGATTTAAAACCCTTTCTACAAGGGCTGGTTGAGCACAGGAAATTTTTTACTGAGCCAGAACCGTAACAATAGCAATTCAAAAACCTTTTGTAAAAAAAGTAAAAAACTCTTTGTAACTAGAAATCAACTTAAGAATGAAGCACAAGACTCAGTATCTTCTTCAAATTAATAACTCAGCTGAAACTGCTGCCCAGTTAAAGCAAGATTTCCACAGCCTACATCCTATTGGAGGAGACCAGAATAGCAGTTTCTAGAGTTTTGCTGGCTTTTAGCTTAGCCAGAACAAAAAACCAACTTGTATCTTTATGACTTACCACCTTGGTGTATGATGCATGGGCAAATGTTTCTTCCAGACAGATATCACATTCTCCAAGTATGGATGGGAACTTTACCCACACTCTTAGCAGCAAAAATTTCTTATAATGAATAAACTTTGGGGCAAAGCATCACAAACAAGCAGACTCTTTGTATACTGTTTTTCTTTTTTTAGTTGACTTATATGTTCCAAAGTAGAGTATTTTTCCAAGACCAAAGCAAATACAGCAGAAGCAGTACAGATAAATAGATCTATTAAGCCAAACACAATTCTTTGAAGATTTGCAGTAGTTATTCTAAAGACTGAGTATAATTTGCTTTCAAGAAATCAGACCTTAGTCTAGACAAAGCAAACTGTGCTATCAGCCAGCTGTAAGGTGGAATACTATGAATCTGGCAATGACAGATTTTATTCACTGTCTTGATCATCAGCTGTTTTTTCTGCAGGTAAAAATTTCAGTCACTAGCATAGTAGAAACCAAGGTGTTTAACAATCCTGGCTGTATCAGAAGGAGTAACAATAACATTCTGGTTTTAGTTTCAGTCCTCATTAACTTTTGGCTTGAGACAGCTGACATTACTTACCAGCACAAAAAGTGTAATTTCAAGGGCTCCCAGGAGAAATACTTCTATACAAAGAAAAAACTAAGTTTCTACAGAAACTACCACTCAGCATGATTGACTTCACCATATTCATGCTATTAGTCAGGTTTCCATCATCAATCCAAAGTTGCCCCTAAACAAAATGAACTGTAAAAGGTTTGGTTGAACGTGTTAGCTACTGAGCTGCCACAAAAGCTTCACAACTTAAGCAGGTCAGGACAAACCCTCTGGAGAGAGCTCAACTTCATTAAATGGACAGAAATGAAAAGCCAGTCTGTAGGCACTTTACCAGTGGGTACTTTACCTCAAACACAGCAGAGTACTGTCGATTAAAAACCAAAATCAGTAACTTTAGTCTCCAGATACCAAGAAGGGTATCTTGTTCATTCCCTGACTTTAGAAATTCAATTCTTTTGCTGGATTTGGTAGCCTTGAAATCTTTCAAATCCATCTGTCCCTCAGAAAAGAACAATTCAGGTAAGTATTTCTCCATCCTTTGCAAACAGCAAAGCAGAAGACAAGAAACTTTGACTTGTAATGAAAATATGGCTCCAGCTGCTGAAGGCTATCCAGTAGCATTTAAAGCAGCACTTGAGATATTTCACATGTTGTCCAGGGTATTATCCTGTCATCCACTAAATAGCTGAGGCAGAAAAAAAACCTCTGAAGTGTAGCTGGCAAAAAACAAAAGGGCAAATAGTAAAGTTGCTTGTGTAGGTTTTAATATGAGCATGAAACTTGTATTTGTGGCCCAGTGAGGAGCTCTCTTAAGTGTATCACTTTAAGACCAAAACATTACTGTGAGCACTGAGTTGAGTGTGACAAATCCAGATGAGTGTTTGATGGAAATGCATAGATTGTAGCATTGCTCCTCAATCACAGTGATTAAAACCTTTTCAAAATATGCAGTTGCTCTGACAGACAAACAGCTCTTTCAGATCTTTGGCAAATCATGGGCTAACCAAATTTAAAATCAGTTTTAACACTGAAAAGATGTAAAGGCATGTCAAAATGGAATGGGAACAGATATCTGGACATAAAAATATTTCATCATCAACCCTTTGTACTTGACTCATGATTTTTCCCTCCACTCAAATGAAATTTGTTTTTGAAACAGCATAAGAAGTTTATGCTCCCCAAATCTGCAATACTATAATGCTTTAAACTTTAGGATACAAAACTTGCCATTTTGCCATGGGTTTTTAACTGTTCCATTAAGCAGCACATGGTTTGATGAGGTCAGCATTCTTGCTCTTTTTCTGTAAAGCACCTGGCACAATTAAGTCAATGAACAGATCTCCTGGTCATTACAGTCAACCTTAAATTCTCTGTAAATTAGAGGCCAGGCCAAGAAGCAAACCTGAGCAGCTGAACAGGATGCTGATATCAAACCCTTCTGCCACCTGATCCTTCCAGTGCCACTGGGGCATCGCTGATCTGAGGCTCCCAGAATGACCCTGAGCACAGCAGGGCAGAGGAAAAGGCTCCACTCCAAACTGCAGGGCGCAGTCAGCCCCCACACACAAACACTGCACTGCCAGCACTGGGAGCACTGGCAGAACTGGGAGCACTGGCAGCGCTGGGAGCTGCCAACCAGAGGATGATGTCTGGAGGGAAAAATCAGCAGGGAAGTCCTCCAGGACAAAAGCAAGTATGGCTAAGCATATGTAAGTGGGAAAGAGAAAGATCTTCTTCCAGAAACTGCACAGGCTTCAGGGAAAAAGAAAAAACCAAAACAACCAATAAATCAAGAGTTGAGTCAGCCATCAGTAGCGTGAGACAAACCTGAACAAAAGCCAAGAGCAAGAATACAAAAATACCATTTGACACCCTTCTTACAGATCTTGATCTCATAATATGATGAATCACAAACACTTCCACCTCTTTTTTATATCAGGATTCAAAAAGAATATACACATCTTCACAAAATGCTTTTAGTTGCCATATTATATACTTGGGTTGAAATGAAATTTGCACTTTGAAATTTTTTTTTAAAAAAAAGGTATGAGAATATTCCCTCGCATTTCTCCACAAAATTTCTCCTTTAAAATGTGACAAGCAAAGGGCACAGAGATTGGACCTAGGAAAGCATTTTTCTCCTGATGATATTCTGTACATTTTACTGTATTTACACTGAAGTAAATGAGCAGAAGTCTGAAGAAATTAAACACTTTCGAGTGCTAAAATCAAAACATAAGCATACAATTTTTTAATTTCAGTATTTTAAAGTACAGAAAGTGGAAACTATGAATATCAAATACAAATTTAAACAAAGCCACTTGTCCTCCCCTAGAATAATCAATGTGAACTACTTATAGAAACTTACAAATTTAAAGTAAAATCAAAACAAAATAAATACTGTACATACACTTTCCCTGCCTGCAGGCAAAAGAGGATGGGAAATACTGTTATGAATTGAAAAAAATGCTCTTAAAGCTGCAGCATCCCATTTCCCAGCCAAATACTTAACACAGTAGTGCGTTTCTGTAAAAAGGAAGACACACATACACCGACCCCTACTGAGCAGACAAGCTAATATTTTCAGAAACATTAAGAAGGAAAGCTAGAAATTAGACTATGAGAGTAGAAAAAGGAGGGAAAGACAAATGGGCCAGCAAATCATTACTACAAAACTAGTAAATATAGCCAAGAACTAGCCCCATTTTTTTTTTCAAATTCCATGTTTGTTTGTTTTTTTAAAAAAAAAGATTCACCAAAGCATTGGCAGCAATAGACATTTCCCAGCAGAAGTGACAATACATATCAATATAATCTCTTAAAGTGATCCCTTTCATTCCCTTCCCACAGCATGAAACTTTTATGGCTTAATTTATATTAAAAGTAGAAAAAGTCCTTTTTTTCCAAACAGAAATGCAGCCTATGAAGAACATGCATCTCCTTATCAGTGCTACTTTCATTTCCCATCCACTGCATGACTTATATCACTCATACTCTCCCACAATGAGGGTTACCAGGGTGGTTTTTTTGTTGGGTTTATTTTTTGGAAAAACGGATGTTGCAGCTTTTCATCTTGTTTAACAACAAACAGTAAGGCCCTTGGTTCCATTTATATTTCTTCTGTCAAAGAGCAGCCCAGGGCTCACTCAGCCCCAGAACTACAAACAGCTTCTAATGGTCTGGAAGTATTTTGTGAATGACACTCTGGAAAGACACAAGGCTCGGGGGTGTGGAGGGACAGGGGGGCTGTGGAGCCCAAGGAGGGCACTGGGTCACTCCAGGCTCAGCTCTGCTTAGTCCCCACAGCTACCAAAAAGGGGGCAGGCAAGATTCCCAACAGCTCTGCCTCTGAAATCCTGAAAATATTTCCAACACTTGCAACTTCACTCACGTCTTGTGAGTGAAGGCAGCTTCTGCCTCAGAGCAAAGCCCAGGGAAAGCTGAAGTGTCTAAAATGTGGTGATGACTCTGTGCTCTTACACCTCTACCAAAGGTAACACAAGCACTTCAACCACCAAAAACAAAAGAAAAAAAATCAAAACCCCCAACCCCCCGTGTGATCAGAAAACAATGATTTTAACTCTCAACATCTAACCCTTCCAAAATTCTCTTTAAGAATGAATTCATGTAGAGTATTATGGGTTGCATAGGTAATCTACCTCAGAGGTCAACAAAGGCTACCCTGTAGCCAGGGTTTATTAGCAAGTACAGTAGGAGAAGAAAAGGGAAAGTTGCTGGAAGAGTCTTTGATATAGTTTCTAGGTGGTCTTTCCATTTTCATGTTTGTTTCTTTTTTTTGCAATTGTAGGAACGTGAGAACTTAAGAGAGTGGGAAAATCCCTACAATATTCCTATTGTTCTGCCTACAAAAAAAATCTAATAGAAAATAAAATTGAGTTTTATGCCAAATGTGAGTTCTCTGACTTTTCAAAAAAAATTATCCTTGAGAACAAGTTACCATAGCAGGCGTAATTCGCTGCTGTCCAGTGCTCCCCATCCCGCCCTCCTCCACCCCCAGTGAGACAGCAAGGAAACAAACTGGGCTTTTTCTCTCCACTACAACAACACAAGGTTCAGTCCATCTACAGAAAGATTGGTGCAGAAGTGATTTCAGCTAGAACACAATAAATATATCTCTACATACAAGTACACAAAACAAGTGAGGTCACCACATCCTCTTCATGAGCTACCAGAAGATTTCTTTTTTCCCCTTTGTTGTTTTCTTTTTTTTTTAATACTGCTCAACATGGCAATTTCTTTAGAATTACTTGTTCTGAGTTGGAGCATCAGATTTAACTTCTGCTGGAAGCATGGATATTTGAAGAAAATGGGAATGAACCTCTGCCTGTTGACAGCCTGTGAAGAGACTATTACATAAATTCATGACAGTGGAGAGCCACTTGGAAAAAAAAAGGTAGAAAATTAGAGTAAAACAAAGGATAAAACCAAGAAGAAATAATATATATGGGTCCAGCCACATCTATGTTTCACCAGTAAGATACAGATAAATAGCGTGGGTGGGCAGAAAAGAGACTTTGAATAAACCAATCACATGTACAAGAAAGCATACTCTGTATTTTAAGATTCCTTACTCCAGATTCTATTCTGGCATACTTTTACTTCAGACAAAATCTGTCTTTAAGGTGAGAGAACTCATTCTTTATTCTGCTCTGAATCTGACTGCTGCCCTAAACTGGAATTTTCTGTCATTAGGAATTGTACAGCCAGCAGGAAGGAAACAGTTTGGTTCAACATGCTAAAGCTAAAACAGTTTCCAAAGCCTGGCAGGCATTAAACCATTTATTCAAGTTTAAACGAAGAAAACATTTATATGGGTATATAATTTTAACTAATATTGATAACATAGTTTATTTCTTTGACTTACTTTGGTGAGAACATATTAGAAGATAGTTAAAATATTCTCTTTTAACTATTTCCATCAAGAAAACATAGCACCTGAGAACAGCAAGTCCTTATAGTCATTTTCAGCACCTGTAGAATACTTCTTAGCTTATCTTCTGCTTTTTAGAAATCCTTTACTAGCTCCATTCCCAATATTCTAAAGGCTGATAACTTGTGTTAAATTTTAAAAAATTAAGAAGACTAAAAACTTGGTTTCGTGAAACACTAATTAGCAAACAAAAAAAAAGTTTAAAAATTCACCCATACAAGTCACAGAACAACTTAAATCCTAATGTAAAAGCAGGGCTGCCAAAAACACTCCTAAACTGTAATTTTCAAGCTCCAGACAAAGTAAAGCTATGAAAGCTACCTGACTTTTTTGCAGTGGCACTAGATTTTGATGTTTCTCCATCTAGAAACAGGATAATAGAGAGCTAACTGGTTCTGACCCTGCAGCAATAAAGAACACCTGACAGCAGAACTATTTCCACAAATTTCTAAAGGCATTCTTAATCTAGCCTAAATAAAAATAACTCTGCACAAATACTCTGGAAAATAAACCTGACTTTGTTTTTAAACCACAAGAGAAAATTATTCCAGTATAGGATATGGAGGAAGGAAAAACTGATGTGGAAAATTAAAATCAATTTGACGACTTGGACAGCTATGCAGGAGTACTTTTACTCTTACCAATCCAAAAAAAAAAAATAATAATCCAACCAACCAACAATATTGCTGTCACTAGCAAATTCATGTTTACATTTTGGCTGGACCCTGCAAAATGCCCTTTTTCCAGAATCAAGTAAAAGTATTCCCCTTTCCGCCTTCATCCCCAACCCTCTAAAGTTAAATATTTAATTTTATATTACAGAAAAATACAAATTTTAAATCAAAATTATTTACAATAATTCAGAATTGGCATTTGCTATCAGCTCTGTGTGAAGCCTGACACAAATGATCATTCTGATACCAGTAAGCTACTTAAATGCTTATAATATATGGACCAGTTAAGACTTTTAATTTGCTGTCTCGCCCAGCTTTGAAAGCAACACACGTTCTCCTGCTTTCTTGACTCTTGAGTAAAATGTGTTTAACATATAGTAACAACACTTTAATGCTTCTTCCATGCTACATTAAGTGAAATGTCAAATCTTATGGCTGCAATGTGTCTCTTATGAGTTATTTGAGAGCAACTGTTCTGAAGAAACATTTATCTTAACTGATGTCCCCGTTCCTCCAAAAGATCTATCAGGTCTTCCTCCTTTGTACCAAGTCTTAAATAACTTGTACAAATACAATTTCAGGGAGTCTTTTTACAGAAGAAAATCATCACAGACAGATCATCAGGAGGAAAATATGCACTCAGATTTGGAGGAAAGAGGTGCAGTTTAAAACAAGTTAGCTACTGGACTTACATAAGAAAATTATTCTGTCTTTAGGAGTCTCTTCTAGTCCATTAAATAAATAAATCTGATATTAAAAAGGACAGGTCAAAAAATAATCAAGCTGGCAGAGAATACGCAACTTGCAAGTCAACAGAAGCCCAGCCAATAGCTTACAAAAAGCAGGAAAAAAAATAAGATTCCTTACGCCTTAATTTAAAAAATAATTAATAATGCATCTCACCCCTATTTAAGACTATAACCTGAATATCAAATTTAGGAGTCCAGACTAATCACAATTAATGTGGCTCTCCACTGCACCAAACACACATTATCAAAACAATTTAAAACTTTCACATTATTAAATCTAAATTAATAACCCCCCCCACAGAAAAAAGTCTTCCAAATAAATAGTTTCTTAAATGAATTTTAAAGTTGTGAAAAATCTATCAGAAATAAATTATTGATAAACCACCTTCATCATCTTCCCCTCATTAATCTAGGTCAGAAACTACCAGCAACAAATGATATTCAAGCCCTGATGAGAGACCATTTCTCACAGTCCGTGTCTCTCTGAAGATTTCCCCGTTCCCGTATGGTTATTGCTGAGCAGGTGTGGCACAGTGAAAATNTTTCTTTCTTTCTTTCTTTTGTTCATCAGGCAGTGTTTTCTATGGTACATGCAAGTCTGCTTCGAGCAGAGGAATAACAGCAGCTCCAGGCTCTGTTGCCTCAATCCTGGTCTGTGTAGGAAGGACAGCAGTAGTAGAAGTAGCAGCTACATTAAACAAAGAAGCGTGCGTGGCCATTCCTGTTCAGCTTCAGGATCTTCCCAAGGCGCTGCTTGGCAGTTGCCATTCCTTTCTTTGGACGTTTGCCTGAAAAACCCAAGCAAGGACTTCAGTCAGGAATTTCGGAATTCATTTTAATCACTGTAGAACAATGGTGAAACCTAGCTTTCAAGCTGAAGCAGGCAACATTTTCACCAGAATCAGCTTGAAAAACAAATAGGAAACCAGAATAGTTTAAAAAAAAAAACAAACCCAGGAACTGTTTTCCCTAAACTCTAGCTAGAATTATCATAAATAAAATGAATATATTATTTACAAATATTTCCAGTCTATGAAGGGCAGTGGTGTAGTAGGGGAGAAAATAAACTGAGTTTCCTGAATTTTACTCAAGTTATTCCTTGAATACAAACCAGAAACTAAAACCTACATAGTATGCTCATCAGACTGATTCTGAAGTTTTAGAGTTTCTAAACCTTCATTTCAACAAGCAAATCTGCTTCAGACCAGTTAGATCTCTCTTAATTCCACCTCCCCATATTCTGTGCTAAAATCTGAGTGTCCACAGCAAGCTCACTTTGTATTTCTCCTCCAGGTGTAATTCTGTCCTTTACCCAGTTTCTGCATTTCAGTCTTTTCCTTCCGTCCCCAGCCCACCTTGGCAAGGGGTGCAGAGCAGCATTACCTTTTGTTGCCTGGTTGCTGATGGGGGGTGGGTTTGATGCTGGCCTCTTGGTGGGGTGCAGGGGCACAGACAGGGACGTTTCACCATAGGGCCTGTCAGGGCTGAGGCTGCCATCACTCAGCTGACACTCAGCCTGCACCAGGCTGGACTCTCGTGTGTATTTGCCATGCTGAAAACTCAGGCTGTTGCTGTGGACTATGCTTCTGTTTTCCTGAACCTTAAGACTGCCTTCTGATGAACCCTCCTTCTTGATATATTTTTGAGTTTTATTTGCATCCTAGAATGGAAATGAGAAGAAAATATGTACAAAAGTTAGTAGCTTCTGGCTACAGGTTCACTCTAATTTTTCTGATTATACTACTGTGTCTTAGAAACAGTTATTTCAGTTCCACCAGTACCTGGTCATTTTATGAGTCCATAATTTCTTTTAGAATAGGAACCTCTTAAAGGTAACATCCAGCAAAGTCTCTGTGCAAGCTTTTCCATATGCACCATGGGGCAATGCTGCAGGTTAAGTACACACACTAATGTACTCAATTTCTTTACTTTCTGTTTTCAGTTTGCAGTGACCAAAACAAATGCAATTGTCCTTGATTAAACCAGTCACTATAACAAGTCATACCATAGTCACTGACTACTTTAAGAGATAATTTGTTTTCAATACTCAGCTGATGAAAGAATAAATGCTAAATTGGGAATTACAAACTGTAAAGGAGTACCATGTAGTCAGATATTCTTACAAAGCAAACACTATAAAGCATGCAGTTAAGAACAATGCTATGTAATGGTTGTGCTTGCAACTGTAGTTGTTCTAGTAAATTAATTATTCTAATACTTCTAATACAGACAAGTTCAGAAACACTAAAAAAGTTCAGAATGTAGAAAAGCATGGAGTGTAAGACCTTTCATTCCTTGCTGGATTCCATCAGAAAACAAAAATATTCCTATCTGCTAGCTGTTGAAAGCTATCAGTTTAACAGTACCAATTTCCTAAGCAAGTATCTTTACATTCTATTAACATGTTCCACTTGTTCTGATGTTCTGGTTGAGAATAACAATGAATAAACAACATAGTGCTTCTCCAGTTAGAATTAATATAAATTCACACATTTTTAATGCAGTATTTTTGATTTTTCAAGTTATAGCCATGGACACCTTAATATTAGGCACTATGAGAGAAAAGAATTTGAAATGAACAAATCCAAAACAACAGTGAAAAAATGCATGACAGAAATAACCCTGTTACCAGAGCCAGAAGTACCTGTCAGACACACAGCGTGTTAAAACCTGTCCACATGTCTTCTGTCCTTACCATTTCATCATCTCTTCTCCTATAAAAATGAGTTCAATATGTTTTAAGTATTGCTTTACCTGAGGGGTAATCCTTGAAGCTTCATTCAGGTGTCTAGTCCATGCTGAAGTTCCCAAGTCTCCTTCCTCCTCCTTCACAGACCTACCTAAAGAGAAGTTCAACAAGCTTAAATTTTAATACTTTCAATCTAGCCACAACTTCCCCATCCTAGTAAGGATGCCACAAAACTTTCAGATGGAAATATTTAGAAGGGGTATTCTGATGACAAGCTAAGTTTGCCTCAGTTTTCAGAAGTAATATTTACTCTTCTTACAAAAAATCACCAAAAAAACAAAACCACAGAATACACCTTTTTAAATATCAGTCTGATTTATTGAAAAGTTACTAATCTAATAAGTACAAATCTAAAAATGTAACTTTAAGAGACTATTCTGAGCACTGTGTCCAAAAGTAGGGAGCAGCAGTGTCCTCAGTTCAGATACCTACCACATTCTATGGTTTTGTGGCTCTGAGATGGCTGTCTGTCTTTATGCCGACTCCTGGGGTAGCTTCTGTGTTCCTGAAGAGAGGCTCTTTTATTTGTGCACTCTGTGCTTTGAGTATGACCTGGTAAACATGTAGTATAGTGCAATCCTGCCATAGAAAGCATGCCCTGAATAGCTTCTTCTTCTGTACTTGTCGAGGTAGGACATTCCCTAGGAAAATCAAGGCAGCAGTAAGTAAGCAGTTCAAAACAGAGCCCTTTGAAGGACTCATTTTTACATTGCTATAAAGCAGAACCACAAATACATGCTAAAAGCTCTAACAGTTTATTAAAAATGCCCACAATGTGCTTACTTTTTACTGGGAGTTTCATTTCTGGATGGCTTCTGGGTATTTTGACAAAGGTCTCTTGTGACCTTAGATTCCTCTTTGAAATTTGATGTTACTTCCTGCTTCTCTTCATCACCTGAGCTTTCTGACTCCTCTGTGGAGGAATCCTTCTGCTGAAACAAGAGGAAACAGCATGCAGAAAGGTCACCAGACCTCCTAAGTGGAAACTCTACTTTAATTTATGCTAAGTGAAGAATTCAAAAGCTTCAAGGCCCAACTTTTTTCATACTTATAGAATCTAGAATGCAGTTAATCTGAATATAGATGTTGAGATGCTAAACATTCAAACTTTTTAATACTGGTAAGTATGTGTTCCACAATACAGAAAGCATCTCCAAAATCCACTTTTTACAAAGCACCACACATATTACACCATCCACAAATCACTGCATTCTCTTTAATGACAGTATTAATTACTCTTATCTTCAATATTCAAAGTATAGGGAAAAAAAACAGAAGTATGGTTCCAAGCAGCAGAGAGAATTGATGCCTATTATATATAACAAGACATATTCTGTCCCAGAAAACAGCTTGTGGTTCCTGCTCTCACAAAATACAACTTTCTTTCACCATCTCTGATGAATGACAGATGCTCTCAGGTAAATCCAGAAGACAGCAGGAACAGAGACACAACAGCTGTTGCCTCTCTTGCAGAGGCACAGCCTCATTTCATGAATGAAAGAGCTTTTCAGCTCCTGCTGAGATTACAGCTTGTATGGGCAGGAGCTTCTCAAAGGTGGAGCAGCCATATGTGACTCAATATGCCTTTACAGGAAGCAAGGGCTACAGGACATATGTTCCATCTTGGTAATTCACACTAATCTATTTCCAACAAGTACAGAGAACATCACAATATTTTTTTTTTCAAGCCAAGGAATATATGTGACACCTAACAGAGGTTTCAAAAACAGAAGATCAGAACATGAAGGAGTCATAAACCTTCAAGATTGACACCATTATCCCCATCATCAAAAACAGAACTGGAAGGAATGATGTGCATTTTATCACCAAGAGGTATTTTTATACAATAGTTTCATTCACATGAGCACCTTCCTGATCTTTGACCCTTAGAAAGTGACACAAATGGGCAATTAAATTAAGATCCAGTGTTAGCAATAAAGGTATTGTTTTGTTAAGGTCCTCTTCAGTACAATCTAAGAATATTTTAAAGGATTTACAGGTGCAACTGAGAGAATTAATTTTGGATACGTCATTACAAAAGACAAATTTCAACATGCTGGAAAGTTACTCCATTAGATACTGTTAGAAATTTAAAAGCAGGAAAATATGGAAAGAACTAAGAGAGTAAGTATAGCATAAACATAAAACATTCATTCATTTATGAAGTCATACAAAACTAGATACATTCTCCTGTGAAGATTAAATATATCACTTCTGAGTAACTCCTGATTCTGTGTCTTAGAAAAGGAAACCTTCTGAGCCAAAGTTGCTGCCAATGAAGGTTCCTAGCACTTACTCCAACATCTAGATTAGGTAATGATGAAAGACAGCAAGTACTAAAAAAAAAATTTGATCCTCATGGAAAAAGTAGGAATTTGAAGACTTCCTGTAAAGTCATATAATAGGCTGACAACTGAAAGAAAGACCTGGAAGGCATCAGCCTTCCAGAAGCATGACATAAAAATGTGAGGTAATCACTCCCCCTTACTGCTAACCAATAAAAAATTAAATTACGAAGTACAAATCCAATTTGCAAATGGTGAAAAAAAAAAAGTATTTTATAGACATATACACGTATTTCTAAATTCTAGAACTTGTATTAAAAATATGTTTGTAAATATCTATACACATGTGTGCATTCATACTTCATTTAATTCTGAAGAAATCACCACAATCTAGACCCTCAAATGGAGAATTCCCATCTATTTCCAGAAATCTAAAATCCTTGAATAGGATTTAGCCACTTCAGGTTGTTTATAAAACTGAATACTTGTAGATTGTTTCCTATATAACCATGCTCTAAAATAAAACTGTGTTGTAGATATTCATAATTTGAATGATGAAATTTAGATTTGTTATTAAAGAAATAAATAAAGCAACTAGGATCTGACTTTTCTCAGACTATGCTTGTTCCAGAGCAGGGCTCATCCTCTGCCAACCCCACTGCAATGACAAAGAAGATAAAATTTGGCAAGATAGCATATCTTATCTTTTTCCTCAACACTAGAATAAATGAAGAATGAAGCAGCACATTGTTTGAGATATTAATCTGAACAAGAACTAAATACTTTGTTATTGCTGTTTTAACACAAACTTCGACCAGATAAGTCTGAAGTACATGAGCAAAATTATACTTAATTGCTTCATTAGTTTGAGATTTTTTCCCAGATGTACCTGTGTAGTGCAATCAGGCTCAGATTCTTCTGAATCAGAAATATCAGAGTACTCTGAGGATCCATTCCTGAGTTCTGATTTCACACTTTCAAAGAACACTGCAGAGAGAAGAATTAAAATAGAAAACATTAACATTTACTACGTTAATATTTAACAATTATTTGTGAAGCAAACCCCAAGAAACACATATTTGGTTTTTAACAGTCTGTAAACAAAGGCAAATGCACACACTGATCTGGTTCACAAGTTTGCTTAGGATGACAGTGAATTGTCTTCTGCTGCCCAATGCACTCCTCAAGCAATTGAGCAGGAAGAGAAATCAGGTGCAGCAGGAGTTGATATTTCTTCCTTCCCATGGAGCACCCAAACCAGAGATGGCACCTTGGGCAGTTTCTGCATTTTTGTACAGGCTGGAGTCAGAGCAGTTCTCACCAGCATGCACCTGTGAAAAAAAAAAAGTATCCAAAGAACCACAAGCAGGAAAAACATTTCCAAGTGTTTGGATTCCAAGGCTCAAGGCCAGTGAGCTGTATGTACACCTGTGTCAAGGCTGCTGGCAAAAATCTTCATTAAGTACAAATTTGTTAAAGATGACCATGTCAAGTTCAGATTGCAAAAGTGTTTTGGAGAAAAGCAAAATAGGATAAAAAAATTATGACTGTGTATCAAGAAAATAGAGTCTAAAGAAAGAAACATCACTTTAAGAGCATTTATAGTTTCATACAAAACAATGCTAAAAGCAAAGCTGCACAAATCAGAAATTAACTCTAGAATGAAGACAAGTAAAATTGAAATGTTGGCTTGTTTTCAACATAGTTTTATATGAAACCACAAAAAAGAACCAAATTCTTCCTAACTATAATTATGCAAGAATAAAGGATGTACCCATAACTATGTATACACTGCAATTCTAGATGAGCTTTGCTCCTACTGAACACTGTGACAAAGATGACAAACAGGCATCAAATATATTTCAAGGGACATTACACTGCACAGTGATAATTACTTATAGAATCAGGAAGAAAGTTATCATGAGACTTGTGATCAGAAATTGAGAAAATTGAGCAGCTGGGACCAAAAGCTAGAGAAGACTAAACTACAGATAGTATTAGAAAGAACCATGAGGAATATCCAAGCACAGTAAAGGAGCAACACCACTGTATAGGAAATTAAGTTATATAAAGTAATGCTCAACATATAACAATAACGTTAATATTTTTAATTACTGCAGCTCAAAACAACCCAAGGGATTTCTGACCATAACTCATGCCTTTGGCTCATTTTGAAAAGGCAAATAAGATTTCAGGATAAGCAACAGCATGAACAATACAGAAAACATAATTTTAGAGATCAAAAGGATTTTTTATCTTTTCCAAGAAAATATATGGCTCTGTATGCCTCCAGAGACAAGGAGGAATATTCCCAAAAATGGGAGAATAGTCATTATCTGTGAGATCAGGCTAAGACACTCTGAATTAAGAAAAATCTCAAACCACCTTCCCTTCACTCACACAAAGTATTTTGCTCAGTTCAGGACAGCACTTGATCTCTGTCCCTCTGCTAACACTGGGTCACCATTTAAAGGCAGGATCTTGGCATGACACACACAGCTCGACAGAGCTCCATCTGTTTAAAGACATCTGTCTGTGGGCACCTCCTGGCCTCAATCCCAGCAGGAACAGCCAAATTTGGCAGCTGCTATAGGAGGAGGTAGTTCCTCTTCTGGAATTCCCTGCAGACAATGCCTTTCCCCTCTCTCTCTCAAGCCTCAGTTAAGGTAAAATAATCACACATAGGTAACAGGGAAGTCTGGAGATGTTCAATATTCAATTAAAAACATAGCAATGGTCCTGAGCACTCAGTTTTTGGAAGAACAATTTCAACATTCACTTCTAGTTCTAAGCACATTTAATATATTTAAATGGATACTGCCATATTCATTCTGTATCAAATAAGAGCAGTGATTTTGAAGAAAAATTATCATTTCTCTGTATGATTTAATCTTTGATCCAAGTGCAAAATTTAGTTTTATTTGCTTGGTTTAATTTTGGAAGTGGAAAACCACTACAGTAAGCCTTCACTCAACAAGCTGTTTGCCCTGTTTCAAGAATACCCAAGAGAGACTTCTTTCATGTGCAGGTTTTTTAATACTGTCCTCTGTGACATCTGGAATCACAGTCAACAAGAATTATTGCTTTGTTAATGAAAGTTTGCTTTGTTAATGAAAATAATTAAATATTTTACTCAGGCTGACAGCAGAGTCAAATGCTATGGACTGTTGTGCAGGAAACTCAGGGAACTCTAAGTCTCCAGAGAGATCTTATCATCTTTCAAGTGTTGACTTCTGTTTCCTCCTACACATCTTCTGAGCCCTTTTAAGCTCTACTGTGAAAGGAAGTGACTTAAAATTAAGCAGAGAGCTGAACAGCTATATCAAGGACTAATTCTATCTGCCCACAGATAGTCCTGTTAAAAATAGGCATTGACAACAAGCATTCAGTATTGATACTTTACTAATACACTGTGTGAGACTCACTGCTGAACACTTGGCAGGAGGGCTTGAGGCTACCAAAACACCACAAAAGATTAGTGAGGGGTGATATAAGGCACTGGAAAGTGGAGTTAAAAGTGTTTTACACATTACCTAAGTTGTTTCCTAACTTTGGAGATTACAAAGGTTGAAGGTATTGGATTTTATTCGTGTTAAATTATGTCTTATCACTTGTATGGAATAAAGCAATTCATTAGTAAAACATACAAAATTCTATTATCAACTATGAAATGACAAATTGAACAGGAAAAGTAAAATATAAGACAGGTTTAAAATTAGCTACATATTATGATCTTTCATTCTCTACAGTGAAATGATGTGATGAGCTTTTCACAATGAGGTATATTTTGGTTTTTAAAAAAATCAAATCAAATCAGCACTGCTACATTATGAAGCAGACCTAGAGTAAAAAACACTGATCCAGAATATCAATTAAATCTCCACTGTGAAAAATGCTGTTCATAGCATTCAAGGACAGCATTAACACAAAAAGGTGAGTTTTACTTTTCATCTCTATCCTGTTAGCTTCTTCAGTAGGCAGATGACATTTAAGAAATATTTTGTGTAACTTCTAATACTACTCCTCTGATTTATTTCTTTACCATCTTTATACTCAATGAGTCTGACTGAAATATGACAAACGTTAGTTAGACCCTCACTGAGACCATCAAAATATTCAACTGATAGGACTTGGAGACAATCTTACTGTTCAATGGTTTCTGGGCATCTGCATTCCCTTCTCCTTCAAATCCTGAGGGCTGGTTTTCTACTTTAACAGCTGTCTTTTTCGACCTTGTCCTGTCATCTTCATCTTCACTGTCTGCTGTGTAAAGACTTCGATCTGTAAATGGACGTCTCTCATCTCTGCTCAAAAGAAAAAAAAGAGAAATCAGTTTTTATTCTTAAAAACCTGAAGCAACTATATTCCTTTCATTATTTACAACACACTCTCAAGATATAACAGTAATATTCTCAGATGCTCATCTCTTCATTCTGAATTGTAGGTATTCCCATTTGTGTCATTTCCATAAAGATACTTAGCTTAACATCAGAGTACTTTTAATGAGAAGCACTCTTAGAGATGGATACAATAAAACCTTTTCTACTTTGAAGCATTTCCTTCAATATCGACCCCACTGAGCAAGTGAATGAAATGCTCTAACAAAGGAACATGCAAAGAATCCCTTCCTCTCCATTCCCAAACTGTGGCTCCACTAGGGGACAGCAGACACAGACATTCCCTCTGTATTCTCACAGGTAAGAACTCAAGAGCTCTACAAACAGAAATATTAGCATTTAGCATGCTCCAGACCATAATGACCAGGAAAAACAGTCACAAGCAATCCTTCATACCTAATTATTCTTCCATTTGACAGCAGAAGGCGGAGATCATTGTCTTTTGTCCTCCATTCAGGTACTGTAGAAGAGGGCTGAAAGGGTTTGTTAAACCTCCCATTCAGTTTTGAGCTTGTGATATCCTGAAGAAGCAAAAGCATATTTCCTTATTATATTTATTCCTATGAACTCAATTGTTTTTCTGCACTCCCTAAAAGATTAAATTCCCTACTAGGATGGTCACCACCTGGATAAACAACTGAACAAAGCTCAGACAACACATCTTTGGATGTAAAGAACTTCAAGAGACAACTGTGCCTTCTCCTTCCTTGAATCATCTATACTCTCCTGAAGCACCTGAAACAAATAGAACTGTCTTATAATCCTCCTTTCATGTTTCCTTTGGAGAAATATCAATAGATGTAGGCAAACCAGAAGCTGGGCTTGGAACTGCTACAGCAGCTCCTGGATTGAGTACGTGCTCCCTGATATGAGTAACTCAGAATTGATTTAAAGGACAGCAAACATCAGTAATGGAAAGTAACCTGCCTTAAGCAGAACTTTCTTAGATCAAAGAAAGTTATGTCAATTTACATTTGACATATAGTCTGAAACAATCTATCCATATCTCATATGGCAAAGAGTTCTAGTCTGTATTCTTACGCATCTTCAAACCATTTTCTTTTCAACAAAGATTAGAAAACTACTCTGGCTTTGGTTTTCCTGGCACATAACTTGACACTTGCCTCTTCCCACGGCGACATCTCCAGCCTCTTCAGTACCTCCCTAGTGTGGAGCTCCAGGATGTCCAGGTTAGAAGGAGTTTTGGTAGCGTGGTCTCTCAGCTTCCTCACCCTTCGCCTGGAGTGGTGAGGGGAGGCTGTTTCATGTGAAGATCGTGACGTTGGAGACACACCAAGAATTCCCTGAGTTTTAACTAATTTGCTGTTTTCCTCCTGTAATTAAAAGCACTTTTCAGAATAGTCTCAGAGGAATAAATCCACATATTTAAGTGCTGCTTCTTATTCGTCTAATTAAATGTAAATTATGTAAGGAAAATGGTTAGACCTTTTAGAGAAATAACTACATGTTTCCTTTGGATTTGATGTACAAAGTTTAGTTCTACCACACCTCTTTCTCATTTAAGGTTTTTATGCTATTCCACAAGAGTAGTGCCACCAAAAAACACAGTTTTATTCAGGAAGGCAGCACAGGGTGGGTACATGTGTTGTACATAACAGATCATCACATCCCCCTAGATCCTCTCTTCACATGGAAATATGAGAAATTTTCAAGAATCAATAATAACTGAAGAATAAAGAAGCAAAACACTGGTATGGGAAAGAAAGAAAAAAAAAATAATAATAAAGGGAAACACTCCCCCACTGACTATATAACACACACAGCCACAAAACAGAAGAGTGAGCAAATGAGATGACACTGAACTGAACCAGAACTAACTGACAAGTAGATAGGAGAATGGAATATGCACAGAATATCAAATTAAAGTCTTTAACAACACATTAACAATAATTATTTTAAGTAACAATAAGTAACTACATTTTAGAAATACTAACAAATATATTCACCATTAAAAATTAAAAATTAACAAAAGCTACATAAAGCACTCATTATCCATTTTCTTTATCTGAAATACCCATAGCTTAATATTCCAAACAGTTTTCCTCTTGATGTTCTATTATTAAATGAATGGTAAATAAATTAAAAGGTGAATATGGTCAGTCAGAAGCATAACTATGATGGAGTTCCCTGATTCAAAGATTTATTTTCTGAAGGCTTTCTGAAAGGTAGGGCTGCCTCTGTTCTTACCTCTACAGAACGAATAACTTTAGAGAGCTCTTTGATGAGATGCCCAGGCCTAATGTTGTCTGGAATTTCAAAGGCATGTTCTGTTACAAGCTGTAAGCAAAGGAGGAAGAAAAGATACTTAGTTCCTTTTTTTTTTTTTTTCAAGATCAGAAATTATATGAAATAAACCAAACTACAAGGGGAGAAAAAAAAAAATAAAAGAAAAACCAGATTCATTTCTGTAATAATGACCACAAACTGCTAGGACTGACAGACACATGCAGTAGCTTCCAGTCCAAGAGTGAGTAGTGAGCAGATATCCCTCAATGTCTCCAAGAACCCAAAGAATAACACAAAACCATACTGACAAGCACATTTTTTTTACCCTCAGTAATCACCTTTTTTCCCTTTACCATGGCCAGTAAAGAGCAATACTTCTGACATTCATTAGTCATGACTTTAAAAACACCTTAAGACTAAAGGAATTCCATCCTGACAAAAATTTAATCTCAAGAGAAAATCAAGAATAATCATGACTAACCAAGATGCAGTTTTAGACATCTTCCTGACATCCAATTCTTAAAAATTACCTTCTTAGCTTATTTGAAATCTAACAGGTTGGAAAATGCAACTCAGAAAAAACAAACCTATTCCTTATAAAAAATGTAGAAAGTTGTAAGAGTTTATGTTCTCTTTAGTCCTCTGAAACCATATTAGAGACAGATTTCACATATATACATATATTATATACATATACACAACGAAAGTCCAAAAACTCTACAGTTAGATCTAACAAAAAATATTTTGTATGTAGCTTAAATATCCCTCAGAACACTTCAAGTTAGAATTAAAGAGATAAATCATCTCTTAACACACAGGCTAGAATGACTGACATGAATTCCTGTAATCAACTATTTAAATGGAAAAACATCTCAAATACTTTCAGCTACTTACATTCCAAAAATGAGATTCAGCAGCAAAATGATTGCTAGAAGCAATTCAATACTGTACGTGCATTTCATTGAACTTGGCTTCCCCTCAGTCATTAAAACAAATGCTTTCTCCCACTCCCAAAAAAATCCAACACATAATCGTGATATGATTATTCATTTCAGTGTCCCTAATTCTACAGGGAAGATTAAATCAGCTGCTGTTATTTACCACTGTTCATTCTTTGAATGTATCACACCTCTACACGTTCACCCTGGAGAAAACAGCAGCTCCTCCACTAAACCATAATTTTTCCATCAAGTTATTGGTCATTTTAGGACCATTCAATCCTTCCTACTTCCCTCCCTGAAAAAAGATGAGTTTGAAATTCTCTAGAAAACAGCACAAAACAGTCCTCTAAGATAATTCACCTATGTTGAAAAGACATACTCCATGACACAAATGTGAAAGCTCACGAGAGGGGTTCTCATGTGAGGAGCATGCATTTGCCATTTTTCAGGAACTGTCTGAAATCAGAGCAGATCAAACAGCAATGCACAGAGCTCCTCCTGCCCTCACCTGCCTACAACTCCAAACCCATGTCACACGTGCTCTGCTGCACAGCAGGACTGGCTCAAGGATGAAGCAGGAGCCAGAAAAGATGGATGCAAGGTATGAAACACGATAGCTGGAGGCCAGCACACAGCCCTGTGGCTGAATCACTGATGCTCTGCACTTCCCTCACAATGGCTGTGTCTGCTCATCCAGTGGGCTGGGAATACTCACAGGTCTCATTAATAAGCATTCAGAATGCAGCAGTGCAATTGATTTTTCTTCCACAGAGAAGTAGAAAATGTATCACATTCCACATGAATCAAAATACTTAATGACCTACTAGACAGTGCACAAATGCTACAATACTACACTACAGCAATCTGGAAAAAAGGAACTCACATCCAATTTCAAACCAAAATAAGGATTTATATAGGCTATGTTTGATCTCAGTTCAGTAGCCTGATCACTTGGCTTGCTTATTATCATGCCACAGATGCAGACAGAGCCTGGATTCATTTGTGATTTAACAGCTTAGGCCCAAAATCCTGCAAACACTGTGACATTGCTCACTAACAAGAGTTCATCCAGAACAGCAGACCCCAAGAGACACTGGAGAACCAACTCAGAGGGCCAGTAGAGCTTCACCTGGGACCAGAAATGCTACACAGGCTGGACCCCAGCACATTCCACACATAAAAATCACTTCTGCATTTGGCCCTCCTGTTCACTTCCACAGAGCTCACGCTGTTGGATGCAGCGCTGTGTAATTATCATATGTGTTGCAAAATAAGTTCTCTTACAAGTAGAATTTGTGGGCAGAGACAGTAGAGAGATCTCAAAGAGCCAGTTCAAGTCTGGCTTGCAACAAGGCAGCAACAAACTAGAAATAATACCCTCAGTCAGAACCCAAGTGCCTGTCAGTGAACAGCACTTCCCAGGAGCACTGGCTCCAAGAGGGGTTATTAGCACAGGCATATGGAAAAACACATGGAGCTAGACCAGACCCAGCTCTGTGCCAAAACAAACAAGCTTTCCTGGAGAGAAGAGCACCAGCAAAGCCAGCACTGATGGCAAACTTATGATTTGACAAGGGTCAATCAATGTTGAGCAAGGGCAGTATTCAACTGAAGTTAACATTTCTCAATCTGAATCTAAACTGACTCTTCAGCAGGTGACACTCAAATGTGCTTTCCATACCACTGACATGAATGGAAAATGCTAAACACCACAGCATTCCATCCCTCCACTGCCTCAGACTAGGATTAATTGACTATATAAACACATTTCTTAGAAAAAGCCCCACCTTATCACCTTATCCTCTGGCATTCTTATCCCATCCTGAGGTAAAGCAAGATTCTACTTCAATCAGCTACTATACTTGAGCTTATTAAATGGTCTAATAGACTTTATTAGCATCATGGAATATAAAATTGTCATTATGATTCTTCCCCAAATCAGCAGTATATACTTTCAATAGACTTTTTCAGTACTCATTAACAGATAAAAATAATCATAAGCTTTAAAAGGACCTTCACTTAGTTCTAAATCAAAACAGAGCTCACCAAAATAGCAAACCAAATCACTTATACTTACTTCTTTTTTCATCCATAATTTTAAAGCAGTAAGTAAAGCCTTCACTCCTTGCACTAAATAGCCTGGAGGCTGGAAACCATCTTCCCTCAGTTCTAAAAAGGATACAGAAACCAATTTAGAAACACATCAAGAGAGAAAACAATAGAATGATACCTACCCTTCAGCCAATCAAGTTGCCATTGTGCAACAGCACAGTAAAGGGAAAATTGTGCAAGCAAGTGAAACATGGCATCCTGCATTTATTTGCATACTGTAACAACAAGAATGTAACAACAGGAAAAAACCAAATCCAACCCTAAAAGTTGTAACTTTTTTTAAAAAACTTCTTTTAATTTATTCTTGCATGAATTAGGGTTAGTTTACAACATACTAAAGGTCATTTAGGGAAAAATAATACAGATCTAAAATACAGAACAAAAAAAACATATTTGAAGAAAGAAATCACTTTTAGTTCATTGAGAAATATTTTAGTCAAGGGGGACCAGCAGGATGTGGGATGTATCTCTAAATTGGAATTTGCATTGCTTATCTCCATACATATGCTAATGGCTCACACTAGCATACTTCCACTTCCCAAACATTTTTTGTCACCCTTCCAATTATCACAGCTCTCCCTCATATGGTTTACATCATTTTTACTCCTAAAATCAAAGGGACAGGGGGTGGAAACTACTCTGCTTCAGAAGCTTCTCCTCTGAGGGAAGGTGATGTTCCCAACTGACTGTAATTCTTTTTCATTCTCTCTTTTGCTGCATGGGGGTGAAAAGAGAAGGGAAAAGACAAATCCTCCATCAACAGCCAAAAATAGATTAAAACCTCTCCTCGTGTTCCTGACAAATATTTCCACTTGTCAATAGCAAATGGACCAACACTGGAACCATTTGGCTCATTGTATTCCCTTAAAAGAATACACTGATAAAACACCATCCTTATGGATAATGTATTAGGAAGCTGGCAGAAAAAGGTTCTGTGAGTAAACAGCTGCTCTTCTCTCAGAGGCCTCCTACTTGTTAAAGGGTATGAGAGGCACTGGCAGCAGCAATATTCCAGCCCATTAGCTGATTCAGTTGATAAAATTTTAAGAATACAATGGAGTACCACAGGTTGCATTTTTTGGATTCAATAGAAACAACTGCATGAACTAAAAGTAATATAAATTAATGAGTACAGCACACCTTGTCTATTTTGAAACCCCAAGAATTAAGAAAAATATCTAGGTGAATGCAATAATACTTCTCATTAAATGCTTTCTGCCAAGGAAAAGTCAAAATCAAAATGTTTGTGATGCTTGTTACCATTTTATAAAAAGAAGCAGAAAGACATGCTGTGTTGATTTTGCTTACTGACCTAAATTTGATAAAAAGTACTGCTAAACAGTTGGACATCATCATTACCCCACAAAACTGAACTGTCATCATCCTTTATTCATAAAAGAATGGATTCTGACTAGCAAACACCTAATTCATATGAGTCTTGATGCCAAAATCCAATATAAACTTTACCCTAGCCACAGAAACATCAATTTTTATTTTTTATGATGTTCATAGGTCATAGCATTGTTCAGTGACAAAACATCTGCTAAACCAAAGATTAAACATAACATGAGAACAAGCCCTTCCCTAAGACACAAGCCACAGGAGGCTCCCAGCCTATGGACTCAAGGAGTTATGGGGTAAAAAGGGGAGAGGGAAGAGTGGTGTGAACAGACACAGCTCAGTCAGCCTGATGTTACAGAAATGTACAGGTTCCACTGCTGTTCCAGCAGGAACACAGCTCCTATGCCTTCTGACGAGTTTGTAAACATTAAATATGCATGAATGAGACAAACCTAAGCAAGCTTTCAAGATAAAAATACCCTTTCTGGAAGGAAAAATTTCAGTTTTGGTAAGATTTCTGAGTTGCTGTACGTCACTCTAAGACTTTTAATGCTCATTTAGGAAACACGAGCTCTTCAATGCTTTAATTTGTGAAAGGAGAAAAGATAATTTTCAATAACTTGTAACTGTTTCCACATTAGAAAAAGTTAGGTGGGGTTCTGATCTCTTCCACAAGAGAAGTTGAATTCAGCAGCCTCCTCTGAAGGCTGACTTCTGTCCTTTGAAATACATTTATTTATGTATTAGTAATAAGATTAAACAGAGCAGGCAGAGGGCAAGATACTCGAGGAAAAGATGGTGGAGTCAGACAGACACTCTCTCAAACACAAATACACAGGGGTACAAACACAGCAATTAAGGAATGGATGAGGAAGTTTGGAGAGCAGCAACTGTTGAGAACTGGAGGCTGTTGAGAGATCTCTTGGATAAGCACTGATGTAAGTGATTTAACACAGCTCATAGGAACTGATGCATCTTTCCTACAAAAGCCCTCAAAGACATCTTTCCTTTCACAACCAGGAACAGAGGACAACAGGTGCTGTGATTGTAAAGGTCAAAGAAAATTGTAGCAGTGCAAGAAAACTTCTTTGTTTAGCTGTGAAGCCACCAAGAAGAAATCCACAGATATAGGTTAGTGGGATCATTTCATTGAACTATTTGCTTAAAGTAAAGGCTATCAGAGGATATTCTCAGATCTTAAATGATATGAAAGAAGCTTGGGAGAAAAAACTGATACCATGGTC
Organism: Thryothorus ludovicianus; assembly: GCA_013397245.1. Taxonomy (NCBI): domain Eukaryota; kingdom Metazoa; phylum Chordata; class Aves; order Passeriformes; family Certhiidae; genus Thryothorus; species Thryothorus ludovicianus. The sequence goes on along the minus strand of VZTB01006163.1, from coordinate 86,653 downwards.
CATTATCACTTAAGAGAAAAAGAATTATAAAAGCAGATAAACGTGCATCCCTGTAAACAAAACAAGCACTACCTTTCAATGTTTCCAGTAAATTTTTGGCCACAAACCAACAGATGGCTTCAAAGAAAGGAAATTTGAAAAGATCCGGGGTTTTTAGCCTCTTCTCCATTTCATAACACCTGAATAAATGCAAATATTACAAAACATTAATGTTTTAATTATTAAATTCAGTATTCAACTATGTAATCATTCAAATTGACACAATGTCCAAAATAAAATGAAATAAAATAACCATGGCCATGATAAATAAAAGAAGTCAAGTACCACATAGTTAAACCCCAACAAGACCACAGACAAGATTGAACTCTGGTCTCATTCAGGCTCTGACCTTATCAAGTTTGACTGCGGCACTTCTAAGAATAAAGTTGGACTTCATAAAACTAGGATACAAACCCAATGTGTGATCTTTTAACAGATGGAATTTTATCGGGATTCCACTGTAATAAATAAAAACAATATGTTTAGAAGACAGCTCTACATCTTGGACAAAAACTAAATACAGCTGCCCTTAGAGCAATGCTGACTTTTGGATGCTCATTTCAACTCAGTGTCGCACACCTGGGCTTGCTTAGTTTTGTTTTACTCACTTATACTAATCTCCAAAGTAGAATCTTTTCTTTCTTTTTTTTTTCCTCCTTTTAGTCACTTAAATTCTTGCACAGCCTTCATTTTGCTTTTGAAACAAACTTTGCAGAAGTAAAATAAGAGAATGTGCTTGATACATTCTAACTGAAAATGCCACTATTGTCTGTTAGAGAGCCTGTACCAATTTGATCCTGGTCAAGTGCATGAAGAAAAATCTCTTTGAGAAGAATATCCTACTTACTGGGGAACAAGTACAGGAAGAGCTGAGACTAACCTGAGCTGCATGCCAATGTTGAGGTTGTGCAAAAAGTTTCCTCCAAAAGCCATACAATCCTGAGATGTGAGCACAGCGTGAATCCAGCCTGAAATGACAGATTGTGAAACTTAATATATACATATGAATTATTATAAGACTGTTTTTAAATAGGTATATAAGTAAAAATGCTGTTCCTGAAAGGAAAAAAAGCAAAAATATTTGTATTCTGTGCTAGGAACATGTAATCTAAATTTTAACAACACATAAACTAGTCTTTCAGAAACCTAGTGGAGCTGTCGTTTTCTAAAATAATTAAGCTTAAAACATTTATCACTGTGAGGGGGTGGTAAGGATGCAAAGTCAACTTTTCAAGTAAAAATTCCAATAGTTTTCACTCTAATCTACAAATGTAAACAACTCAGGAGGGGAAAAATATACTGAACAAAAGATCAAGTCATAAAAATACAACAAAATTATATGTCTTTCAGTATTTTCATGTTGCTTACAGTAACTGGGTTGTTTGCTCAACATAGAGTCATTTAGCAATACTGAAGTTTCTCAAATAGGAATTCAGAAGTGGTCCCATAAATTACTCTAAATACAGTCATTCTAAGTCAACTGAAATTATGATCAGTTTAAAACCCAGTCTAGACACTCTATATAAAGTTTGTCACATAATTGAAATATTGTCCTTATGAAATCCACTATTCAACATGGTAAAGCATGGCCAACATTATGCTATCAATCTAGCTAATTACTACTGGATAATTTCAACTAAGCACACAAAAGAACACATTACATGAGCTTCCTGATTAAAAATAGTTTTCTGTGAAATTTATACTGTGGAGTTTTGTAAAATACAAGTAGATCTTCTCTTAGTTAAAAAAGTTAGGATCTTTTTTCTGATTTTGCATGCCTACAGATGACCTTTCACAGAACCTGAGTTGGCCAGATATTTGCAGACTACTTCATAGTTTCACTGAGTGTAGGCAAGATGGACAAACACAGGAAGCTTCCCAATTTGAGGAAAGATCAGACCAAATCACAAACTAGATATTACAAACTAGCATTAAATCCATGCCATAATTCAGCTAATAATGAGCAGTTTCATGGAATACCTGCATTAACTTTAGACTTTAATGTTTTTACATTCCTCCTTGCTATTTTTATGCTGCACTTTTGATCAAGGTCTACATAACAAGGAATGAAAATTTGGTGTAGACCACACAGAATATCTTGAACAGTATTTAAACAACTCTAAAGAGCCCCCCACTAGATCCTATTCACCTACATACAAGATGTTTTTTAGATCAGAAAACTACTCTGAACATATTTCCCAGATTGTAAAATAATTATGACATCCACTAGCATCAGTGCACACAGAAACAGCAAGTGGTTTTCACCAGAGATGAGGGGGATTTTCTCTGAAGTAAATCTTTACTCAGTCTCACAGAATTCCCCATTTTTTAGAACACCTGTCTTAAAACCTAATTTAATTTACAGGTTCTTCTGCAGTACTCCATCATACGAATATGAATAAGTATGTGTATATACACGTGTGCACATGTGTGGACACAGTTTTATCTGAAAGTAACTTTTTATGTGTGCACACCTTGAAATACATGTTCACATGAGAAATTATTGTCTGATGATACTTTTCTTCATGGTCACATTACAGTGATAGCTCAGATTCAGCTCACTACTTAGAAAGCAGTAACTATTTTCTGTGAGTCACAATGAAGTCCTTCATTCTGTAATTCTGCTTTCTTTGCTCATAGATATATGAACTTACATACATGGACAATTAATGCTACCTCTTGCCACAAATACATGGTTTTAAAAGCTCTGGCTGTCCAGGAATGTCAGGAGCACAGAGAGAGCCTCATGAGGTAGAACTCATTCTGCACAAGCTGTGAACTAGAACAGCAAATACTGAACCTCACAGGGACAGAGCTGAGCTACGAGAAAAATGAAGTAGTCTAGAAAGTGCAGGATGGAATAATGTACTGATCATAATCCTCTATTTTCTTCCAGAAGTAGAACTGTAAACCATTTTCCTGCTACATGTATTTAAAGCTTTATTTCCCCTCCCAAAAAAAGAAGACAGCATCCGGTACAAATTTTTGGTAATAAAATAATAAAAAGCATTTACAAGGATAGGTTGGATAAGTAAAAATACCAAAATATGGCAATCACTTTATTGGTAATATATAGTTTGATTTATCAAAGACTTGTAAGCTTATGATATTTAGGAGTTTGGGTAGAGTGAGGTATTTTGTTTGAAGCATTTTCCTGTGTTCTCTTCTTTTATAAAAGAAGTTGAATAGTTTTGGCATTTCTCACAACAAAAGCAAACCAAAAAACCCACCCAACTTGTATTTTTAATACTCTAGCCTACAGCATGAGAAGATTATGTGATGTTTTTGTAATAATTAGCCCTAGTGGGCATTGCAATACTGAAATCTGTAAAAAAAAAATTTAATAAAATTAGGGTAAGAATTCAGTCTAATATAGTGAACAATCTGTGCTCTATTAATTGGAACTTGTTCCTTGATAATCAAATTCAACTTTAATTTGTTGTCTTCTAATTGAGTAACAAATACCCTTTCATTCCCTGATAATTGTTATGATTGTCAGCCAATCTTAAAAGCTAATTACTTGTTTTGAAAATCTAAATTTCTACTTTATTCTTCTCTCTTATTCAAAATTTTATAGGATATCAAATCTTGATAATGCAATTATTTTACAATATTCATAATTCCTGATGATTAAACATGCTAAGTCCTAACAGCAAGAGGAAAATCTTACCTGTTGGAACAAATAAAGTGTGTCCTTGCTTCACAACACACTTGTAACACTTGTCAACCTTGTCCCCAAAATATACTTCACTCTGGGTGACAGATGAACTCCAGGACTCGTAGAGAGCCAAATTTTCATCAGTGGGTTTGATCAAATAGAATATCTTCTCACCCTATTAGACAAATATACCAAATAAATAAACTAATGATTTCCTGGAGGTACACTCCAACCTCTGAGTCACTCCTAATGAAGTAACAGATTGATCTAAATGTAAAGTATTCCCTCTTCCCACTGTGGCATGTCCAGGCTTCCCAGCCCAGTGTCTCACAAATGCAATCCACCAAGAACTTAGGTACAGCATAATAACCAGGTGATGTCTTGTGATTTAAAGGAAGCAAACAAACCAAGCAGAACTGTTCACTGGAATACAAAAATTCCTGTTTTGATAAAGAATTCATGGATATGCACACACCTAGCAAAGGGGAAAATGGAAGATGAAACCACTTTACCTCTTCTATGACATACACACATACAAATTTGTGTGAATAAAAAGTGAGTATGACCATGATTCTCATTTAATTATTTTTCTTCCTACTAAAACCTCACTATATCATCCACAAGTCTACTAAAGTGATCAGTCAACCAACTACAGTCTACAAGTCACCAACAGCATGCTAAAATAGAAGTATAAAAATGCAACACCAGAGATCAGTAATTCACTTTAAAGTTCCTCCCACAAGATTTCATGCAGGTGACAATGCCACAATAAAAGGCTGCACACTCAGTAACTTTTATTTCACACAGCCATAGATTCTTTCAGGGTGGTCGGGCACTGGAAGAGGCTCCCCAGGGCAGTGGCCACAGCACCAGGCCTGACAGAGGTCAAGAAGTGTTTGGACAATGCTCTCAGGCACATGGGGTGATTCTTGGGGTGTGCTGGGCAGGGCCAGGAGTTGGACTCCATGATCCTGATGAGTTCCTTCCAACAGAGCATATTCTGTGATTCTGTAAATCAGGAAGCATTCATACCCAGAGAACGTGGTACCAAACTGATGTTCCTCCAAAATCAATATGAAAATCAGTATAGCTGTCCTGGACACCCATCAAGCAATACTTCTGAACAAAAGGCTTAGGGAAGACAGAGTCATCTGGCCAATAATTTTCCACCCATGAAAGCTTTCTGGCAATGTCTGGTACTTCCACTAATTCAGACATCCTGTTGGAAAACAAACAAACAAAAAAGAACTGTTAATATAAGCAGGAGTAAGCTCACCTCTAAATGACAGCTTCCTACAAAGCCATTACTTATGAACTAATAAATATGTTTTATATCCATATCACATGACAGTGGCTGTCTACATAAAATACACCTCCTCCTGTCTTTCCCACTACAGGCATTATATTCCCACACATATTGTTCAGCTTAGTGAAAACCACTTCCTACATTCAAGGAATTGAAGTCAATACTCACTTTGTGTCTGAGAATTCCAGGCTGATCACATTCAATACTTTGGGTCGGTCAGGATTTGTGAAGTACTTAATGTAATTATGGAGCTTCATTTTACTATCTGCTTGTCTTGCTACATCTATAACATCTATCACTTTGTCACCACCTGTGAAAAACAGCACGACTTTAAGGCTCTCACAGATAAAAGCCATTTCAGGTATTTAAGAGAAAATTAACTTTTTTCCAGTCTTTATCAAAACATTTCTGCAGAAAAACGCCACTACTATCATTATTCTCTTGGAAGAGAGACAGATCAGTATAAATCAACATTTTATTAGGTTTAACTTTAATTACTATAATCAGCTAAGGACAGAACTGAAAAAACTCTAAAAATAAATCCTCTTTCCTGTGGTTAACCAAAAAGAAATAGTAGTATAGAATGGCTAGATCTGTTAAAAAAATTGGGTTTATGGTTGCAATTGCAAAGAGTAGCACAGAGAAAGTTGTCAAGGCAGATCTCCTCACTTTTCCTATCAACAATCACCAAACCCCCACCTTCCTTACACACATACACAACTTGCAAGCACGCAGTAATTTCACTGAATAATTATCATGGGTGTTTCATTTCTGGTGACAATAAAGAGGGGGTTACACACCGTGTGTTCTGAAGTGATACATGTAGAGAACTAGACAAGCCAAGAGAAAGGATTAACACCACCACTATAATAGCAATTGGTTTATATCCTTTTAGTTACACAATGGCCAAATTTGACACTTAATTTTGGAATGCTGGAAATGTGCCTAGATGTATATTATAAACATATTCACTTTAAAACTGTAGGTTTGTATCATCTTGATAAATTCCAGCTGAAATAGTACTTGTTCAGTTTTCTTATTTTTAATTTCAGTAATATAAAGGTAAATCTGTGGAATTCCAATTTTTTGCCTGAACTGGAAAACTTGGCAGGTCAAAATGTATGTACAAGGATGAGACAATGAAGTTTCTATCTGAATGCAAAGAGGCAGTAATCCAGAAGAAAAGCTTCAGAAATATCACCATGATAATTCATCTTTAAGGCAGAACACACATTACTATTTATCATCACGATGGTGACAACACATTCTGGTGCCTTTGTAAAATATTGATGGACAGAAAAGCTACTTTCAGCACACATCATTACCTTAGGTGATGATGAGAGCACCCTCAGACTCCTCAGCTGTACCACGTGTTACAGAAATGTCCTGCTGCAATTGGCTCAGTCTCTGTACTGCACACTTACATGAGGCTGGCACAATTACACCCCAACAAGAGATCTGATAACAAAGAAGTGCTTCTTGGGAAGCCTCTCCTGGCAAAGGATGCCAAGGTAGGAAATTTTTCAGGAAGATTTCATTCAGAAAGGCCAATTTGCTGAGTACAAACCATTAAATTTTGTCATAGGCTAACCAATTATTAAACTTATTAATCCTAAGAGTGATTCATTCAATTCACATTATCCTTGGTTTACATGTAGCAGAAAAAAACCTCAGCATTCCACATATATAGCTGGCACTGAAATGAACAGGTTTGAAAGCTGAGACATAATGCTGTAGTCCTATTACACATCTACCAAACAGACATAAACACATGTTAAAAAAGAAAAGAGGAAGGAAAAAACACTCCACTTTGATTTTACTGTCTGCTAGTCTTGAGTTTAGAATAAATATTTAGCACTCTGGAAGCCTTATAATCATGCAAATATTTATTTTAATTTACAGACAGGATGATTTTAATAAGTACTCCAGAGTGACTCTTACCTACATAGCGTTCCACATCTAAAACAGAGAAAGTTGGTGGAGGAAGTCTGAGTCCCAGACCATCTAATTTAGGAACCATAATGGGAACATCAAACCCATGTTTCTCCAGATATCTTTGTGTTAACTGGCTTCCATGCATTTTCAAAATTACTTCATCAGCACTGGTGGAAAGAAAGGATGGAATATTAGCAGAAAGCATCCTCCAAGCACTACTGGAATTAAAAAAGTCTCAGTTTGGGGAAGGACAAATGGGAATGGCTACATCTGAATCCAAAAGAAACACACAGTACTGTTTTATTATGCATTTAACTAAAAGACCAAGAAAATAACCTCAACAAGCAAAGAAATTTTTACTGTAATGCATTATTGGGAAACTCATAGTCCTTCTGTATGACTAAAGAGAGTAACTTAAAAGGATGGGGAAAAAGAATTCTCAGAGAAAGCATTAAAGTACATTTTGCTAACAACAACCACCAGCTGCTGTAAAGAATTGTAAGTCATTATGTTTCAGTGAGATAGCCAACCAAGCTCAGGATCAAAGTATAATCATGTTTCTCCACTTTCTCCTAAAGCATCTGAGAATGGGTAGACTGCCAGATCATGTGAATGCTCTGTGTTACTTGGAATGAAACTGAGAACTATTCCTAAACTAAAGGAGTAGACAGACAATATTGTGACAGTAAGATCACAAACACCAAACAAACAAAATCAAAAATGAACAAAAAAAAAAACCCATCCCAAAACTCAAAACCTCTCAAACCAACAGACCACCCTGCAGCAGTCCCAAGACAACCCATCCTAGTGCAGAAGTGAACAGGGAAAGTTACTGCATGAAAAGGCTTCTAAAACAGGGATGAGCCAGGAAGAATTCTGAAGAAGGAGGAAGTCATCCTCAACCTTCACTATGTGAAGCAGGGAAATGTTAGTCACTTCCTCTCAGACACACTCAGATGACATTTCACTGTGTTCTCCCACCCAAACACATAAGGAAGGTTCAGTACCTTGGGAAGGAGCGAGCCCGCAGCTGTTTGACAAAGGTCCGTGTTCCAGCCTGCACTGGCTTGGAGCCATCATCTGGCTCTGTGTAGTCGTGTCTGTGCCAGTTTCTCCTCTTCTTCACTACAAGTTTCAGAAGGATTAAACATGGAATTAGTTAAATCAGATAGCTCAGATTAGCAGTGAACCCATCGGTGAGACAGACATGCCTCAAACATTCTTTTAATCAGGTGACACTCTACCTATTTCCAACAAATGAAATGTGCAAGACACAGTAACTCTCTGTACTTTTATAGTCCCTTCCATATGAGAATCTCAGTGCACACTGTACACAGTTTAAGACTCCATACCCAGTCCAACACAGTAAATAGGTGCAGCCTGGAAGTTGTACAAATCCAAAGGGTCAGCTACAAAACTAACAACTGAACTTTTATTTCTTGAAGCTCAGACTTTTTTCTTTTTTTTCTTAATAAACAAAACAATCACACCTTTGAATAGCCAGAGACTTCACTTGATATATTCATACAGGTTAACAAGACCTAATCCCACTGTGCTATCACACCCTATAAGCACACCCATATCCAGTCTGATAATATTACTGCCATTCACCACCATTTCTATTGCTTATGTCTCCATCACAGTTTTGTGTGCAAACTGTTTGGGGCAGGTGTGATCTTTACAATGCATGTAACAAAAGCATTGCACTCCAAAACATACAACTTCTTAACAGTCTGAAGCTTTAATGGACTGCTACAGTATATTAATAAAAAACAAAGGATAAATGCAAGTTTTATTACAATTTTGGGAATTTGAAACTGACAGTAGCAAAATTGCATTTCTACTCACTCCTTATGCTTAAAAGGCCAAGGAAATTGAAACACTAGACATTATCATGAAAACTTGTTGTGGTGATCTCCCAATGAGAAATGAGATTCCCAAATGAAAAAAAAGTACGTGTAAAAAAAATGTATGTACTTTCACAGAATCATAGAATGGTTTGGGGTGGAAGGGACATTAAAGATCATCCAGTTCCAACCCCATGCTAAGGGCAGGGACACCCTCCACTACCCCAGATTGCTCAAAGCCCCATCCAGCCTGGCCTTGGACACTTCCAAGGTGAGACATCCACCACTTCTCCAGGCAACCTGTGCCAGCGTTTCACCAACCTCACAGTAAAGAATTTCCTCCTTAATCTAAACCTACTCTCTTTCAGTTTAAATCCATCATCCATTCTCCTATCACTAAAGACCTCAGTAAAAAGTCATCTTATTTCTTATAAACCCCCTTACACATTGGAAAGTTCTTCTACAAAACATTGTAAGATGTACGCAGCCTCCCCATTTGAATTTTTTGACCTTTAGTGAAGGACAGGACAAAGTGCCTTTTGACAATGTGGTTAACTTAACTTCCTGCCTTTAAATTTTCATAATTTCACAACCAATCATTTCATAATGGATATTTCATTGATTCAGCTTCCTCAACCACTCATTTTTCATCTCATTTATAAAGAGCACAAGTTTACAGCCTTGAACAAAAGCCCTTGGTTGTATCATCTGTTTGTTAGCAAACTGCTCTTTGGAGCACTTCCCCTCTATACAAATAAACCTGTATTTCTCATCCTCAAACTCTCAACATGCTCAGAAGCTCTAATAAATCATCAAGGGGTGCCTCTGCAAAAGGGACCACCATCTCACCATTTGGGACAGAAATTCCAAGAGTGCTGACCTTCCTACCTTTATCACTTACTGTACTAAGAAACACACTGAGGGTTCAGTTATTTTAAGGCTGTATTTCAATTTTTCCTAAAAAAGCCAAACTCTGCTCCACAGCTAGACAGAAGCTGGAAGACTGCCCCAAGAAGATTTACTGGCACCAGATCTATAATTTAACCACTAATATTAAACAGGAATTTATGCTGAGGAAACTCAGAAGAGGAAAAAGCTAATGTTATTTGTCAACACAAATAGTGTTTTATAGTTGGCTGCCAAACAGCTTGAAATACAAGATCCAGAAAAACCACTGCATTAATACAAATTTTAACTTCATGGAAGAGCTCATCCTTAAATTCACCTAAGTCATGATGCATCCAATATTTTAAAAAGCACTCTCAATACTGAAAACACAGATCACTGTAATAGGAACCTGAGGGTGTATAATAAGGAAAAAGGAAAAAAAAATTGGGAAAAGGAAAAAAAAATAAGGAAAAAGGAAAAAAAAAATTGCTGCTTCTTCTTCAAAAAAAACCCAGCTGGTTATACAGGAATAATGGACATCTTACAGTCATTATACATAGGAGGGAATAATTCCTATTGATGTGCTGTTTCCCACAGACATGACAACATGGACCCTTTAGAAGATTTTTAAGAGAATTATCTGACATTTATAGATCTTTGCTAACCTGAAAACCAGTGCTGCTTAATGACCCAACTATCCAAATACTGTAAAACTTCATAAATAATGAAGACAGGTTTATTAAGTTTTCAAAGCTATTTTCTCAGTCATAAATAATAACATAAGAAATTAGTGGCTAATAGTAATTTTCAACAGAGTAGTTTCCCATAAATTCACTGCTGTTACAACAGCTCATTAAAATTGTAAGACGATACAGCTGCTTAAGAGATTTTATAGCACAGACACACTTTTTAAAGTCTGTCTTTCCAACGCTTACAAATCAGAAAATAAAATAATTCTTTTGCTTGTACTTGGCAATGTACATGATCCTTTCATAAGAGAACATTGGAAAGGAAACAGAAATGAAAACTTTCTCTGAGGTATCCCTCAATTCTAGAGCTTTTTATCTCCTTAAGACATTACGGAAACAATTGCAAAAACCCCAAAACATTTTAACTGAATGGGTCCTAATGCTCAAATTAAGGAAGGAACCAGTGTTCACCCTTGGTGTTTTTAAAAATGGAGGCAAAACCTGCTGTGACAACACTAAGAACTACACAAGACAACTGCAGGGAGGGTGAGAAAAAGAGCGTGCTAAAGTTTTCATGAAAATTAAGTGGAAAGATTACTTTTCTTTTTTTTTTTAATTACATTCCTCCTACACTCAAAACAATGAGCCAATAACTGTCTCTGCTTAGGCAAACACTCCTCCCTGCCTTCTCCCACCACTGGGCTGTTTCCCATCAAGAGGGACACAAAGGTACAACGAGGTCCCAAGTCCTGGAAGAGGAACTGGAGACCCCCAGGGACCAAAAAGGCAAGAGAAACGAGGGCACAGGGAGACTGCAAAATTTTAAGGAGCCCACAGTAAATCAGAGTACCCTGCTAAGGCCTGGTACAACATCTCATTTTTAGCTCACACCAAGCAGGGGCATTAATTCCACAAACAGAGATACTGGGTGGAGGGCAGGTACTGAATTGAGAAGGCAAAATCAGATAAAGAATGCCCTGACAACTACAGTATTATTAGCATTTACTGAACATTGTGCTGTCTCAAAGCTCTGGACACCACAAGCTCATGGCACATCTGACCCACAGCATTCATGCAAATAGAGCATTTTTAGACTTAAGGATCACTGAGAAAACTTTGAAACTAACAAAATTAATGTGAATATTCTAAATCAAAAAATCTAAAAAAAAAACCCTCCACAGTATATTACTATTTTTTTAAATTGTTCTTTTTTTAAATTACTTATTATTTTTGGATTAATTATTTAGCATTTTACACACATGTCTGCTTATTGAAGGTCTCATAAAATTCTTTCAAATCATGAAGAGAATTTTTTTTGAAAATACATGAAGAAATTGATTTGTTAATTTCATCTTTCAATCTAACTATACAGTAGCTTTCTTTTCATTACTGGAACTTTCACATAATTATTTTTGTAGGATACTAAAACCAACAACCCACTTGCACTGTAAAGTACGTGTTTCTTGTATATTTTAAGTAAATTTTTTGCACTGCCTCATTTGATTACATATTCTGTTGAAACCACAGATATACTTGCCCTCTTCAACAGCTGAATTTTTGTCTCTTTGAAAATTCTTAGACAAATTTATTTTAGAATATCAAGCTGTAAATTAAAATGCCTTTTTTTTTTATTTACATACATAGTTTCATATGTCTGAAGGACTCTGGAACATTTCTGCAATTCCTGAAGTCAGGAGACATTATCAGTCTCTAAAAACTGAAGGAAGTAGGGCCCAAACCACAAAGTACCAAAGAGTTGATTCTGACAGCTGAGAACAATTAATGAAATTCAAAGTGAAGACATAATTAATTATATCACCTCTGTTTGGGTTGGTAACTGACATGTCTGAAGCTTCTACTAAATCCAGATGATCTACACACTTGAGGCAATATGAAATAACAAAGATAATTTTTACCACAGATTCTTGTCTTTTTGAAGACTTCCAAAACAAAAATCCCTCTTATCTCAGTGTCTAATTGCTGCAGGTGAGACAGCACTTACAGAACAAGAAAGGTTATTTACAGGCCTCAGGGTGAGGCAGGCTAATCAAGGAAAGAAAAGTTTCAGATTTACTAGTTTATTATTTTGAAAAGTCTGATATGATCCCTCTTCTACTCCTCTTCCTAGTTGTACAATTCCATAGTAAAAAAAAAGACAGAAAGGTAAAGACAAAAATGGCTCTTGCTTGTATTCTCATTTATAAGACAAACATGCAGATTTTGAACTGAAAACAACCACTGGAGTTCTAAAAAGCACAAGCATATAAACCAGTAATTTTCTTACCTTTTAGCTGACACACCATGAACTCACATGTTAGAGAAGCTACAAATCGTGCAACATGTATTAAATAAATCAGTAACTGATGCTTAATCACTCTGTTCACACTCCACAAGACTATCACTGAGGGTGGTTTAAAACTTATTTCTAAATGTAAATTCAGACTTGAAAATATTATTTATCTTAATTCAGCATTGACTGTAAAACATTATGTAGTGTCTGCAAGAGAAAAAAACATAAACATAACACCCCTCCCAAAAAAAAACCCCAAAGAAACAAAAAAACAAAACAAACAAAATCAACAACAACAAAACCCAAAACCAAACCTGCATTAAATGACCATGGCTCGGTGCTTGAAGGGTAAAGACACATTGCTTATAAATATTTTTCAGTTCTGAATGCAGAAAATTAAGTCATGGTTGGAAAAGTGAATTTTATTTTTGGATTTTTTACAACCCTGCTTCCATTTGAGAAGGGGAGACATAGGGGAAAATCCAGGGAGTAAAAAGCAGTATTCTTTCAGGAGTTACCAAAAGAAAGTATGTTTCATATTTTCACTGCAGATTTCTACAGCAAATTTATCTACTGAAAGGAGAACCAAACTTGTTGCTCTGTTTCAGACTCTTCTGGCAACTCATTTTGACCTTGGTGGAACCTTGTTAATAAATCAGAAAACTGAGATTTGGAACTGTGTAACTTACAAGGACATAAAAGGGGGGAAAAAACAAAATCAAAAACAAACAAACACCACTCTCAGGATGCTCATATTATGCTGTCACTGTTGAAAAGTTGTGTTTGACTACTGTGACAAATAACCTACAACCATCAAGAAAGGAAAGACACCTTTTTTAACTTGTACATTTTTTTTTAAAGTTGCCTTCTTGGGTATTTCTCAGAACTTTGATAATTAAAATACAGGAACCTTGAAACCACCTTTTGTATTTTCCTTTGTTTGTTTGTTTGTTTTTTTTAATGGTGATTTCTCTAATTTTCGTTCTCTCCCTCTCTGTCAAGTCCAGATTGTTTTCTACTAACTCTGTGCACTTTGATTTCTCCAGTCTATAGCTAGGCCTTATATTTTATTCTATCTGCATCTCCACATCAGGGAACCTTCCAAGATGGTTTGTTTGTTTTGTAGGTTTTTAATCAGCTCAGAGTTAGTCATGTAGAACCAGTACCTTCTAAATAATCAAACCCATCTTGAATATTCTTCTGAACAGTCCTTTGCAGTTGTACATGGGGAGAAAAGAGCCCAAACGTGTAAGATGAAATTTGAATAACCCATACTTACTCAGAGAAGGTCCATGGAGAATTGCACAGTTGGGACAATGGTATAGATCAATGTCAACAGCATGGTGCTCCTCTACCCCAACGCAGCTGGAATAATATTTTTTACATGTTAATGAGAATGCACACAGGGTTTACTTTTCAAGCTAAAAAATAATTAAATCTTAGGTTTTTATTAAAACGTGCTTACTCTACAAAATTATAATGAGATACCAGATTATCTCAGCTACTGGGCTGCCACATAAATTTTGAGTAATAATTTTTCACTGAACACAGAATGTCATTAAAAAAATCATAAACAGGAAACAAGAATCAGATTGCATTAAAAATGAGCAAATCCACAATATATACACCATTACCCCCAAAACCCTTGATCCTAATTACAGGAAGCAGTTTCTATAAAATAATTCAAGCCATTTTCCTCACAGAAGCTATAAGTTAAAAAAAAAAAAAAAGTCTGAAGTTTTTATGCCGTTGATTTATGGAAGATATAATGGGTATTTTCCTTGTCTTTTTCTTTCTGCAATAAGCATGTAACTGACTCCTACCCCCCAAGACAAATTAATGAAGAACACTTTCATGTCACTCTTGAAATCTTTACAATAGAACTGGCTTTGTAAGCTACACAAACAACTAAGTAGAACTGGTTTTGGTTTAAAATAGCAGCAAGTATTTTAAAGAGCACTTGAGAGATGCAATATTTTCACAGAGCATATTTTTTCCAGATAAAAAAGTCAAAATGTGATTAAAAAACAAAAAATCTTTACAATAATCAGGACAAAGCGTCTCGTCTACTGATACCTAAACAACACAATTTTAAAGTCAATTAAGTACATTTTCTTAGAAGCTGAAACACTAGAGGTTAATTGGAGAACATGTGCTTTTGCACAAAGTTCTTAAGGAAAAAAACCAAGTAATCCCTGCTCGCTGGTCTGAATCCTGGCAGAGTTCTTCGTTCTCTGAAAAGTTCACTGACACTTACAGAATTGCTGACTGTATAGTTAAAACAGAAAAAGAGTACGACCCTGAGCATTTACACCAAAATTAGGTATGTACACTCAATGCACTGCAGCAATGTAAGAACTGGAACAGCACCCCAGTCACGCAACCCATCTCACATCAAGGGTAATGAGTGCTCAAACACTGAAGCTTTGAAATGATCCAGCCACACAAAGTCTTTTCCTCAGCAGCCTTGTGCCAAAGCTGCTGACACGCTCCAGCAAGTGTCAGAACACGCTGCCAAAACAATACAAGAAACAGTCTAGCACTGAAAGCACAACGAGCAAATCCAATCTGAAACTGAAGAGCATCTCCCACATAACTATCAACTGGAAGTGCATTCTGAGTTCCCTCTAAACATTCAGTGAGTTCTACTCCTCCATTCCCTACATACCACATGAAATCCAGAAATTATTTAGCTTTTTTTTTATATGCATACTATTTTAAAATCTAAATACAAAACTCAGCTGCCATAATTCATTGCAATTCTTGCAATATTTAGCATCTGCTTTAAGACCACAGCTACAAGAATCATTATTACATGAAAATCCAGCTGACATATAAACAAAAAGGAAGGCAGAAGCAGTCTTTAAAAATGTATGTCCCATTTCCTTCTGCTTGTGTTCTCTCTCTTTTTATAGAATACATGAATGACTCATAATCCTATGCATTATAAGAAAATTGTTTTAAAATGTACACTCCAAAAGCCCCAAATCAGAAGGCTGGATTTATACATCTTTAGGAATCTCATTATTTTAGCTAAATTTATAATTCTTGAACAGCTAAACATATTTATGTTGAACTGTATCTTGATCAAGTTTGCACTTCATTTATTCCCTTCCCTTTTTCTTGGCACTTATCTGATACACTCATCATCATTCCAATCAGATTTTCTTGCTAACAGCAAGAACTTTTCATTAAAACATAGTAAAAATAGATTTGACAACTATTTGTCCTATTCTGTTTAAGAATCTTAATTCTATTGTCTCCTATTGAATGGTACAGGTAACAGAATTTCTGCTTTATTTTCAGGCTTAGTACTAACAATTAACTCCATAACCTTTCATGAAGGCACATGGGATTTCGTGTACAGAGACTGGAACAGCATTATAATGTCTGGAATAGCCATTCAATAAGGGAAGCAAACGTTTTCAGTCTATTTACCCTGAAAACTCAGCACTGGAAACACAAAACACTGCCTGGAGATCATGGAAGCGAATCCAGCGGCAGATGCCTGATGGATGCAAAGGGCAAACGAGGTGCCAGCACCTGCAAGAGCAAGCACTGCCAAGGATGCCACAGAGCACATCAATCACAGCCAGCAGCACTGCAAGGCACTTCCCTGCCTCCCTTTCTCCAGCACACACAGATGAACCTGACATTAATCACTCTGGCTACCAGCAAGCAATCAATTACTGTGGTAAATGCTACTTCAGACCTCAAGCATCAAAACAAGGTCACCAAGAGGTAGCAGAGAGCCTGGAAAACATTAACATACTCAAACACTCCAACACTCCCAATGCACTGACGTTTCCCTGTATGAAATATTATTATCCTTCACCTTGCAATCAACCCAATCCATTTGGGTTGAAATGTCTTGAGTATATATTACCCAATTTCTGAATTGCTCATCTCCTACAGGGAGGTCACGGACCAATCCTCAGGAACAGTGGAAAGCTTACAGTATTCAAAAATAAAATACAATAATAATAATTAAAAAAACCCCAACCAAAACAGTGGAACAAGACTATGCAAAAATACATCTTTAATTCTGTTCATGAAGGTGGAAAGGCTAACCAGGCCCAATATCACTTGCAATGCTCCAGAAGGAGTAGCAAGGTAGAAAAAAGTTAGTTACAAATAGATTCTATTTCATCAGTCTTGGAATAGTCAGACACTCCAGACTTCTCAAGGTATCTAGAATCAAGGGAAAGTCAGCAGAAGATCTGGGAAGCTGTCATTTTTTTCACACACAAGAACATGCCCATCCCTGGCACCTGAAGAAATCCCTGGCTACTCAGTTTCTAAGAACCCATTCTCCTAACTTAAGTCTCACTAGAAGGTGCATCTGCACATTTTTGATTCAGTCTCAGCTTTCCATTTGATCATTACATTTGTAGCTATGTAAAAGCACCAAGTGTGAATCAAAAACAATCAGAAGAGGACTTGAACTTCTGACAAGTACCAGTCTGCTTTTCAGTAAAGAGCAGCTAAGATTTCTCTCACAGCACAGGGGGAAGTCCTGCAGGGGCTGTTCTCTTCTTCAGTACCTGTTATTAATTTAGATTTTAAGAGATGAGTACTGATAATTCAGAATGACAGATTAAACAACTATTTCACAACTAGGCTGGAATGTCTTATACGAGGAGTTTTCAGAAGCCCAGGACAGTTTCAGGAATTATTATCCCCACAGACTGCATGGCTGTACATTGAAAGCCACCCAAGGCACCTGGCACATCCCTCCTACAGCAGCACAGTGTGAATAAATATTGGATCCATGTCAGCCACCACACAGGCTGCTGCACCTTCTGCATCTAATAACTGCTTGCTCTCAATCCAGCCTGGCTTTTCTCTTCCCTGCTTCTCATGTTATCAAGCACAACCACAACATTTCAGAGATTGCTTAGCTGCCTTTGCTGAAAGAATTCTGGTTTAAGAAAAAAAAATCCAAAGCACTCTTGATCAAAGGCATTATTTTCAGTGCTCTTAAGGGTATATGACTACTCAAACTAATTTATTAAAACAAGGAGTATATGTACCCTACCATTATACAAAATTCCCAATGTAAAAGGGAATGCTTACACAAAAAAGCACTACAGAAGTCAAGAAATGAGCAAATGTGGATGTCCATTTTCCCAGTTTAATTCCTAGACTAAACCATGAAGATATTCCAGCTAGGAAAATTCTGAGATTTCCTGTATACAAGGCATACTGAGAATAAAATCTTGAAAACTGAGAGATGTAAGCAATTCTCAGTGAACAGCAGCAAACAGAATGGATCACCATCAACAGTGAAAAGAGCTGATTTGTCAGGAGGCTGGGTTGTACTTGGGACATCATCCTCTTGGATTCCCTCTTCTGTTTCTTCCCTCTATGGCTTCAATTCCATAAGGTCCTTTTCCACCTCTTTCAGCACCAAGTGTAAAACAATTTAACAGGCTCATCTTGGATTTTTTAGGAAGTGCCTCACAATAGCTTCCACTCCTCTCCACACCAGCATGATACTTTGCACCTATTAAGCTTCATCTAGCAAATGAGGAAACAGGACAGGCCACCACAGGCACATCTACTGCTTCTTCAACAGATATTGCTGGATAGATAACATTTTATAATTAGGTGTTGATTTACAGCTCAAAACTAAGCCAGTTTTTTAAAGTTTCTTATTATTGGGACACATGAAGTTCAGGCCCCAAGATCTCTTGGTTTTCCAGTGTCTGACTGGAAGATTCTGACTTGTTTGTGGTCACTGTGCAGCAAAAATGCAGGTTGGGGCTCTTGCTATTATGTTTAGTTAAGCACAAAACCTTGCATCTTTTCCAAGCTATAAAAATCACTAAAAATTACATTGTGCAAGATCTCCTTATATTCTCCCTGAATAAACACTGTGGACAATCATCTTCTTTCTCTACCATCCTGTTTCTAAGCACAAACTCAGCACATCCACCCTTGCATCAGCACCCACAACCTTTCCCTGATGCGCCTCAGTGAGCACTGCAGGCTTTATCCGTAAAAGGAGGGAAAAAACACAGGTCTTGACATCCAGTAGGAAAAAAAGATATGAACTAAAAATCCTGGAAGAGTGGAAAAATACTAGGGGTATTAAAGCATGTTCCCTGTTACCAAGAATACAGGGCTATAGACAACTACCAAGGGTACAGGCATGTTTCCTATTATCTGACAGAGCAGATTGCCAAAATCCCTATTTTCAATTTCCAGCCATCCACAGAACAGTCAAGATACACAGATAGTGAGTCTCTGCTGTGTCTTAACAGTGATGAGGACAGGACCAAGGCCGTGCTGGAGGTAGCAAAGATTCATTAGCAACAGGACAGCCTCAGCTGCCCCCAAACTGAAGTCACTATGGCAGGGCACAGTTTCTCACAGCACCAAAGCGAACACAGCTGCTGCTGCTGCTGAGAAAAGGTCCCACCCTCCTTCCTCCAACCCTGACCCATGGCTTCCATTGTTTCTCTCACCAGATCTAAACCATCAGGCAGCCACATGACAAGTCAGTTCAATAAGCTGAACCAAAAGAAAAAAACTGACACTCAATTCACTTCTTCAGATAGGTTTTAGAAACCTTAACAGTAAGATTCCATAAATAAAAAATTAAAATATACATGTTACACTTATATGCAGTTACTTAACAAATATAACCATGTTATTTTCAAGAAGACTGATGAAAGAAAATATTCTGTTACTTCATCTCTACTTCGCCTTTCTAAAAATGATTGCTAAACAACAAGGAGATGACTGTTCAGCAATCTTATGCTGATAATATACCTTTTACTATCAAGCCTTAGAATTGAATTTCAAATCACCAAGGATGAGAGCTATTTCTATTAATATACTGAGCAAATAACTCTAAGTAGTAGGCAAGCATTATAGCAAACTTTTCATTTTACCTGTACCAAGGTCTACAGTTGCTACTTTCAGTCTTAATCTGTTTGAGCATAACAAATCCAAAAAAACTCTTGTAATTATTGCCAAAATTAGTTGGTGAGCTTGCAAGTTATGGAAAGAATAGATTCTCCTATTCCATTTAAGAATGCAAAAAAAAGTATAGAGTAGGAAGTCAGTCTGTCTGGTAGATTTTAAGGAATTGTGGTTAGTCATTTAATTTAAGCCTATGCTTTCCAAGTGGGAAAAGGATGCCAAGCAGGCAATATTTACAGGTTAAACAATGGAAGCACTAAAGATGTCACTGCCACAACCAAACAGCCACATCTGCCACTTGTTATGGGACAATGTCAAAATGCTTAATTAGGAATAGAAAGACAAAGCCAGTGTGACAATGCCATTGACAGCCTCCATACCATCTCACAGCACAAGAACAGATCAAAAAATGACGTTTATTTGAAGAAGAGCTTAAAACTTGAAATAAATGCTGTGAGATTTAAAACCTGTACCTCAAGCTAGACACATTTCCCCTCCAGCCCTACTCTTCAAAATGCATGCAGTTACACCAAAGAAAACAAAACAGACCAAAAGAAAGCACAAAGTGACAGGAGAAAGTTGGGGTTTCCTTCCACCTCTTCATCTTACATGACAAGCACAGTAGCAGTTTCGGAATCACAATAAACTTACATGGATTTACTTCAGAAATGAAATAATTTTTGAATAGTAACCAACTTCTATATACTAGATATTGAATTACTGCCTTAAATTACAAAAAAAAAAATACTTGGCATAAAAATATTTGAGATTTTGCTTTTGCTATATTGACTTTGCAAAACAAAACACCTTTTAAAAGGGAGCAACTGATATAAACACAATCCAAAGAACATGCATAATTGCACTTAAAAATTATTTTTAAAATAGCAGTTATTCTGTTTTTCTATCTGTAGCAAACTGTCTCCTCTCTCAAAGTTACCAATTTTCTCCAGAAAAAAAACTAAAACAAAAACAAAACAAACAAAAAGCCCAAACAAACGATCAAAAACCCCACAATGTTTTAAAGCTATGTATGGAATTTATGCATGTTGGCCCAACAGCTTACCTAGGTTTTGTACACATTCCACCAAGTTCTTAAGGACAGAAAAATAACATGTAAGGGCAACTCTCAAAACACCTAAAATATACTAACTTATTAAATATTGCATCATCCTTCAACACAGATAAGAATCCCAAGAACAACAATGTTGCCTGCCATAATATACATAAAACTCTGACCTTTGATTGCTCAGACACATCTGTTCTGATACTTCCAAAGTCCTAAGAGGCCTTGGTCTACTTAGGACTAACCATCAAATTGTACATTAAAAATGTTAATGTTCATTACATAGGTTTAGACTTCCCTAATGGAATTCAACCCTACTGCTTTTAAATTATGTAGTATTTCTCTGAAATGAGGTATTGCTGTAACACAACCATACAGACAGGTATATGATTTATTTTGAATTTCAAAGGACCTTCCAAAGACTCAGACTTCCTGCATCTTCCAAAAAAAAAACTTTAAAGTTTGATAATGATGCTGGTGTTGTCCTTCCAGAAAACACTTTCAGTGGCAATGCTCTTGCACATTTTTCCATTGAGAAAGAAAATCAGTATACATAATTTCTTTCTCAAGTAACAGTGCTTTTCACTCCCTCAAAGCACAGAGATTAAAATAGATAAAATCAGTATATGACATCTTGTCAACAAAAGCTTAATTCCAAAAAATGGATTCTGAAATGCAGAAACCTAATAGGAAAATTATAGTCAATGGAACAAAGCTATCAAGTTACATAATGAAATAGATTCAGTTACAAACACAACAAACCTTCTATCTGCATTGAGAAAGTGGCCACATAGTCAATAAAATCATCATGTTACCTCCATTCTCAGGGAAAAAAACAGTGATGCACATTATTTGTAAACTGACTCTTCCATTCCACAATTCCAGTCCAGCCTGAAAACAAACTGGTATGGTTTTGAAACTCAACACGGTTTTTCCAAGGTCTGTGTTTTAAGTACAGTAAGTTCAATTTATTGAAATTGCTAGAATGAAGGTAAGACAGAGTCATTACTTTTAGAAAATACTTTGACAACTGAACATTTGACATAATCAACATGTTCTTATTTCTAATTCCTAATTGGTGAAAAGATTGTGTGGAAACTGATTTTCTACACAAGCACTTCATGTAACTATTAGGAATTCAAGAAAAATGAAGTCAAATGACCGACTGTTCAAACTGAAATCAAATAATTACATGCTCAGAAAATCTAAACAGCTTTATGTGCAAAAATATATGCTGAGGTCAAATAACCTTTTCACTGCAATGTACAACTTCTAGGAAGAGACACATCATCCAGGTTAATCCACAAAGGCAGCCACCATCATGTATTATGTGTAGAAGCTTTATGAGAAGTTACTTTTTCTAATGACAACTTCCTGATAGAGCCAAGTTAACATTACTGAAGCATTTCTGACGTACTCCTGTTTAGTATTGTCTATTAAGCATATAGCAAATTCTTCATCCTTCCTATGCCAAATGAGATTTCTATGTATTCTTCCCAACTGACTGATTGCATCAAGCTGCTTTACAACAGTATTTACAATTAATTCTGTTCGGGTCCTTTTAAACACTGTTGTACAGAAATGAAGGTCTGAAGGAACCCGAATCTTCTAGAGCAGATTTTGGCAAAATAAGTTGCCTCAAGACAATCAAAGAAATAACATTTAAGAAAACTGCAGCACACCTCAAAACTAAACAACTTGTCAGTGAGGAGAAAAAAAAAGGCATTTTAAAAGCAGCTGTGATAGCTGAAGGCCTTATTTCAGTGTGAAAATATTGAGAGAAACAAAGACGATACCAGCAAGTGATCATGACACAAGATTCATAGGAAAGAAAAAAATATACATTGATCTGACACAAAGAAATTCTTTTTAGCACTTTAAAACCAGCAATCTCTACAACCCTGCACATATCAAGCAAAGCACACTGCTCAGGAATTCAGAAAGATCCTCTCTAGCAGTTCAGACTCCTCTTTCTCCATTCATTTTCCCAGCATGGCCAGACTGACACACCAAAGAGAAGAAGGAACAATAGTCCAATCTGACTTCAGGCACTCTGTATTAGTGAAGTTGCAACTGCTTGAAGCCTGTTGAAATAAATGAGAACTATCCTGTCCTTCCCACAACTGATGCAGGGAAAAGGATTAATATTGGATTTCAATTAATTCTAGGAACACTGGAGTCCCAATTTATCTGACCACAGCCAGCATGAAATTCTGTTCTGGTTGTAATGCACAGTCTGTAACAGCAGCATTAGGTACTATGGGCCCTAAATACACAGCAGAAAACATACATTAGTTATTTGGTTTAGAGAGAGGGGACACTGAAAGGGAGAAATAAAAAGAGAGAATAACTGCTTCTGTATACACTGACAAAGGTTTTCTAGGTGATTAAGAAAGTTCTTCAATGATGTATTTTTATCTCCTCCTCAAGACTCCCAAGTCAATAGTTAACCTCTCCCCCCAAGATAAAACACCACCTAGTAAACCACCAAGACACATAACTACATCTTATTTAATTTGCCTCATTTCAATTCCCAGACAAGTTTATTCTAATTGTGCTTATTAAAAAGAAGTCCTAAACTTACAATAAGCAAAAATTAAGTACTTTAAAATAATACCTTCAAATCAGAGGGTTTAAAGGCAGAACTAAGATGCCTGTCTCAATTCTATAAAACAAAAAACCAACCAACAACAACAAAAAAATACCCAACCACACTACAAAATCCTCAACCATTTAAAGCAGCCTCCATACCCATCCTGAAACAGCCATTTTAACTGAGCACCTCTGTGTGGTTGTATTCTACCAAAGAGCAAACTACTACCCAAAATTGCTACCATTATTTCCCCAGCAGAAACAAGGAAGAGCTATCACTATGAGCCCCAGAGACACATGCACTGGCACTGGGTGCCATATGTGAACCCAGATTTTCTTAGCACAGCATGAAGATGCTCTTAGTCTGTCTTCTGCAAGGCATCCCAGCCCTTCTCTGATGGAATGTCTAATCAGGTCCCTAACACCAGTTATTTGTAGCCCCAGCCACAGGAGTAGCTGAGGCAAGTACCCAACAGGTGTATGACTTTATGCCTCTACCAATGGATTATTTGCCTACAAAACACTCTTTCTAGTAATGCACTGAAGTACAACAGGAAGTATAAAACATGTAATCCAAACAGTTTGGAAGCTACATTTCTAAACCACATGAAACACAGTTTTCTGTAAAGCAGGAGAGGATCAAAAGGACAAACTTTCAGCTAAATTCCCACTTTGTAGTTTGAGACACAAGGACCACTCTGAAGTGGGAAGATATCTGTGTTTTTTAGACTGATCAAAACAAAATCTCACTAATGGTTCTTGCATACTCACTGACTTGCAAGCTCTCAGCAGTTTCCAAATTCTGTAATTACCTACATCAAAGTCTCACAAAACCCCAATTTATTATATAATTTTTAAGTAACAAGTGTCTCTAATATTAGTTCAACCTCCTCTTTTAGGCAATCTGCACGCTAAGCATTTTTAAATCCATTTGGGATTTTTTTTGTATGTCTTCAGCAGCTCCATCTCCTTCTCAACAGCTAGAAGTGTTGAATGTTCCTCATCTACAAAGTGCAGGGACTGCAGACTCCCACAGAGAGAGTACAAGCTGGTTATTCTGGTTGTCTAATAAAGATGAGTTGTTTAGAAAGATCATGTTGCCTAATAAAGATGAGCTGTTTAAAAAGATTGTGAAGCCTGACAAGTACTATCAGCACTGCTATTTTATGCAATACAGAGTCTGCAAAGCTTACGACATCCTGAGTAACACTGTCAGTAGACACCATCAGATCTGTCTTGTTCTCAAGTATCTCAAGTGATAAAAAAAGATTTGGAGACGAACAACAAACCCACAAAGACTTCCTGGCCTGAGGGGATTGATTAGGACATCAATGATTGTTTTCAAATTGTGCCACTTCAGTTGAAAAGTGATGTCAGGGATGACTTGAAAATAGAGTTTTTGCAAACAATATTAGGGGGTACATTTTTCAGTCTCCCACATTCTAGCACGAGCAACCAGTATTAGTGCAACCTTAAAAACCTTTGTTGCAAATCCCTTATTCTTGGGTTACTGTGTGTCTGTGTGCTTCTTTTACAGGCTGCAGCAACAGCAAACTTGGCTTCAGCCTGCTTTACACACCTTTAAATTGGCTCCTTACACCAAAACCACTTTATCACCTAACTGGTTTAAAAAATTTCTTACCCAGATTGGTTTTAAAGACCTCCTGGAGCTGCCTACTAAGTAACTTAACACCCACAGCAGCATTCAGAGACTACAGCTGTACCTGAAATAAAGCTTCTTTTGCCTTCAAAATTCAACTCATTAAATAGCTCTCCTTTAATAAAAATAAAAAGTGAAAAATAAAAATCAAGGACATTTTTCAGCTCATCTTGTCAACTGAGTAATTCTTCCTCCAGCCTGCAATATTTTTCAGACTGGGAACTTTTTAGCAAGCCTTTTATTGAGCTGAATAATTTCTGCATCTTCTAATCACAACACAAAATTACACAATGGCTCCTATAGCTTTGAAATACCTTACTTGTATAAGGCAAATAGATTTGCAGTCAATAGCAAGTAGAGACAGATGCTTCATTTCTGAAGAAATCTGAGAGCAAACTGGCTCATCTCTAGCTCACCATGCTCGTTTCAAAAGCAGATGGAGTATCTGATTACATTAACTTCTATTTAAGCTATGATACAAGCAAACTGTTTCAGATACACAGATAATGAGTCTAAAACTCAGATGTTACATTGGCTGGCTGGCAGAGCAGTAAGGAGAAAAAGCTCCTTCAATCAACTAGATAATGTTTATAATTTAGAGATCTTTATTGGATTCTCAGCTGCTTACAGAGGTCCAAGAGGGACATGTTGGTCAAATCTACACCCATGCAGTCCAGAATGTATCAAGAAGTTACTTTTACACATTATTCTAGGTACAGAAATCTGACTGTTCAATCCTCTTCAGATGGAATTAATGAAGCACAGTAATTTCCAGACCATGTGGAAACTTCAAATAGTGAAGAACAAAGCTAAAAAGAGTTCGGGGGTTGAGTTACATCAGCACTGAATTCTATCTGCATCCATTATTTTTATACTGGATATAATTTGACATGCTGATTTTAATCTAAAATTCTTATGAGTTCAGATCCAGGTTACCAAAACCATTTCTGCTCTATCATATGCTATTTAGAGTAATCTGAAGTATTTGCAAAAGCACAAATCCACATGTTTTAATCTAAATTTTACATACACATTTTTAGACGTAACCTTGACTTCACAGTCTGTGCTACTCAGCTCCAGTGCTTTTATATGGGAAAAAAGAAGATGATTTTATCCATATATCAGTGTTTGTGTAGTATGTATAAATGTATCTCTTAAAATACCTTCTTCTTCATAGTGGACAAAATTCTGATGACTCCAACAAGAATGTTCAAAGAAATGCACAGGAAAAATATGAAGTATGAAGCAGAGGGCCTGATACCAAAGGTCCCCTGGAGATTAATACTGATTTACTATTCCTGTAGAAATTACAGGAGATATTATGGTTCACTTATTGTGAAAAACACAAAACTAATTCTTTAGGAGGAAATTTCCAACCTTACCAATATGTGTCAATATCAATGCGTGAAAATTGCCCTGATGGAAGGGGAAAGGTAACAGACATTGCTCAGTAATGACCAATGACAGGACAAATGTCAACAGCATCAGATTAAAGCATAGGAAATCCATTTAAACAGGAGGGAGAAAAAAAGAAGAAATTGCAAGAACACAGCAGAAATTATTCATATATCTATGGCTATTAGAGCAATATCCAGTTACAGATGAAGGTCCCTAAAGCCTACTTATATTCAGAAGCAAGCTAACCTGAGAAGAACCTACACTCAGCTAGCACCCCACAGCTGCAGCCAAAAATCCCAGGAGCAGCCCTGGCTGTGCTCAGCCTGTGCTCCCACCCAGCATCCCTGGTGTCTAAGCCATACTGTCAAAGAGCTGGCACACCAAAGCTCTTAGGAACTGAGAAATTATTTTCTTTTTCCAACCCAGATGGCAGCAATGCTTGTGCAGGTTATGAGAGTTCAAGCCCACACATCTCAGGGGAATGCTCACCTCCAGCTCAGTTTTTATGTAAAGATATCCTTTATCTCCCCCACTTAGGACCTCTTACTCCACAGAAAAGTAACCAAGAAATAGGGGCCCTGAACAGAATGTAACACGACCCGAGCACAAGGGTCTGGGTAAAACCCTCAGACACTGACAAGATTATCTTCAGTTCTGGTCCCTGCTCCTGACACAAGTGAATATATAGATAAAGTGAGCATGAATTACAGCACAACCTTTTCCAAGTCTTAAGACATACTAATACAGTCTTTCAGTCTTCAAATTTAACAGTGCTTCCTACAGAAATATAGTCATCTATCTTCTGGACTACAAATGCACCTGTTTTGCTTTTAAAAAAGGCAGACCTGTCCATTTGTCTAAGTATTTCAGGAACTGGCAAGGACTTCAAATTTGCCTGACCTGCCTCATACCTGCCAGGTTTTTTGCAGTAACACTTAAGTGTTGCTTTTCTGACTTGAAAGTGATAATAATGTTTTGCTTTTCTTTACAACCTCCACTAATATTATGTGAAAGTGCCAAAGAGGTTCTTCTTCGATAATTAGCAAAAAAGTAGTAAATACTTGACAGAAGAATAATCTTTTACCAGAAGTGTTTCCTAGATAAAGACTTAGAGGTCAGTGATCTCTAAAGAGCCTTTAATGAGTTTGACATACAACTAAATGTGAACTATTAAGTTATTTTCTTACAATTCAATTACAGAAGAAAGGTTTATTTTTCAATTTGTTTATATTACATAGCACCGGCTATGAAACTAACTGAAATTAAAAATACTCAAAAATAAATAAATAAACCTGTTTAAGAGTGAAAATTCCCCAACCTTACAATGTAATTTGTAGTACATCAATTTAAACACAACCAGAACCAGCTTTCTTTAAGATGACGACTTTTTCTTTTAGCAATTCAAGACATAGAGTTACAGAAGACAACCTCAAACTATGTATTTATCTTCAAAAAAAGTAGTAATTAAAATTGGACTTGGTACAGTTGATTCAGGTTAGATTTCTTTCAGGGAAAGATACTGAAAGTTACATTTTAAATTTAAATTAACATTGATCTCCTCATGTTCTGCACACCACAAGGTAGTTTCCCTCCAATCAGAAACTCAACCATTCATTTGTATCAACAATTATCACCAAGCCCACGGGCTGCTTTAGAACTTGGATGTTCCCCACATCACTTCAGAGTGACTGGTCACTGCAGCAGGCATTTTAGCACAGAGGCTTTTTTCACAAATTAATGCCCAAATTTAAAACTTCATACTCTTGCAGTGTAAGATAATATTTTCAATGTATTCTTTGTTTTGGTATGTTTTTTTGTGCATTGTCTTTATTTTCCTGATCTCTCTCCATCCAGCTTTTCACCTACAAGCCTCTATACAAGGCTGCTTATCCCCTTTGTAGATGCTCCACATGAACAGAAAAATCTTCTGATCTCAGTTCCAGTTTTTCAGACACCTGAAAACCATAAGTTCCATTCAATTATTTTGTGTCTGGTACAGTTTTGAAAAGGAAGTATCTCCTTTACTCCCATCCTCTTGGCACATCCTCAGTATGTTTCCAACAATGATCATTTAGAGATTTACAGTTTTTCTTCTAAACACATGGCAAGCATATTAAGGGGTTAGAGCACATTTCCTAACAAAAAACTTGTTCCAAAGTATCACGGTGCACAAGCTTCACAGAAAGCTGATTCATTTCTCAGGGGCTCAGAGCAATGCGTGTGTTCACACTACAAAGATGCCTGTCCAGCTTCTTCAGGTTGGCATAGGAAACAGAATTTTACTTTACTAGGGTAACCAATGCATTTATATAAAACGTTATATAAATATAATATAACGTTTTATATAAATCCAAATTCCCTATTAGCGGTACAAAGAAAAAAGAGGAAAAAAAACCACCCCAGAAAAATAGACTATTCAAAGCTTTTAATAATGTGTCATGAAAATCATGTTAGAGTTTTACTATTGTTGCCCTGGAATGACGTGGAAAACTGCAAATAGAGGTTTTACTGCTTCAAGCTGCTCTATGGTCCACGAGCAGCTCCCCAGGAATTTTCCACGTAGCTTGCATTGGGAACTGCCCTCGCACACTGCAGGGATGCATTCACCTCCCTTCCCAGCACACCTGTATCCCAAGCAGTCAGGAATGCATTGCAGTTCTTAATCACATGGTGTAAATGTACCCATTCCTTTTTATGTAACTTTAGTCCACACAATCAAGATGTCTGCTCAGAATCATTTCGCTGATTATAATGAAAAGCTAAAGCTTTATTTTCTCATGCTTTACAACTTTTTTCATGATATTGGCTCATTCCCTTGTCCCAGCCCCCACATAGTGTCACTGTTTTAGATATCAAAGTAAAAAAGAGAATTAGACACAGTGCAATCCTATGAAAAACAAAGATCCAGCCAACTAGACAAAACCACTGACATTCATATGCTGGGGGGAAGAAAAAAGGCACAAGAGCACTAATGTGCAATAAGCAAACAGGGCTGTAGAGAAATGTCAGATCTCTTCCTTAATGTAAGGAACTACCTTCAGAAAAAGACCACTTGTATGCAAGGCATTTTCATAGGAAGCAACTAACAGTACCTGACATTGAGAGGCTGAACACTGGTACCAGTGATATTTTTCCTTTCACTAATATACAAGATTTTAATCCCCCCCTGTAGTGATAGATCTATTCAGTATCAGAACTAACCAGGAGTAAAAAGATTTATTCTTCTGTAAAGTGGTTTGTGTTTTTTCATTAGACAATAACTTTATTTCCACAGTCAAATAAGGACCAGGAAATAGAATGCACAGTATATTCTCACTGGAGATGCTAGTTGAGCCAAAAACTGAAGGGAAATTGGAATCTACCCTTACTGGTAAAATATAAAAGTTAGGAGGTAACATTTGCAGAAGGTCTTAGGAGCTACACCTTTGCTTCTGCAATTTCTGGTCTACTCAAATGATATTCCTAACACTAGTTCCTAACTAAATCCTTCATTTTCACAACGCTTCAAGCACAAGGCAGCTGACCATGCTGGAAGGGTAAGGTACAGCCAAGGCATCTGCTTTCACTCAGTTCTAAAGTGCTAAACAAGCACTTTTCAGCAAGGACATCAGCCCAATCACTCAATACTACAGCTGTCCCATTTGTTCTTAGCAAGAGTAAGAACAGCATTCTAAACTGCTTCTGAGATACTCATTCCATCGAGGGGATGGAATTTTACTGCAGTGCTGAGATGCAAAGGGATGCCCCGAGATGCCCCAGCTGCTCACACAGGAGAGCACAGCATCAGAGGCAGCAAGGTGCTGCTCACCTTTGCCTCACACTGTCCTCTGGCCAGACAAACACTGCAGTCACAAGGCAGCTTGAGATTTAAGAGACTACACGTGCACACCGGTTTTCTTGACATGATTCTGTGTTACATAAGCAACAGAAGCACAGAGAAATACCTGGGACAGAGCGGGCTGGAGGCTGTGATATGTCAGCACAGCACACCTTCATGCAGAGAGGGACACCACTGTGCTGAGGGGACAGAGTGCTAATGCCTCCCTGAGCTCAGTGCCCCGTCAGCACAGCTCCCTTGGGTTGGTGCTGCACCCAGGCCGCTCCTGCAGCACCCCTGACAGCCCTGGGTTGATTTGCAACACCTCATTTCTCTTGTTCTGCTTGTACTTAACAACAAGTTTTGCAAGTCAACAGCATGGTGTAATCCTTTAGTGAAAAGATGCAAACGTCCTTGTTACTGAAACAAAACTAAAAATCGGTACACTGAGCAAGACAACCAGAGGTTTTAAAAGTACTACTGGGTAATAAGACACAGCAATTTCTTTGGGTGCTCTTCATTTATCTGATTTGGACTTTGTTTATTGGCAAACATCAATATTCCAAAAGAAAAATGTCACTCTCTTTAGAAAATACTGCCTGATAAGTGGCAGGAATGACAGATCAGAGCAATCAAGTATCTTCAATATCAAAGATTCCATTTCTCAGAGTCACCTTTCCTTGCACTCATTTTCATGAAGAGTGCTTTAAGAGCCTTTAAGTGAATAAAGTATTCATGTAAATGGAACAAACACAATTGAATTTATTAAATTAATTTCCCAGCCTATCTGCAATGTCAGCTGACAGTTTCAGATGAAAATAAATAGACTTCAGACCACAATATATTAAAAATCTAAAACAATCATACTTACTCCAATTGGCTTTTAAGACAGAATAATGTGGGAGGGTTTAAAAAAAAAAAAAGCTTTCTTGCTTTTGTGGTGAACATCAGCATTTATGACTGCCAGAGCAACAATGAACTCGGTATTTTCAAAAAGAAACACCAGTTTTGAAGTCTACTTTAGTTAATGCTGAAGTAATGGAGAAAACAGTATTAAATATTAATTCCATTCAAAAGCAGAATTGACCTGAGGAGGGTTACCAGCCACATAAATCCATATTACCACCACACAGCAGACATCTGAAGACAATTCATACTCCACAGATTTTTAGTTCTGTGTATTCATAAGCTAATGTTATAATACATTAGAAAGGACTGACAAAATGAAAAATAGCTTAGCTTCTTTAAAAGCTATATATTTCACTAAAATACCTCTCATATGTTGATAATAAAGCAATAGCAAAGCTGTTAATTGAATCTTCATACTTGAGCAATGAGACAAAGGTAAAATTTGAGCATCTTTATGGTTTTAAGTATGTGCATTGTACCTACAGAAATCTTTACTGATTGCTCAGAGTTGTTTTGAGACAATGGTATTTTATTTTACAGTGATGTAGGGAAACTAGAAATATTTGCATGTAGAGTATTAGTTCATCTTCAACTTGTGCAAACTGTCATGTGAACAGAATAGAGACACTATATTACTGCATGATCTTTCAAAAGATGAAGAAAGTGCACAGAAACTGCATTGATCATAAAAAAATCTGCTAATAAATATGAAAACTATCCACAAAAAGAAAAGCTAGAAACCACAAATGAAGAATGAAAACAAAATTAATGTGATTTTGCTCACTGGCAGTTAACAGAGTGATATTGAACTGTAAGGATTAAGCCATTTTACTGCCAATGTGTTGCTCTAAGAGCAACATTATCAAGGGATCAAGATAAGTTTAAAACAAAAGGAATATATTTCATGTTCTGCACTGTAGCACCTAGTAGGTATATACAGAAATTAGGTGTACCAAGCATCAGTCCCCAAACCAGACTCCTCTCTAGTTTTTAGATACCGAAGTCACAAAACAGAGCCTTCTGAAAACATCTGAATTCCTCAAATCATTTATGTATTAAACATAACAAAGGGAAAGGAAGATACTGAAGTGCTTCATGAACTTCAGCAAATGACATT
Source organism: Thryothorus ludovicianus (assembly GCA_013397245.1). Lineage (NCBI taxonomy): Eukaryota > Metazoa > Chordata > Aves > Passeriformes > Certhiidae > Thryothorus > Thryothorus ludovicianus. Next base: position 54,515 of record VZTB01006163.1, on the reverse strand, counting down.
TTGAAACATAAAATCATCATAAATTAACTAGCTAATGAAAAATTCAGTTAAATTACACAAATACTTACAGTGCCTTCATTTGCAGTCAAGAATAGCCAAAACAAAAACAATTATACCAAAAATATAGGTCAACTATAATATTATAGAAAATTAGAGGCAGTGTTTAAATTACTAAATCTGAACCTTTATCTTTTATCAAACTGAAAAGGTAATAATTTGTGCTTCAGAAATTAGAACTATTACTATTTAATAACTGTTTAGAAACTCAATAGAATCTTGGTGGACTCTAATTTAAAAAGCAGAATTGTGTACCACTCAGTTCTCTTACAGATCTTTATGGGACAATATGGTTTTTTCTTGTCCTAGTTTTTTTATCAGAAAGCATAAGCTAAAACATCTACTATGTTTTATTCCAGAACAAGTAAAAAAAATTACAAAATGACAGATCTCAAGGAAAGGAGTGTTAACTTTCAAAGTACACCTACTTCCAATAAAGCCAGTTCTTCAAGACAACTATAAAGAGAAAAACACACACAATTCTACATGTTATTACACAGTTTCAAGAATTGAAGCAATTTGAATACTTGCAGCTCTTCAGTGCTTATTATGGTAGAATACATCTAACTTTAATATATATTAATAAGTCTTCCCACTTCACAGATGGGAACCAAGAGGAAAAATGGTTTGTCCAAATGAAGAATATAAAAGGATTGGAAACAGACACCCAGTTACACAAGTGCTTGTCTAGCATCCTCATTATAACTAGTTTCTTTTCAGTTTAACCAAAACTGTTCCAGCTTTTGTATTGTTAGAAGAGCTTGAAGTCACTTCAAGTTACTCAATTCTTTGGCAGAGGGTACACAGCTCATTGGACTGAAATTGAGACTTCCATCTTACTTCTGAGGAAACATGGCTAAGCCAAGGAAAAGGAAGATTAAACACATTAGCTTTCCCTTGAGGTCTAAAACACTTCCCTAAGATCCACCAAATTGCCACATGAAGGATTTAAAGCCTATACATCACAAGAAAGCCAGTTTGAAAGTTCTCTGGTGCCAGACTAAAGCTCTGTTGACCAGACAAGGATTTCTTGATTCAGTTCAGATCCCTGGAAGTTTTTAACTACAAGGCCTTAACTTTCTGTAAAGAGAAGGTCTGCACCAGAAAACATTTGTAACTGTTTCTTTGCAATGTCCACCTTCCCTGGCATGAGCAACACGGTGCCTTGTCCTCCAACTAAAGACAGATACAAGAGCTCCACACACCCCTGCAAACAGATGATGTTCTGGGGTTGCACTCCTGCAGCTGCACTGGAAATTCCTTGATTCCCTTGGACCCTACTAGATGAGCAACTGGGTCTGGGCAGAATCACACATAGTGACTGAGACAAAAAAAACAAGGTTCTACAAAACTGGGTGAGCTATCAATCTCAAAGTGGGCAGTGAGGAAGAAAAATGAGCAACTCTTCTGTATTTTCCCACCAGGATCATCTCCAACAACACATTCCTTCAAGTGTTGTGCAACACTCTGGGATCATCCCAGCCTTTGACGAGCCCACTCAGCTCAGTAGCCCAACAAAAAGCTAACCCAGCAAGAGAATGGGTTCTGTCAGTTTTCTGAGCAGAGTTGATTTACCAATCAGGCAAGCACTGAACCAGCAAAAGTAGAATTATAGCAGCATGCAGCCAGGAGCAGGACAGCCTCCTTCAGCAGCAAAGAGTTGGCAAAGCCCATCGTGCAGAACCTCGTGTATAAAGCTCCAAAACAAAGAACCAATTCAGGAAAAGTAGTCACTATAGCACACGAATTTCCTTCTTTTCTTAAGGAGAAAGCCTGCCTTCAGAGCACAAATCAGGGCGTTCAGACAGACCTGTACCACGAAACCCAACAGCTCTAAGGGGGAAACCTTGATTTTACATCGAAAGAGCAATAAGGAGAGGATGAGAAGTTTTCTTTTGTGTTTCTTCAGAGACCAAAGACATGTTCAAAACTATACGATATCAGAAAAAACATGTTCCACGTGAACGTCGCTCAGATGTGACTTTGGCACTGAATTTTTCCTCCATGTGAGGAAAAAAGGCCTCAAGGCATCTGCAGTTTAAATGATAATCTTCAAACAGTACATGAATCACCTTTCTTTTCAAATTATGTTTTTAAATGTTTTCTAATAATGACAAAGCTGTAAAAAAAATCAAACACCTAATGGCAAAATACCACCAATGAACTGCTGTAGGAAGAGGGCAAAGTTAATTCTTTCAAGACTATACACAATTAATCCTGAGAGCAAGAGCTATCAATATAAAAACAATTCCATATAAATTTAATCAATTTGATTTGCTTTACAACAGAAGAATGTACATACGTACACTACATACAGATTAATGCTGTATTTCCCTGACTGCCCTCTAAGCAGCTCAAATTAAATATTTATTTCTGTAAACATAATTTTTTTTTCCTTGAGGGGGAAAACACCAAAGCTGGCACTATTATGAAATTTTCAGGTAAACTGCTAATTTTGAACAACAGAAAAAAGGGATGCTTTCCCTTTCTAACGTCTCATTGCTCTAACTTCGAAGAGTAGAACATTTCCTTTGTTTAATTAAAAAAAACTTATTGTAATGTCAAAAATACATTACAAAGGTTGTAGACAGTTCAAATGGCAGAGATCTGTAACTGACATGCACACATTTGATAATTTCTTAATCTATTTATCACTGAGACATGTTATAAGTTCACTGTATGTTTGGTGAGAAATGAAAAATCTCCAGAAAAGTGCAACACAGGAGGACCTGCATTCTTAATTCCCAGTTTACCTGACTGACTTCTCCACACTCCTTTACAATCAGTACAGTACCAGTGCAGCTTTACAAAGCCAACCTCCTCAAAAGGCCAATCCTACTGTACTTCACTCTTGAAATATCACAGGCAACATTACACTGTGCAGACAAGAACTGAATTATATGCTTAAACTTCAGTTTGTTCTGACCTGAGATCTAGTCTACAGGAATAAGTCACATCTACACAATGCACACAAATCTAGTTGAGTACATGTATCACAGACAGAAAAAAGGACAAAAATTTCAATAGAATTTCTGCAAACTTCACAAACATACTTCAAGAACAGAGCTGACTGCAAGATCAGTTTAAAAAAAAGATACGTAACTTATGCACAGAATATATCACAGCAAAAAAACATAAACAAGAAAAGATGACAGCATGTTGTTAACCTAATAACTGAGGCAAAGCATCAAAAAATGAAGGACGGCAGAGACAGCACAAGAGGTGTCACAGAATGATACATATCATTTGAAGATGAAACCAAGAAATTAAAGAGATTTCAAGAGCCACGGAACAGATCCAAGAAAAAGTTGAACACGGAGAGCAGCATAAAGGACTTTTTATGCTACATTCTAGCTGGAGTATATTCCAGACAAGTCAGAAAGCGGGAATCAGCTTAATGTGACATTTTCATTTAAAGCAGAAAAAAAGATGGGGAAAACATAGAAATTGTCTAAAATATAAATGGATTCGCCCATCTGAAAGCTTTGACAGTTTGTCACGTCTGAAGCTCTGTAGTCTCTTCACTCCTGCAAGCCATTCAGGAAGGCGACGAAGCCTCAAGCAGCGCAGGCACCCGCGTTACACTCTTTTGTTCACAAGGGGTAATTACACCAGACTGTGGCTGGATGTTAGGCCCACTCAGAGAGCAACTGAAACCCACAACGCAGGTTCACAGCCTTGCCACGCACAACAAAACATTTGCTTCAACACAAATATTTGCCAAAAGCAATAAAATGCGTATTTTACAATACCAATATATTGATAGCACCAAACCAAAGTACAGACCATTTGAAAGCAGAGAGTGCAAGAAGAACACACAGAAAAAAAAAAAAAAATCACATAAAAATTTCAAGGGACTAAGTAACAATCTGTCAGAACAGAGTTTGTACAGCATTCACTGTAGTGTTCAGGCACTCTCCTGACTATACACAGGAAGGCAGCAAAGAGCCCGTAATCCAATAACACGCGCTAGGCATCATCCTAGCACACCACAGCCTGGGCTCATATGTTTCTTAAGATAGAACACACATCAGTCCCATTCCACAGGCCAGGGAAAAAAAAAAAGAAAAAATATATATAATCAAGAAAACATGAAACTAAGAAGTTTACTAAAAAACTTCAAGATTTGAGAGTGCGTGTTTTGTTTCACAAGCTATGTAACAGTGTTCAGACACTCTTAAAGGGAGGGGAAAGGAACTCCCAGAGCAGAGCACAGCTGGCAGGGGTCAATGCATCCCCCAAAAACCTGCCCTTCAGTCATGAGACTGGGTGAGCAAGCAACTAAATCCCAAAGCAGCATGGCTGTTGTTCCTGCCGGCCTGCTTGCTTATTTTCCACTCTTAGGGTTTCAGACTATCAAGGCAGTTCAGTGCTAGCAGGCTTTTTTCTACCCATTACATGACAGAGCTTAACCACAAGAACCTGAGCGGAGGTTTTTACAGAACAGGATCCAAGGAAGCTACCAAGAGGTCTGTCCCACCTTTGGATCAGGCAGCACTCTCTTCCTCAGAACAATTTCAGAAATTTAGTCCACCCGTACCCCAGCAATACTGACGCACAAGGCTGGCATTTAACTTAAGCCTGCATGGAACCTGAGCAATTGCCAGGACATTCTGAAAGAGCAACTACACAAATGCAGAAAAAGACTTGGAAGAGAAAGAACCTGTAAGCATACAAACTCTTCAGGCGATTCCTGCACCTTTACTGCAGGCAGCCTCTGAGTTCTGACAAACTTGTATTAAGATGCTGGAAGCCAAAAGAGCTGTTGTGTGTCTCGCTCGAAACAACAGCACCGGCAAGAGCAGTATCAGCCTAGTTAAAAACATTAATGAGAGGTTGTTTCTTAAGGTACAGCAATCCTGCTTTGCCAGTTTTTATGGTCTCCAAAGCCCTTTTCACACTTTCTACTACGCTGCCGCTCGAGCCGGGAGAAGCCCCCGTACAAAGAACAGATCACCCCGACGTACACACGAGAAAACACCAGAACCGCTGCGAGCCTCCCTTCCGTCCGAAAACGTGGCGAGAAAACACCCGTGCGTAACCACTGCCGTTAAGTAACACCCAGAAACGCAGCCTGCTTTTTGTTTGGCGCTTGCGGGGAAGGAACAGCAGGATAAATAAAGGGCAAACAAGCGCCAAGCAAGCGCGGCCCTCAGCGCTGGGCCCGGCGGGCAGGCTCGGGC
>VZTB01006163.1:0-48023 GCA_013397245.1 Thryothorus ludovicianus | reverse complement strand
CCGGGGGGCGGGCCGCGGGCAGGCACGCGCTGCCCCCCCGGTGTCACGCGGGGCGGGGCGGGGCGGGGCGGGGGTGCGCGAGGACACGGGGAGGCCCCCCCCATCCCCTCAGCCCCCGTTATGTAACGAGCGCGGCGGCGGCGCCCGCACCGCCCTGCCCTGCCGTGCCCGGACACCCCGCTCGGGAGCCGTGAGCGCCCCTGCTGCCGCCTGTCACCCGCCCCGGGCCTGGGCCACCGACCCCCGGCCCCAGCCCGGCAGCTGGCGGGGGCACCGGGCCCTGCTCTCCCGTGCAGAGCTCCTGCCGCGGCTCCTGCCGAACTCTACCCTGAGGACCCGGGCACGGGGCACGGACAATCAGCGTTCGTTTGTTGCGATTTCTGGAAAATGCTTTCACGAAGCGAATTCCGTGCACGGAAGGCTCGGGGAATTGCAGTGGCGCTTCCTCCCGGCTGCCCCTCGGGGCAGAGGCACGACTGGTTTTAGGGAGGCTGGACAGGCCAGGGCTTCCAGCTGGAGGTTGCAATAGTTTATTTCTTGTCAAGCTCGCTGCCTACGTGTGCATCACTGTCCCTGTTCTGTTCCATGCTATCAACCTTTCTTTAAGGACACAAAAGTAACACTGATGCTTTCATTATGTGTCATCAAGAACGAAAAAGTATCTTTTGAAACAGAGTTGTTTTTTTCCTGCAGCCTTTCAAGGACCTATGGAGATTGTATTGTATGAGGGAATGGAGAGCCATGTCCTCCACACTGAATGTACCAGTTTAAAAGCTAAACAATAAATATGTTGAAGTGCATGTTACACTGATCATAACTGTAATAGACATTGCCTACGGCATTGTAATTTTACAACCCATGGCCTTAACCACCAGTAGCCACAAAAAAGCAAACGCTGTAGGTTTGTTTGGCAGAGGGAAGCTCAGAAGTAAATGTTTCCTTTCCAGACTGTTATTGTGAAGCTTGCTAATGCTAACATTTATATAAGGCAAGCAACACGAGATGATGATTTGGCAGCAAAATGGACAGCAAAGAAATGTAAAACAAATAAATCCAGCTCTGTGACTGAATGGAGAGTGAGACAGAGAAATAAAGGAAGTGTAAAGGATATCGTGAAGAAATACCGGATTCTCAAACCTGGCCTATTTAGAAAGTGCACAAGGTTCTGACCTGTGGGAGGTTGTTTGTGGATTTTTCAATACTCTTTAGTTTTCCAACACACCTCAGTATCTCCGCAATGCCAAATGGGACCACAGACACATCAGTCTTCTAAAAAGTTGATGTAAAATTTATTAGGGGCAAGAAACACCAGTAAGGCAACAAATGGCGATTTCAGAGTTTCAGGAAATAATACATACCACGAGGCTCTGTCATTAAAAATATTGTTTCCCCTTATTAATCTGATTCAGAGACACACAGGAAGTTGCTTTCTAATGGTAGGGCCTGCAAACTCTTGCAGAATCAATTACAGGTAATGTAACGATTACCAAGAGAGCTGTTCCAGTTAGAGTTGTAATTCTGTGTTTGTGCAACACAGTGTTGGTATATGCAGCCACTCTGGAGCCTGAAAATGGACAATTCCTTGCTCCTTAGCTGGATGTTTCTTACATTGTCACGGGGTCAGTCTTATCTGGAAGCTGCAGCTACCAGCTGGAGTGATATCTTTATCCAAACTGGCCATAAAACTGCACATGTGTGATGTATCAGGAGTGTCTGCAGGCGACAAACGCTGAACACCTCGGTAAGGCACACGGGAATAGGGAGGGCATTCCCGGGGAGATGGGGTGAGGCTGCCTGGGGAGGAGACCTGGCCGGGCTCAGGGCGAGTCCAGCCCTACCGGGTTGGGTGAGGAAGTTTTCACCTGGCACAGAAGAAAGCAGCCCATCAGTGAGAGCACAAGGAACGAGGAAGCAGGCTGGTCTCAGCACCCTGTGGGGACCTGCCCTTCACTGGTCTTGATTATGGAAAAAAAAAAAAACTTTGTTGGTTTGTTTGTTTTAAGGAGAGTAGTTGTGATCTTAAGCATGCAAAGAAATGCTCGCTATTTAATAAGCAATTTGCCTGCTGCCACTAGCAATGTCGTTTTGCCACGGTGATTTATTTCAGAACAAGGTGTGTTAGTGATTCAGGCTGCTGCATCTTAACCAGGTGGGGAATACCAACTTCATCTGTTGCAAAAAAAGTGGCATAAACCAGCTCCACCTCCCTCAGTCTACCCTGCTGTCAGATTTTCTCTTTCCAAGCTTTCTTTCAGACAACACTAGACTATCCTTGAATGTAACACAGCAAAAGTTCAGGAAAGCTGAGGACCACACATCAAAACCGTTACAAAACCCCTTTTAATAAGTATTCTTTCCAGAAACTTGGAGAGCTTTTCTATGAAAATCCTACTAAACACAGTTTAGGAACAAAAAGTGCAATACCTACCCTTCAATGTAAATAATTAAGTGAAGCAAGTTTAAAGGCCAAGCCCAAAAAACTTCAGGAGCAAGCTCATTACTCACAGCTACACAATATCTGGAGACACCTGAGACCATAGCACTCTCCATCCTTGTCTCCCAACCAGCAAGACACACCAATGTGAAATATGGTGTGCAGACCACCTTCTTATAGGCAACTTCATATGAGTTCATATGATTGGCCTCTGGCTGAGCTCTGACTGCCAAAAACAGGCAGGGCAGCAAAGACAGAGCGCTGGGAAGGGCTGAAGAACCAGCTCTAGAACAGCTGGTAGCTCTGGAAACCCAAAGGCTGGAGGGAAAAGGCTGGAGACAGTGGTGAAGAACCAGTGGAAGAGCAGTGAGGATTAAGAAGACAGGAACAATGAAGCTTGTTTTAGGAAAGGAGAGTGATCAGTGCCACCAACCATGACTCCGTGCTTGCTCACTGATGTACAGACGCCGTCACTCTCCTCCATGCCCCATCTTGTACCCAACCTACCGTCCCCTCAGCAGCTGAGCAAGCCAGTTAGTCCTTCAAGCCATGCCCAAACGTAATCTTTCCACCATAAAATCCACCAAAACGTGCTCTGCCCCACCATGCCCAACCCCTGAAAAACACAACTTACAGCTTGCACACCAAACAAGTCCCAGAGGCTGCCTCCATCTCTGTGTCTGGATTCTGGCAAAAACATTAGAAACACAGTCACGTGGGCTGGGGCTGGCACTCAGAGGTACAGGACTGTAAGTAATGAGCTTTGGATCTTCAGACACTAAAGTCAGGGTTAGAGATTGGGGCACCAAGGATTAAAGAGCACCACCTCTGCTTGCTCTTCAGGGCAAGCCTGAGTGCTGGTACTCAGTAAGTCACAATACTTCTGCTTGTGTTTCAAGGAATGCTAGCTGATAGGTTATCCTTAAGGCTGGAATCAGGCTGTAGGGTAAAAAGGGCTTAAAGTGTAGGATTCTTCCTGAATAATGTGAGGATTGTGGAGAAATTACAAGGCTTGCTACCTGTTTTTTATCATTATGAAATAAACCTGCAAAGGCACTTGAGTCAACCACGTCAAGTGGCTTCCAATGAGGACTGTAGGGATGATGGATGTGCTCAGGCTTAAATTTGGGGTGATATATTGCCATGGGTGGACAGTGGAAGGTAAAGAAAATGCCAGGAATACAAAGATCTTAGGGCTGAGGAACTAGAATGATAGGAAGATGATAGAGTTGCCTAGTACTGTAATACATGCTGTGCATATACGGGTCAGGTACAGCTCACTGTTGTACAGGGCAGTGTGGAGCCAGGACCAAAGTGGGGTTTAGGTCATGGTGCTAAGTACAGGTCACATTAGGACCTTGCTAGGGACTGAGTGTGGGAATTCTTCTGTGGTTGAAGTTAGCAATCGAATAAGAGTGTACAGGATTCATTTCACTCAGCACAATTTACAGATTTAATCTATAGGCACATCATCTTCACAGACAACCTTTGCTGTGCAACATCCTTCATCCACTAGTGTGTTATTCTCCAGCCATTCACTGATCTTCAGCAAAGTGCACAGGGCTGAGGGCTGCTATCAGCAGGGAAGAGTGGTTTATTGGTAGCTCTACAATGCTGACTTATGACTACAGGTGAGGCTCTTAGCAAGAAATCTATTCTTATCAGAGACATGGCCACCAGCACATTGCACATTAGTAGCGAAGAGGGTATGGGAGAAGAGGGCACTCATTGTTGCACAATAAAAGCATCCAAAGCCCATACCTGGCTTTGTGTATCTCCCAGAGCACATGCCACATGCTGTACATGGCATAAAGGGAGGATAAAGAAGGGAGAGCAGGGCAGGGAGGCTGCCAGAAGGGAGAAAGGGCAGTTTTCTGGCACTTCTGGCTGAACCACATACAGATACCCACAAATATGCCTACTTCTCTCTTGGGAGGAGGGGGCAACTCACAACCATCAGACAGGATGGTGGCTGTCACCCAGCAGGAAGTGGACGGCCACATAAACACCAGAGATGATATCCAGCAGACAAAGAGATGGCCCAGCAGCAACTCAGGCTAGGGAGAATCAGAAAGAAAAATCAAACACTGATAGCCATGAAAAAATCAGATAAACTGCTGGGAAAACGTGGGGGTAGAAGGACTTTCCCCATGTTTGGTCATTTCTTCAGTGTATTTATGTACATTTTGGCAAAACACTCATTTTTAAAATCACTTATTTTTACATCAGTAGGCTTAAGGCTGCCGAAAAGCAAAGCTTTGGACTGAAAAAGTGTTTCAGTTCTCCACAGGAAACTGTCTGAAATATACCCAGAATTGGCAGTGTGATCTTTGCATCTGCAGAGAAAATACTGAGTCATGTTGTCAGCCCACACGCATTTAACAAAAATAAAGGCAGACCAACGATTCAAAATTCTCCCACTCATCATTTAAAGAAAACAGAAGTCATTCAGTCATGCCTCATGCTTCAGAGACCTTTAGAAAACACCCAGTGCAGGGAACATTCGCCCACGTCGTGCCCACGCACCGTTTCCAACCGGCGATGTCATTTGCAACTCGTTCACTCGCAGGTCTGGGCACTGTTTGCTTCAGCATCCTCGGAGGAAGTGGCCGAGACTTAAAAGGTTTCGGCTGAAAACGTGACACGATAGCTGGAGCCTCAGCCCTTCCGTGAGCGACGCTGCGATGATGAAACACAGCACACCCGGCTTGAATCCCCGGAGGAGGCAGGAAAGCACCGAGCGCTTCGTAGCCACACAAATTTGAGCTGTAGTTTGAGTAACAGGCTGCTGTGCTCTTCCTTCAGGGGTTAATCTTGTCCCGAAGCACGGGCTCTCCCGGGCCGAGCTACCCGGTCATTCATTCAAACGGGAGGCATTTGCACAAACATCAAGATCGGGGGAATCACCTAGGAAGTCCTCCTCCTTTTAACCCTTCCCACATGGCAAGGAAAAGCCGGCTTGTGCATTTCACCCAGCTGCTGGCAACATCTCTTCCTCCTTCAGTTCTAAAAGCTGCTTGAAGTATTAACAGCTGAACCTGGATGAGTGGCAGCCAGCCCGGCTCATGACGGAGGGGGAGACGTCAGCATACAGGGCACACACAGATGGAGTTACACAATCTCTGTGGTGTTGAAAGCGGCGCTGGAAACTTGTCAGGAGCCCAAAGGCCAGAGCTAATTTGTATTTCCTATTGCACAGCATGATTTTAATCAGAGCGAAAAGCACCCAGTTGCGTTTTATGTACCGAGTGTTATAAGCAGAGACAAGTTAACAGAGCAACTAGGGGCAGGACATGCTCTAAGGACAGCACAGAGGAGCCTTAGATGGAGAATATACCAAATTTATCAGCACTTCCTTTATTCTTCAGGATGGCTATGGGCTATGAAGCAAGAGAATAAGAGGCAACTTTCATCAAAATTCTGTGGTTGCCCAATTCTCTATACAAGAAAAAAAAAAAAAAAAAGAAGGAAAAAGTGAAAAAGACATGTGCAAAAATCTTGAAGGCAAGCTTATTTTAAAAACCTCTCTCCAAAAGTTCTAGATATGTCACCAAGTAAAATATGGCATTCAGGAAACACATCTCACTTGCAGCCAGTATTTGACAGCAGTCAAGTCTAGGTGATCTCTAACAGAAGCCGCTTTGGCTTCAGCTGCAGATAAGTGTGTGTGAGTTCCTTGTTACAATTAAATTTCTGCCTCGTTGAGAGCAGACAGCACAAAGGACTGGCACAGCCCCCAAGCGCCAGTGTTCCCAGAACAGGCTCACCTCCAGCACCCCCTGTCCGTGCTGTGATGGCTGGAGAGCAGGAGCCAGGAGCCATTTGGTCACCTTGCCCCAGCTGGGCTCACAGCCATGCTCCCTCCCCAGCGTGCTGCATTGGGATGCACCTTTGTGTGCTGCCAGCGTGTGCCAGAGAGGGAATGGGGCACCAGGTTAATAGGACAGTAAATACACCTTGACGTTTCTTGATTGGTTTGCTCTGTACTCCCAATAGATTTACTGGAAACTCAGAGGTGGGGTTTGCTGCTCGGGGAGTGCTATCATTGGAGAAAATCCTTCATTTCAGCCTTCCTCTCTTTATCCACTGGGAATAAATGCTCCTTTTCCCCTCAGTTCAGCTTTATTCCTTGACAGCTGAGAAAAAGAAAAAAAAAAGGGAGAAAAAAAGAAGAAATCAGACCTTGGGCCTTTATTTTGCTCTGGAGAGCCAATGTTTAGTTCAGAGTGGGATAAACTGCATGTCAGGGATATAAAAGGAAACCTGTCAGACAAGCTTATCTGTAGCTTCCTATATTCAGTTGGATAAACCCTATTCCCAGAGCATTTTCCCCACCAGTTAGGCCCTTTCTATTGTAGCCCCTGAAATCAGCACCCTCTCTGCTCTCATTCTTCCTCCACATGCTCCTTTACCTCCCTCCCCTGCAAACATTTGTCCCCCCAACTCAAACAGCTCCCCAACGAGCTCAGGCACCACCTATGCTCAGGGATGGGGAAAAGAGAAGAGCGAGTCAGCTGAGTATGCAAACAATCCTATTCTCACCCCAGCATGCACAATTCAGGTCTTTGTCAGCATGACGGAGTGCACTCGGTCCAGTTTGTTTCCTTCTCTAGGATTATCATCCACACCCTTCCCACATGAGCTTTATCAAATCCTGTACCTAAATCAGCCTTTTCAAGACAGTCCGACTGCTGCCTGGTTAATACCTGTCTGCCAGCTGCCTGTTTGCTTTGTTTAAAAATTATAGCCGAACATAAAAAGTAATGTGACATCTACAGCAGCCATTTAAAAAAAAAAACAACAACAAAAAAAACCCAAAAAAACCCCAAAAGCATTTTCCTGGTGTCATTAAGGCAATGGATGGAAGTGTTTTTAGTTGCAGAAACCCTCCCCGCCTTGCACTCCGAGGGGTTTTTGGAGCGGCCAGCTGCCACGCCGTAGGGACAGTGCAGCGCGCACCGGCCCGGACAGACGGACAGACGGACGGACAGCCCGGGCGGGAAGGACGGCGGGGCGAAGGTGCGAAGCGCCCTTGGGGCTGCGGCAGCCGCCGGAGCAGCGCCGGCAGGGCCCCAGCCCGGCAGACAATGGCTGGCTGTGTCCCTGCTCGCTCTCGCTGCCATCCCACGGAGGAGCCTCATGAATCAAGGCGAGCATCCAGCGCCAGGCTGGGGAAATCCATTAATATGCGGCGGCCGCCGTGCGCGGCGCTCACCTGCCTGTCTCAGCCCCGGCGAGCGAACAAAGGAGCGGCGCGGGGCGGACGGGAGGCAGCGGCGCAGACAAAGCCCGTTCGCTGCCGCCCCGGGTGCGAGGAACGCTCCCGCTCGCCCCATTGTCTGCGCTCCTTTGTGCTCCTCCAGACCCCGGTGCCCAGCCGCACAGGCAGGAACGGTGGGAGCGGGACAGACACGGCTTTGTTGAAGGGAGCCCTCGGAGCCGCCTGCCCCGGCCCTGCCGTGGGTCCCGTCGGGCTCACGGGCCCGGCGCTGCCCCTGCCCCACAGCGCAGGAAGGGAGCAGGCGGACAGACGGACGGGGCACGAGTGTTCCTCCACGGCGGCCCCTCCTTGAGCACCTTTTCCTGCCTCCAGAGACTCACCCTGTGATGCCTGTGGGAGGTGGGAATGGTGACCAAGTCCTGCAGAAGGGCGTGTGAGGGTTGCCCTAACCCCCCATCACTGACCAAGGGCTGGTGCCGGTGGCTAGAGGGGACAGTGAGGGAGCAGATCTGGGAGCACGGACCATCCATCACGCCACCTGTATCCCTGCCAGCCTGGGAGCAGCACAGACACCTCGACCAAACCTCCAGTGCTCTGTCAAGCAGTAGCTGTGGCACCCCCTGTTTGCAGCACAGCAAACCCCCAAGTGCTGCAGGGCTGGTGGCAGGATCCAGACTGCCTTGTGTCAGGGCAGAGCTGAAATTGCCGAGTGCTCCCGAGGGGTCAGTCCCCAGCTGCTGCACACTGTTAGCTCTCCTCCCACTGCCACTGCCCGCTGGCACTGGAATGACCAGGACAGAGAGAAGGGGAAAGCCAGGTCTCTGCAGTGCAGGGAGCAGAGTGTCCCTGCTGTGCCCATGCCACTGCCCAATGGATGAAACGCTCCCTGGTCCCATGGTAGCTGTAGCTCATGGATCAGCTCCAGCAAGAGAGCCCCAGAGAGGTACAGCTCACCTGGGCTCAGAACTCTGCCCAGTCCCTGCCCTGGCCACTCTCAGCTGTCTCTCTCCTCTCTGCTAGCACTGCTTACACAACTGATCTTAGCCACGCACAGAAATACCTGCAATGGCCTGGGTGTCATTCAAACAGCACGGCCAATGGAATGTAAAGAAAGAGAGAAAAGGTTCAAACCTGAGGGAAAAGCTTGTTCCTGAGGGACAGTGCCTTGGAGCACAAAGGAGCCCCAGCACATCCTGCTCTGCTGATGGGACAGCAGTGCTGAGAGCTCTGGCACAGAGAACAGGGTCCAGGAACAAGAGCCCAGGCACTTACTGTACTCAGGGATGGTGAGGAGGCAACATACAACTAAAAAGCCCATTTCTCAGTCTTGTTCTGGGAAAACAGTTTCTGACATTTTCTGGTTTTAAGGAGTGCCACTGAAGAGGAAGGTTCTACCCAAAATGTAGTTTCTCTTCCTATTTTTTCATTATATTTGATATATTTTAAATAAATTCTTGCAAAAACTTCTATGACCACCAACAGGGAGGTCTCCAGACAAGCTTTGTTCAGGAATACATTTTTCCTAAAGAAAACTCTAAAATTCTTCCTTTTAAAAAAAAGGTAGAAACCTTGAATCTAAACAGCATCACCTCCTTCTCTGAGTTTTCCTGCTTTACAGTGAAGCCTCAGCAGATCTTGTAAAATATATTTGTGCTTTATAAGCAGGAATCATACTGGGTTTGATGGACAAGAGATTCTCACAACATCTAAGTTGCAGCAGCAAGAGGGTCCTTCCAAAGCCACCAAATAAAAGATGACTGTGAGAGCAGATAAAGCAAAAAGTCAGATAGAAGAAGAAGACCTCAATCTTCAGAAAGTCAGAGAAAGAGGAAAGACTGGGAAAAAGGGGAAATACCTGGGAAAGAAAGGGGAAAGACCTGTTGGGCAGCAGGCTGGTGGCAGAGCTCCTGGCCTCTCTCTAAGCCTCCTCCATGACCCCTCCCTGTTTCCCAGGGCAAAAAGGGACACAGCTGCTCTCTTCCCCCAAGCCAGCCCCAAGCTGGTGTTCCTGCAGAGTGGCATTTCAGCAGCTGGAGAACAGGCTGCATCAGCCCAGAGCTGAACCATGCACGAGCCATTTTGAAATCCAGGCTTGGAGTTGCTGCCTGAGTTAATGAAGCTGAGGGGTTTGGGATGAGGTGAAACAAGGTGCCTCTCCCTGAAAAGCAGAGAACTTCCCCCAGGCTGCCTTTGGCTCCTGCAAAGCATTCAGGTCAGTTTGTAACTTATTAACAGCAGCACTCACAGGATCAAAGTTCAGCACACATTTAGTTGTTCTTCTGGAATAGCAGACTTGAAAAGCACATTGTGCAGGTTTCCTAGGAATGAAAGAGACCTGCAGAGAAAGCATCCACTGCCCATCTGCTCAGAGACAGCCACTGCACCACTTTGGGTCACGAGTCAGGCTTCCTTCGCCACCTCATGCCTGAGGAGCTAGCTCTGCTCATCTACTGCATCCCTCTCCATCAAGGTCCCTCCAACTCTTGTGACAAAACCATTTTGCACCCAAGTGATGCCCAAAACAGTCCTCAGGTTTAGGAGGAAATTCTCTGTCAAGAGGGCAGATTACACTGTGTGTTTTAAGTGTCTCCCCTGCAGCTGGAATTGTACCTTAATCTAATTACACCTCCAGTGCTCCAACTTAAAGTGTTCAGTATATGATGTTGCTTGAAAAATTAATCACTTTGCCATTGAACAAGCAGAGATGAGTGGTGGAGTCAGTGTGGCAGGGCAGAGTCAGCTGAGAGCAATGAGGCTCTATCTCCCAGCACTGGGGGACTGCTGTGGCTCCCATGACCAGCCCCTTGTCAGGCCATTACACCCACACCAGCCAGCTCACCTGGCAGAGTTCCCAGGGCTGGCTTTCTATCTGCTGCTCCTGAGAGGGAAAATGACCCTGGCACTGTGGAGCATGGTCACCCCACTGGATGCAGCGAGGACACACAGAGGAAGGACACAAGAAGGACACAATGGAGAGGAAGGCGAGAGCTCATTGCTGATCAAACCTGGAGACAAGCGCTGATGGATGGAGCTGAGTGCAGTCTTTCAAAGTTATCACTGGGCAGGATGGCACCAGAAACAAAATCAAATCGAGAGTTTCTGAGCAGGTGGCACGCTTTGAATCCTGCCTGGCCTGGGATCACCACTACTTACCCTGGCGTGCGTCTGTTGCAGTGATCAGGTTACCCAGTGAGAAGAGGTTACACAGCAATTATAAATCCCTCCCCACGAGCAGAGCAACCAAAGATCCTCTGCTACCCTCGGCTTCCCTGCAGGCTCACAAGTAAAAGAGCTAAACAGGTTTCCTTTGCTGTGCAGCTGCTGCCCGAACCAGTGAGAGTAACAGCATGGGGCCTGATTATCAACAGACAAGGGTGCCTGGAATTCCAGGATGATGCACAGGTGTGCTTGTTTGCTTATCCAAACCTGCAGATGTCCAGAGAGCATGTGGTTCTGTTGTTTAAAGGGGGTTTATGTCCATACTTCATAAGGAACTGTATCTAGGGATTACTCTTTGTGTCTATCTGTGCTCTGTGAAGATCAAAGTTAAAACTACCCAAGTAAAGTTCCTGGAAGCATTCTTCATTTTTAAGCATTTTTTTTTTGAAGCAATCAGTGATTTATCAACCACTCCTGGCATCAGTTGAGAACCCTCTGCTATTGCTTATTGTGACCCATAAAGGGCCACTATTTCACCCTGTTAGAAGCGAGATGTTCATTCTGTTCTCATGGTACCAGTGCCTAGTGCCAAACCTGCACAGACACATCACCTGCCATCTCCAATCAAAGACAGAGGGGGAGGAAGCTCAGAGATTATTCCTTCCTGTGTGCTATTACAAGGCACCACTAAAGACTCACCACACTTACAAATGGGCTTTTTGTCTGGTGGGAGAAATCATCCCTTCTCCCTCATGTTTGCAGAAGCAAGTACAACTGGGGAAAGAAACAAAGTTCCGCTTCTGCAACCACTTACCAGAAGAAATGATGCGTCCTGGCCTTCAGGATCATGTGTTTACATGCAAAGACATATTAACAAGGTCCTTGCTTCTCAGTGACTAAGGAGGAGGGAAGAGAAATCTTGACTGCAAAGAGGAACTCAGTCTCTGGGAAACAGGCAAAGAGGATGCTGTTAAACATTTCAGGAAACACTAGGAGAAAGATGGAGGCAGTCAGAAGTTTTGAAAGTTTTGATTTCCCCAAGAAAATTGCTTTATTTAACTAGAGGAGAAATAGTTTGTGAGCCCTCTCTCCTGGAGGTTTCTCCTATGGTACTCAATACTGTAAAGGGCTGCAGAGGAGGGACCACTCCCAACTGGATTAATTTACCAGGTTAAAGTGACTCTTTTTTTTTCCTCAGGGAGAGTTAAACTAGACTTATGTCATTGATAAAGAGTGTTTGAAGCCCTCCTGCTTGCATGAGGAGTGCAGGAGCTCCTGCCACTGGAGCACAGGCATTGCTCAGCCCAGGACCACCCCAGAACTGCCTGAGTGGCATCTTTGTGGGGGAAGTTAAATACTTCAGATTCCCTTTTCAACCAGGCTACTTATGCTTTGGATCTGTTTTTGTTAAAGCCTTCTTATTTTAATTAAGAAAGTACTTGTTGAAAAGCAGTACCCTGCCCCTTTGGTTACCATTAACATGTGTCTGCCGAGACCGCCAGCAAGCCTTTGAGATGCAGCAAGGCTGATCTCAGTAGCTCTCAAGGAGTTATAAAAACCTTTTAAATGTACCCTGGGAGAATGATGGTACTCTCAGCAAACTGAGGATACAGAACAACCCTGAGAAATTCAGCTTTTGGGTGAACAGCAGCCTCATGATGTGCAGGAACAAGGAGTGCAAAGCTTTGCCCTGGGGAGGAGTAACAACAGCCATCCACATGGTCTGGGAGCACACTGGCCAAGGAATTGCCCAGTGAAAAAGGAGCTGGGAGTTACAGGCTTGCCAGGCAGTGTCTGAGTTAGCAGAGTGCTCTCATTGCACACCCAAGCTGCACAGCAGGCAGTGTCAGGGCCAGAGTGGCCTTGGGGAGAGCATAATTCAACACTGCTAAGGCTGCATCTGGAACAGAGCTGGAATAACAGGCTTCACAAATGTTGAATCCCAGAAAAGGGTTCACAGAAGTCCTAGAATAGCTGTTCATTTTTATTATTAGAGAAAAAAAAATTAAGGAAAAACCCATAAGTTACTATTTCCTTCCAGTTCTCATATCTTTATAAGTGGCCCTACCTCACCAAGTTTAGGATGTGTGTCTGAGAAAGAAAAGTTTCCATTCAAAGGAGAGTTTCTGGTAGGAAGAAGAGTTGAGAAAGGCTACTAAGCTCTGTGTTGTCCAGGACACAAGACAGTGCTGTCAGCAGCCTTCCTGCCAGCAAAACATAAGGAAAGGACAGAAGGAAAAAAATAAAGTAAAAACCATGGTTGACAACTTCCCTGCCCTCCTGCAACCCTACCAGCATCATAGCAAGATTCTTTTGAGATGGCAGTGTACTAATAGGTGGTTTTGACAGGGTAAGGTGGAGAAGATCAGATAGGAGAAAATATGTCTGCACTGAAATGGCTGTGAAATCCTTGATCTCCTTTGAAGAAATGCATTGCTTTTAACTGCCAGGTGCCTGTCCCCAGTGCAAGCCCAGTAAACAGACACAGACAGTGTTTGTAGCAGGAAGCCAAACCAGAAAGGAATTTTATCCACCCAGAATAGGCCCCTGCCTGGGGCAGCTGGGAGACCTCTCTAGCAGCCAAACACTGACACCAGTGAAGGTCTCACCTGCTCACATTCCTACTGCTTCTCTGCTCATGCTGGCAAAGGGCTGGTTTTCACCTCTGGAAGCTGAGACAACCATCTGCATTGACCAAAAATCAGCGTTCAACAGCAATTATTAAAGGCAACTGCTGCCCAAGCAGCACCAACGAGCATTTGGCTGGCCATGCTGACAATACTGCAGATAATGTAGATGAGCCCTCCTGCCCAGTCCAAGGGGAGCAACCCTCAACTCACCACTTGGGCACTTGCACACAGCCTGTAAACCTCAGCTGTTTGACTACTGCTCATGGATTATGATTCTCTCATCCCTCCATGAGCCCACTGTCCTTCCAACACAGGACAGATTTTTTTCTGGAGAGCATCAGTGCTTCTCCACAAGACCTCCCAGGCACTGGAGGCAATGGACAGCAAGACAGCAGAGCCTAATCCCCACATGTTATGTGTTTTTTTTCATCCCATTGCCTTCCTTTTACAGCCTAAGTGTGAGAGACTCAGGCCAGACCTCCGCCTCCATCTGCAGCCTGGGATTATGATCTGAAGCATAATATTTCTTTATGAGCAAATTATCACCAAGACTTCAATGCGCTGTTGGCCTTTTAAAAACCTAAGTGTTTAGTATTTTTATTTCTTTCTGCTCTGCAGTTTATGGCTCCCATAAATCAGATGACAGGCTGTGGCACAGAGGGCTGATCTGATCTGTGGGAACAGGGACAGAGGCAGGAGAAGGGAGCTCTGACAGAGTTGTTAACCAGGGGAGTCTCTGCACCCTGCTGTAAGCATCCCCTGGGGAGGGCAGGATGCTGCCCACCTGAGGCAATGCTCACAACCATGCCAACTCCTTCTCTGACACTGAGTTTGAAAGCCTCGTTTCTTCTATGCCACACCACCTCCTTGTAAAAATTGAAAACCCAGTTCTCTCTCTCCCAGGAGCAGCGATGGATCCACTAGGATTCACAAACTGTTCCATCACTACAGACATTAGAGCTATAGGGTGTCAGGAGACACACAAGCAAAGTGCTGACCCACTGCACTGGTAAAGCAACCCACACACCCAAAATTATCAAATCTTACCCAGCATATTGCTGATCTGGAAGCCTTGCCTTGTAACAAATTAAGGATGCTGCCATGGTTAAAAGCCCATTTCAGAGTTGGAAAGTTGGTGCTGAAGTCCCAGGTCTCATAAATAAAAGACCAAATCCCTAAAGACATTTATTCACTCAGAGATGCACCAAAGAGCCTGCTACAAAGCATTCCAGCAAGCAGCATTCAGGGAATCCTCCTCTCCACATCTCTGTGCTTTCAAATACTGTTGAGGTCTGAATTATAGTCAGCCTATGCCCTCTCAGGGAAATGGGATCCCCAACCCTTCCTTTCTCCTGTCCCTGCCCCAATGATTTGGGCTCTACTTCAGGACTGACACTTTCCTACATGCACACATGTGCATACTAACGCTGCTGAGCAGGCCATCTTCTGAAGGCAAAGACCTCACAAGACAAATAATATATAGTATTGCAAGGACTTGGCTGGGCTGGGGCTTGCAGGGTTCTTCAGTGAGCCTGGGTTTTTTTCTAGCTGTACTGCTTTGCTTGTTGATAAGGACTGCTCTTCCTTCCTTCATGCTCAACTCTGCTTTGCTAGAGCAGACTTTGGTACAGGTACTTTATCCTCTTGGCAGTGCTAGGTTTAGTTGCACTTGATGATCTTAAAGGTCTTTTCCTACCTAAACAATTCTGTGATTCTAAGAGAAAGGGAACACAAACAGCTTAATGCTCTTCCAAGCAAAGGTCTGTGGCAGGCAAGAGCACTTCTGCAAGGACAAGCCCTTCCACTGGCTCACATCAGACCAGGTGATGTAACTTCAATACTCCCTTGCATACTTCCAAAATGTTAATCCTTCCTTTGGTATTTCCAAAGCAGCAGAAACCTCCACCAGGAATTTGAATCCACCCACGGATGTTTTGCCTACTGAAGCAAAAAATGGTGCTGATCATTGCCCTGCCTGCAATCCAGTCTCTATCACTGGTGTGCCCTTGACCAGTAAGATTTTACCTGCTATTAAAGGCTGGATAAGAGGCAGGTATTTCTGCTATCCTCAGCAGGGACTCACCCTCTCGATGAGTGCTGGCAGCTCTGGGCTGTGCACTCATCCATCTGTCCATCTGTCCATCCATCCCACTGTCTGGGTGCCCACACAGCACTCAGAGTGACAACTGGAGCCAGGCTGTGACAGAAAGGGCTCCCAGTTGGAGAGCACAGGCAAGTCAGAGCCCTGCCAGTGGCTCACCCCATGGCTGGGGCTGTCACTGGAAGGAACAGGATTAGTAGAGAAAAGAGAAAGCTTCCAGACTAGGAAAAAATAGACAAATTGAACAAGGAGTTCAGGCCATGCTTTTAAGCAAGTTTTGAGCACTAAAGAACCTTCTCAATAATAATGAGACTTGAGTATTTTTTAAAAAGTGGGGGAAAAGAGTAGCAAGAACCTTCTCTCTCCCAGAAAACCATGTTGTTGCACAGAGCAATTCCCAAACACAGACAGCAGTCCAGTCCTCCCAAAGCCTGGTTGTAAAGCTAACAACTGCTGTGCTATTAAAGTGCCAGATAAGCCTGGCGACAGCACCAGCCAGACTCCTGGGGCTTCAATACATTCTGGGATCACTCAGACACATCAGCTTTTATCCTGAAAGTATCGGAATCTAGGAGTGCTAAGACCAGGGTAAACATTATCAGTTGTTGTTCTGCCCTCCTGCAGGGACTACAGCTGATCTGTTTGGACAGAAGGGCTGGCAGGAAGAAACAGCACCAGTTTCAGAAAGCTACCTATTCTCTCCTTGAGAGAATTTGGGGAAATGCAAAGTTCACTGTGTGCCTCTCAAAGTCATGCAACTGCTTTCAGTGCTGAAAATGTGCATCTTATTTCCAGTGCAATGTTTTCCCTGTTTCACTCTCCAGTCACCAGTTTGTGTCATGGCAGCTCCTCCATGGTGCTGGACACCTTGGCTCCAGGTGGGTGCTGGCAGCCTGGAGCCCCTCACCACCCCAGACCATTTCCCCTTGCCACAGAGTGGAGGGGCACATTAGGACAGGGGAAAGAAAAAAAAAACCAAAACAAAACAAAAAGAAGTGAACTAAAGCCAATTAAAAGCACAGGAAAAAAGCAGGGAGACAGGTTGTCATTACCAGAGCTGGAATTTGGCCTGGGTGCCATGGAGATGAAACCTGGCAGATGGTTAAGGTGTACACGGGAAGCACGCATGCAGCACCTGACTATAGATTTATGACCAATTAATAAAACAAAAGAGAAATCTTGACAAGGAAGCCAGAGACCTACAAAATGAGTAAGTGAACCATGAAAAGGGGAGGCTCTCCCATCAAAAAAAAAAAGAAAAAAAAAGAAAAAAAGCAGCTGAGTGTACAATACCTACAGAGCCGTGAATAAACTGAAGTTGGAACAGATGGAGAGAGAAACAAACCACCGTGTGTATTAGTTGGCTCCCAAGTAAAAGAGCCAGCATGGGGAAAGTGCTTCCCCACAATTCAAGGGTAGAACAATAGGCTCCAGTTCTGCAGCAGCCCCTTCCCCAGGTGCTCAGTGTTCTTCCTACAGCTTAATTTCAGGCTCACAAGCTGCAGCACTCTCAGATACAAGATCCTAACAAACAACCAGCAAAGCATATTCTTTTAAATAATGAACCATGTGTCTCTAATTAAAAGAGCCCAGGCACAAGGCAGCAGAGACAGGAGCCTTCATTGGCAGCCCATCACACAGACACAGCCCCCCAGCTACATGGCCTTGCCTCAGACTGCATCTGAAACAGGATCAGGGATAACAAACAAGGGCTTGGCCATGGATGGTGACTGCCCTGAAGTGGCCATGGTTGCAGTCTGCTGGGCAAACCCTTGGGAACCCCCAGCAGTGTTTGGAGGCACAGAAGTGACCTTTGCCTTTGCGGGTGAGAGCAGCTTTGCACACAAACACCTCCATTGAATTCTGCTCTTCACCTGTAAACTAAAGCCCTGGCCAGGTCAGAGATGAGAAAACAAGCAAGGAGGAGATGAGCCAACCCACGCTGGGAATGGGAGTAGGGAGAGGTTTGTGTGGTGCAATTAGGCACAAGGAGAGATCCCCTCACTACAAGGCCATTTTAAATCCCAGCAATGAAGAAAAGGAGGGATGCATCCTGTGGTTCTGTGGAGCACCAGGCACTGCTGCCCCACAGACACCCTTGCCCTGACCCGGGGGCAGCAGCAGGCATTGGGGAAGGCTGGGCTCAGGCAGCAGCCCCTCCTTGAGATGAGCACTCAGCCTCCCCTCAGTCTGCAAACACGGGGCTGTCCCGCCAGCATATCTGAGATGTAAATCCCAAAGATAACAAATCCAGCTCTACAGACAACATTTATCACCCACCTTAAAGACAGGCAGCTTGGGACTAAGCCCTTGAGGGGCACTCTCCATCCATGGCAAACTCAGCCTGGAAGAAATAGGTTTTAAGTTCTGCCTTGAAGGTAGTGGGCCAAAACTTAACTGACTTCACAGTGAGAGGGCTTTTGCAGAGCCCTGTGCTGCCCGAAATCCCTGATCCCCAAAAACCCCTCCTTTGTCCCAAGCTCATCACAGACCCTGGATGCTCATGCATCAGCTGATTCACTTCTTGTAGTGCTAAGAGGACACCAGCATATTTCCCCCCCACTACAGCTGAGCTTATAAAAGAGCACGGAGGGGTGGCACCTGTAATGAGCCCAAGCACAGGCACAAGCCATTAAAACCTCCCTCCATCTCTACCCCCACCTGATTCCCTCTGTGGCTTTAAGCAAATCACATAACTTTTCCTCTTTAGTTTCTGCACCTGGGAGAGAGTAATATTTACCTATTCCAGAAGGGTGTTGAGAGGATTAGTTAATGTTTGCCCAGCATTTTAAAGGATAAAATATTCTGTATTAATTCCCTGCTGCTGGAAAGAACTGACACATGCGACTCTCATTAGCTCCAATGGAAGATTTTTGCTCGAGTTGGGCTTTACTGTTTCAGAAAAGTAGAGGCAAGATGAAATGACATTAACATTTCAGAAAGTGCCTGCAGCACGGGCTGTAAAACCCCTTCTCTTTGACTGCCACCGGCCTCCTGCTGCACTGCCTGTCCTGCACAGGTGCACCTGTGCCTGTTAAACATTAAAACACCCCCAACCCAACACTGCTGGGGCTCTGGGCTGTGCCAGCAGCACCGGGTCCCCCCAGCTGGGTGTCCCTTCGCAGGCTGCCACAGCAGGGAGCTGTCCTCACCTGCGGGGTGGCCTCTTATGGGTTAAACACAGCCCCTGCTCCGGGACTGCCCTTCTGCTCGGGTTTGTCAGTGTTGCTCAGCTCTCATGTGGAAGCAGGGTTTGCTTGCTGTGACAGCTGCGAGCTGCAGGTGGGACCAGCAGCAGCACATCTGTTGTTGGTGGCTGTGCCAGGTGGGTGGGCATCCCCTCTGCTGCTGTGCCACCGCTCTGGTTGTGTCCCCTGCCACCTGGTACTGGGCAGAAAGGAAAAGCATTAGATAAGAACTGGGCTCCATCAGCACCCATCTGTCTCAGCAGGCTTTACAACCCAGGACACCCAAAGTGCATGGGAAAATACAGCACTGAGCATCCCTCAAATCAGACCACCCACTGCTCAGGCCCTTTACATTCCCCATGTGGCACCAGCAGTACCACAACATTCCCTCCCTGAGCAGTAGACACCATGTTTTGCAGGGTGTGGACAATGTAAGTGCCACCCTGGGCTCCTTCTCCTCAGCTGTTTGTCACTGCACTTCCCACAGGTGATGGGCCCATAGGGGGTCTCCACTCACGTGGACAGTGGAAATGCCAGCAGCCTTCCTGTGCTCCTGGGACAGAACAAGGGGAGCAAAGGGCCTGGCTTTGTCCCTCGGTGTGTGCAGTGCTCTGGGGTAAAAAGGGCTCTGGGCACAGCAGCCAGCAAGAGCCCACCTCCAGCAAGCCCTGAGCCGTGGTGGATGCACTTCTGTAGCCTGTCTTCAAAAGCAGCACAGCAGGGCTGAGCCCCAGGCAGTGGGGAGGGGGCACAGGGAAAGGGCCTGCCGGAAAGGGATTTGGGTTTAACTGCTGCTTTACTGCCTGCCAGCAGAAGTATATGGCTGCACAATAAGGAAAGGCTGGAGGAAGGTGTTTGAAAACCAAGCTAACCCACTTCAGACTCATGAAAGAAAAACACCACCAAAGCAGCCCCCCACTGGCCCCACAGTTTCAGGGAGGGGAAGCTGGTTTGAAGCCTGAGAACAATGGAGCAACCTTCCCTTCCTTTCTTCTGGCAAAGGTAAATGACCTTGTGGAGGTGTCCACACTGGGGAAGGCACTGAACAAGAGGCTCCATGCCAATAAAGCATCCCCTTGTGCCTTCAAATGCCACATCCATGCACTTCCCAGCCTCCATCATTGCTGTCTGCTGGCACACCAGGAATTCTTACCCCTTGCTGTGCAAAGCCCAGAGCAGAGGCCGTGGCTCAGCCCTGCAGGGCTGTTTGCCAGCGCTGATCTGTGCGCTCCCCACGCGTGGTGGGGCACATCAGAGGGCTCTGTTTTCCTTTCCAGAGGCCTCCCTTTGTCCCCATCACTGCCTTCCTCCCCTGCCTTGCCCAGTGTCCAGGACAGCAGGCAGAGACCAAGACACTGCAGACAACTGCTGAGCAAAACCAGAAGCACAGACTGAAACATGACTAATTCCTCACACATCACAGCCTACGAGTCATTCTGTTTGTGAGCCTAAACTGCTCTCTGCTGCTTTCATACCAGCTCGTTTCAAGGGTGAGTAAGCAGACTGTGGCAGACATGACTTTTATTATTCCCAGAGCTTTGAAGCTGTACCATTTCCCTGTGGTTAGCTGGCTGCATCAGCTGTCTGTAGTGGCACATTTTGAAGAACTCAGCAATGAGACATAGGTAGCCAGACCAAGCCGAGCTGGAGCTCAGCAAGCTCCCCTGGCAGTGTTTCATGGTGATTCAGTAGGTGCCCACCCTCTATTATTCATTGTTTTTATCCCGTCATTTTATTTAGATGTTCTTGACTACTTCCAAGAAAGCTCTTTCACAAGCAGAGGTCAAAGGCAAAAAAACAGCTTCAACTTGTAAGTGAAGCCCATTTCTGTTAAAGTGAATTTTGGAATGAATATCCTCAAAGAACAACAACCATTTGAAGAGAGAAAAATACAGAGAAACTGAGCTACAACAGTGTGAGCATTTCATGTATTTATACATGTGTATATACTCATACATATGCAAAAGAATAAATACAGAAACACACATCTCTTGGACTAGAAAGTGAAACTTCCTGCATTTTTCAGTGACTACCTTAAGCCAGCATACTACACAGGGTTTTTTCATATATTTTCAAACATAGCACTTGCATACACTTCAGAGAAAACTCTGATTCCTTTCCATTCCAGGTCAAACTCCTGTGGTATTTTCCTGCTGCTCTAGAACTTCCACAGTTCTTATCTATATTTCTACAATTAACCACTTCTAGTTGGAATAGATGAACATTAAAAAGTATTTTTGCATAACATGAAGCAGCACAAACATCAAAGTCTAAGCAAAAGAACCGGATTGTGATTGTGGGGTTTTTTTCACAGACTAGTTCAAATTCTACTTTTAATTCCACTGCCAAAAGTTTAGAGCTTGAAGTAAATCATTCCTGCCCCTTGAAAGGGGCCAATTGTATTTATGGCTCATTTCAGAGCCCAAGGGTCCAGGCTGAGATGAAAGGCTGGGGGCAGAGCAGGGCGATGCCCCACATCAGTGCCACATAAGAAGAGAGTGAGGGCTCTGGCAACAGTGAGAGGAACTTCCAGATGTAGTTCCCAGCAGGGCTCAGCCCCTTTGGGTAACCTCAGATGTGTCATTTAGCCTTCCTCTGACTCAGTTCCTCAGTACTGGGGAAATAACACCACCACTGTATTACGTAGGAGTTTTGGGCAGATAGACACCTGTTCAATGAGTATTGGAATCCACACTAGAGGAGGAACTAAAGTAGAGATCAGTTGCAATTCTAAAGAAATTACACAGGCGTGGGCTGGGAAGAAGGGATGAGGTGTATGATACAAACACAGGGAGCTCCCTACCACACTCAAAAGGACTTGATCAGGAACTGAAGCACAGGAGAGATGCAGATCCTGGGTTAGGAACCCAGCTGGGCTCCTGCTCTGTGGCAAATCCTTGGGTCCCCTCAGTGGCTCTGCAGTGCCTTCACCTCCTGGTTGTGAAGGAAGCACCAGCTGCATGGCTCTCACATCCCTGCTGGGGATACTCAGTCACCCAGGAAAGGAAACAAAACACAGTAGCTTTCCTACAAATCTGGTACACCTTTGTCCACAACCTACAACTCCCCCAAAGGCAGGCAACCCACCTGAGCTCCCATGTCTGAATCTCTGGGCCATGCCAGGCTTTTGAACCAATGTCATGTTTTGGCACGTCGGACATGACCCAGATTCTTCACGGAGCGGATGCAAGGGCAGGTCCCAACCCTGCTACTCTGGCAAGGTCTGATAGCATCTGGCAGCCAGGGCTGGTGGAGCAGGGCCACCTGGGCCAGCGTGCCTCACCTGGGGCTCTGCAGCACCGCCCCACAGCACAGGTGTGGCAGCTGCTGCAGAGGCACCTGAGAGTTTAAACAATGTGACCTCACCTTGTCCCCAGCACTGAGGTTTTCTCCTGGCGCTCTGTGGGTGACCATAACCCCTCTCTCATCCCCAGCACATTTTGGTGGGCAAGCCAGGGGAGGTAACAATACTCCTCTTTTCTTCACAGAAGACAAAGCTGCGGAAGACATCGATTCCCATGGCAACAAAGGCAAAGAAGTGTCCCAAGATGTGATTTGCTGTCACCATACCCACCTCGTGGCAGATAAGGACAAGTGATAGCTCTGAAAGGAACTGTTTCCATGGGACCCTTCCCAGCGAGCCCCCGCAGTGACAGCCAGCCATCAGCTTTCAGCACCAAGCAGGTCTGGCTGGAAGGGAGCAATGCTGCTCCCCACAGCAGGCTCTGCCTGCATCTTGTCCTCTTGTGAGGGACGGGGCTGTGCTGGCCCCTCGGAGCCTGCCTAACCCCGAACAAGCCACGCTGCTGCTCACTAATCCACTTACCCAGGCAATCACACTGGGAGGGCAGCCTGCAGGGAGCCACGCTCACCTTCTCAGCTAAACATCCCCCTGGGTTTTTGAACCCACTGAGTGGTACCTAAAGCAATGGTGAGAGCTCCTCACAGAGCACACATTTGTTCTTAGGCAGCGTGGTCTATGTAAGTGCATTTCCTCCTGACACTCTCATTTATCATAGTTCTCCCCTCCCAGTCCTGCCCCTTCAGTTCCCTGGGGAAAGTCAGTGAATTTATGAAGGAGCAAAGTCACCTTGAGCCTTAATCCACACCCTAGCAGAAGGAATACGTCTGTCGGCAGTCACATCCACTCACTCTGCAACTGCATTACAACAATGCTCACTTTGTTAGCACAGAAAATACTGTCTCCTTCTCTGGTCCTGGAGACAAGCTACCACAAAGGCTGGAGCAAAGAAAAGAACTGGGGACAGAAAAAATGGCCCTATACATCTGAGGGCAAACAGGTAAACTGAGTTGAAACACTGGAATTAGGAAGAGAAGAGCAAAGAAAAGAGTCAACAAACCTAGTCATTGTCTTACAATAAACCCACCAAAACAACTCCCTGCTCCCTTTCTGTGTAAAAAGTGAAGGCAGTTGAGAAAATTGTGCTCAGTATTGTTGGAGAAGACAGGCAGAGATCCTCATCCAACTGAGAGCAAAACAGCGACCAAAGCAGGTGACAAAGTACAGCAGAACCAGGTGCAAAAGGCAGCTGGAATTTTGCCATCTGGGAGCAAAGGTCAGATTCCCTCATAACCAAGCTGGCACCCAGCTTGCTGGAGCCATGGCTCCATGTTCTCCTTCGTCCTTCCCTCAGGGAAAACAGCCCTGATGCCACCTGACCACATAGGACCAAAACAGGGTTTAAAAATGGGCCTGGAAGTTTCAGAGACACACACAGAGACAAAGCTCCCTCCAGCAGAGGCTGTCCCAGCCCTCTGCACACTCTGCCTGGATGTTTTGGGACCATGGACTGATTCCCAAGTCTCTGATGCTGACACAGGACTGTTCTCACAGCCAGGGCTCCCACCTTTGTGTCCATGCCCATGGAACAGCTCCTTTCCTTGCCACAGCCTCCGTCTGCCCTACCTGCTGCCATGACTTGATTATCAGTCCTGGGATGAACCTGCTACTGACTGGAAGCACTGAAACCTTACTATTCCCAGAAGGACGCAGGAGTTGCAGCAGAGAGCAGGGAGGCTGAAGAAGAGGTGAATGGATATTTGAGCCAGTCCAGCTGAAGCTGCTGCCTCTCAAACCCTCCCATTCTGCCGGCTGGAGAGTGCAGTGGGCTGAAACCAAATTGCTTTGTCAGCTTTGGCACTTGCTGCAGGCAAGCACCAGCTTTTGTCAGCCCAGCATCCTTTTCTCTGCCATGCACCCCAGAGCAGATGAGTGAGTTTCTAGAAACGGGTCCCACCTGACAAAGTGTCCTGGTGTAGGAGTTCTCTGAGCTAGTGCTGGAATCCAGGAGCCCAGAGAAATCAACCCATCCTAAATCCCCAATACTTTGCTAACCGCATTATAAAGAAAGAAGATTTAATTAGCATATGTAAGTAATCTCCTCCTTAGCAGTGTCATTCCACTGGTACACTCTGAATTCTATTGCTGCTTATATGGCCTTCAAGGACAAGGGGTGGTGGGTGTTGCATGGATTTCCCTTGCTTCACAATGGGAGAAGAACAAAATAACAGAGATTTCATTAGCTCACATCAAAGTCCACCAACTGCCACCTGCCACTTCAAAATCTATTCCCAAACAAAATAGATTGTCCCCAAATAGCTTACCTGAACTTCTCTATTCTCTGCAGCAGTCTTTCTTCTCCTGGCAGCACTCTCAAACTTTAAAAGAGAGTAACAAAGCTTGCCCCCTGCTCCAGGAGTAGATTTCAACTTGCCTATTGCACCTGCATGCTGTCGCAGCCCTGGTCAAATGAGACATTCCAAGAGAACCTCCTGGGATCCAAATGTACAGAAATATCATCAACAGTGCAGGAGAACCAAAAGAAATGTCCTCAGTAATTGCCTAAATTCATTTTTGTACTAAATACTCTTCTAAGCAACTCTCATTTAGAGAAGCTTTAATAGAATCACAGAATGGTTTGAGTTAGAAAGGACCTTAATGCTTATCTAGTTCCAACCCTCCCCTTCTGTAAGCAGGGACACTTTCCACTAGACCAGGTTGCTCAGAGCCCACCCAACCCGGGCTTAAACACTTCCAGGGATGGGGGATGCTTTCATGAGCATGTACATAGCACAGGAAGCCCCAGTCCAGCCTCACACAATGTCCTAAGAGCTTGTATTTACAGGCTCCTGCGAGCGGGAGGCTGTTTACTAAAAGGATTAGATAAGGCTTGACAAAGATGCAGGAAGGTGGGCATGCTGTGCCTTAGAAAACTTTTGCAATACAGAACCCAAAACATCCCTGTAGGCAATTCCAGTTAGAAAAGAAGTTAAAGGAGAAGAAGGGGGGAGAAATTTCAAACAGGTTTGGCAGAGCACTTTGGCCACAGCTGGATAGAGGGTCAAATGACAGAGTAACCAAAGAGTGGTGTGTCCGAGCAGCCACTGCTTGTACTGGAGAGGTCTGTGGGACTATCTCAAAATACTTTCTGCTCCTATCTCTGAGAGAAAACAAGCCTTAAAGCAGGCTGCTGCTTCTCCTCCCACTCTCCTGCAGCAGGGAAAGCTGCTCTCCTGGGTTTGGTGAGGACAAGCAGCTCACATGCTCTGTAAGGCTGCCCAGCACTTCGAGCAGAAGCTCAGTTCTCCCTGCTTTGGAGAGCACGGTGGTACCCACTAGGCAGACATCCACACCTTTTGGGCTCCAGACTTCCAAGAAAACCAGGACACAGCAGCATTGCTTGTGGGGCATCTGCTGCAAGGCCCTTCCTTGCAACACAAGGATATAGACAAATGTCACGGGGCTGAAGCACACCTTTTCTTTCAGGATCAGTTTGGGCAGCCTGTCACATCCTGGCATTCAGCCTGAAACAGAGATCAGTTCCTTTTGCATTTCCTTTGCTCTTCTGAAGTTAAGCAATTCCTACTCTTTTGCTTGCCCACACATTCTGCTCTGGAGATCACAGTCACCGTGGTGGTGATGGGGTTTGCCACTGTCAGCATTTTCAGATACTCAAGCAAAACTCTTCTCCTCAGAGTACTTCCAGAGTAGGCTGGGAACTTCCTGATGAGTATATGGGGAAAATGTTACAGAAAAGGGATAAAAACATGAACTGTTAGTTTCCTTGAGGAACAGCATGATAGCACCAGCAAACTACTTGGGGTTGACAGACCAGAACATGCAGGCACAGGAGTTTCTCCAGTGGTCTGGTATTGTGCTTGACTCGGGATTCATTATAAACTATAAAACCCAAACACAATTACCACGTTCCCCACTGTGTCCATTTAAACACAACTGAGCAAAGACATGGGTTCATGTTTAATGGAACAAGCCACAGGAGAGAAGGCACAGCAGGGCCCACAGCCACATGGCACATTTAATTCCAAGGGAAGAACACCTGTCTTCTACATGCAGATCAACAATGAAATAAATTAATAAAATCAAGTATATGGTCTGGTTCCTTCATTTACGACCATTAATTACATCATTATGAGTATCTCTGTCAAGGAACTCCCACAAAACTTCCTGTGAGCCTGATCAGGAAGAGTGCCAAACTGCAGCCCTGGGAACAGGGTCCCCTTTTAAAAGGTTGGGATGAGGGTTTGTTTCCAGCACTCGTCAGGGCTCAGATCTTCACAGCAGCTGAGTGAAAAGCAGCTGCTAGAGCCAAACCTGTGAGGAGGAGGAAGGGAGGAAGAGGAGGAAGCAGAACCACACCAGGGAGGGTGGAAGAAAGCACACGGGAGAACCAGCCCAGATCAAGTCAAAGTTCATTTATTCATGTGAGGTCAGTTCAGACAGGATCAGATTGAAAACCTTTCTCCCTCAGAGCACCCTGGAGAAACACAGAGAGCTGGAAACCCAGGCCAGCAAGGACAGCAGCAACCCCGAGTCCCTGGGCACGCCTCACTAAGGGGGGCGGCCCCAAAGCGCTCGGACGCAGCGGCCGGGCACCCTGGGCCAGGTGCTCCATCACTTCTGACACTTCTCAAGAGGGGACAGAGCTGTTCACAGGAAGCCATTTGTTACAGGGGACAGCCTCTCCTCCTCCCCCGACCCCAGCAACGTCCCTTTCCCACCCCACCTTTCACCAGAAGCTTATGTGCTGCCCAGGGAGGCGGCCAAAAAAATTCATCCAGGTTGGAATTTGAAACCAGAGATTCTCAGACGCTGTGGCTGGGGCAAATGGTGCCACCATCAATTTTAGAACTAAATTTCAGGGAGTTTGCATTCTATTTGTACAGGGCCTAATGAGTAGCTTGGGATGTGAACACTAACCCCAGGGCATAATTCTGAGAACAGGATGATAGATTCTCAGTCTCCTGCTCTAATTACACAGGCAAAAATTGGAATGGGAATGAGAAGAGTCAAGAACAGGACCCAGGTCCCATATCAGCTTAATGGCACCATTTTCCCAAGCACTGAAATATTTGAGGGCTAACAAAAAAATGTAACAATCACCTTCACCCAGAGAAAGACTCAAAAAAAGTATAAAATGGGGCAATTGAATTGCACATTAAGCAAAGCTGTGTATGGAGACATAACTACAGAAGCAGCAATCACCAAGCAACCTTTCAAAACTATAAAACCGTAAGGCACTAATGATGTTCCACTCATTACAATCAACAAATGACTAAAAATTGACATTCATCAATTAAAAAATAAAATAAAATCAATGTACATTTCAAAAAGGCAACTGTTCCCAATAAAAAAAGTTTCAAATTCTCAGTTCCATCAGTTTTGCTGCTCCCCAACTCCATCTAGGCACTGCTGACTAGTGAGAGTGTTTGCTCACAAGTTCTGCAGGTTAACACAGAGCTATTACAATGAAACATCTCAAGGCATAAACACAAAACAATTTTTTGAGAAGTTACTCAATGATCCTGTTAAGATCACCAAGAAATGTTAGAGGTGTCAGTCGGTCACCCCACTTACCACAGTACTGCAAAGCACTCAAACACCACCACACCAAGTGCAGCCACTTGTTTTTAGTGCTTGCAGGTAGACTTGCATCTACCTTTCCCTTCAAGGTACAACTCAAACTTCCAAATCCTGGAGCTTGAGGACCCCTATGCATCCATAGCCACAGGAGCATGAAGGGAGAAAGCAGCAGTTGATCATTAATGCTTCAGTCCCTGTCTGGAAGCCCCTGTCTGAGAGCAGCCAGGTCCCTTAAATTCCTTTAATTCCATTCTGATCCTTCTTTGCTAGAGATGAGCAATTGCCCAAGGAGTATGAAGTCAGTAACACCAGTTTCCTTCAGAAGGTCACCTCACATCCATTTTGGTCAGTATTGGTCAGGTTCAATAATCAAAGTAGTGAAAGTATTTATGTCCCATTACTGATCCCTGAAGCCATTCAAGGATCCTTTAGACACAAAGGATCCATAAGGCTTATTTCAGAGATTACAGTAAAGTATTGCACACTATTTGACTGCTTCAACAGTTTAAAAAAAATGAAATCTCATTTCTCAGAGATTAGAAACATTACTAAAAAATGTTAAAAACAAATACAGAGGTAACTTCTTCATGTGACTCTACTGGAATATGTAACAGTTAATAGATAGGGGAAAGCAGAGGTCCATCTGTGCAGAGATTTAGCAACAGCAGTTTTTAAAGAACTGGGCAGCATAAATCCCAAATTATTATTTCTGCCCTTTCTAAAAGCTAAGGTGATCTGAAATTTAGGACTATCCATGAACTGCACTGTATGATTTCACCAGCACAAAAGAGCATCAAGATTCATTGCAAGACAGCCTCCCAAAAACCATCTGTTTCAAAGAGCTGACTTTGGTCAGCACGTCCAGAAATAAATAAGGAAAGATATAGGAATGAGACACCCAACAGAAGACCCTGGTGTGACTGCTGGAAGAGTCTGGGAGGCTGGGACAATCCATCATTCCCGTGGATTGTCTGGCTTGGGTCAGCAGCTCCATGACACAGGTGGTCTCAGGACAGGTATTTGGTGCTTCACGACTGAGCTGGCCCAAGACGAGCCAATAAAGTCTTGTGGAGTTGTTCTGAATCAGTCCAAACCTGGAGGATGTAACAAACAAGTCTCCCAGAGCTGTGGTGAGTGTCCCAGCTGTCAGTTCCATGCACAGTCCTTGCAGGGGGAGCAGGAGTCACTCTGCCAGCATCCGCAGGCGCCGCTCATGCAGCAGCAACCGGACCTCCCTCACTATCAACGGGGAGATGAACAGGATTGTGGAACTTGTCTGTGGGAAGGAGCAAATCCAGGACAATGAGCACAGAGCAACCAGAGCTGCAGCATCCCCTGCTCCAACGTGCATCCAGGGCCATCCCAGGAAGACACAGGCTAAGACAAGCAATGACAGAGTGGCACAGCAGAGCAAGGACTGAGCTTGCAGGGAAGCTCATACAATTTCAGCTCTCATGATCACCTTTTCATAAAGATGAGCTCTCCAGCCCCTCAGGGACCTCCCTCCTCACCACCTCTGCTGGTTACCAAAGTGGCCTTCTCCCTTGCCAGGACAGATGCAAAGACATCTCCTGGCACTTCCAGCTGGGAAGACCAAGGAAATTGTGCAGCATTCACCACTGTGGTGATGCTGAGGGTGTCAGGACCTCAACAGCTCTCTGCCCCAGCAGAAAAACAGGGCCAAAGCATTTCCAGTTGAGTTTCAATACCCTCATCACTCTTCCCACTAATCTTCAAGACCTAACAAACAAGCAGCTTAACTTCAGCTTTCTGAAAATATTAGAAACAACGTAACACAGAGATGAAGGAAGGAGAAATCCTGCCTTGGAAGTCAGGTGGTATGAGCTTTAGGAAATGCGTACAGGGATTTTTGGGCAAGTATTTTTGTGTCTCTGCTACAATCTAAGTTTCTGTTGAGTAACATGACTTTAAAGAACCCAGAATTAAGCCATTTGACTTGGACAGCCTGAGGCAAAGCCATACCACAGGCCACTTTGAGAATGGTATCAGAAATCACAATTCTTGGGTTCCCACAAAAACACCCTATGGCAAATTGAGCTTTGACAAAGAATTTTTTAAAAAGGTGATTTCTTACCATTAGAATGAAGAAATAGAAAACCCACATCCATCCCAAGTTCTCCTGGATCAAAGACACTAGATACTAAACAGAAATGAAAAAAAAATATTATTCAAACTGGGAAGATAAGCATGACTTTCAGGCATGACACTTTCATTTTCTAGACTTTGTGGGCTGTTGGCACTCCACACAGAGCTGATCACAAAATCTTCCAACTGATCTTTTCCTGTCAGAAGAGATGACTCAGGACAGCAGCCTTTTTCTGTATGAAACCCACAGTTTCAGCAAAGCAGAGACACCATCCTGAAGCTTTACAGTAACTCAGAACAGCACAAAGAGCTGAACTACAGTTTCAAAGGGTGACAAATTGACTCCGCTGCATACGAGGTTTTTGCACGGAACACTGGGACACAAGTGGATGTAAGTACTCTCAGAAGAACTAAAAGCTCTAGAATGGCTTATAAATTACACAAGACACATTTTCAAGAGCTGGGCAACCAGTAACTACTTAACCCTTCATCTAGGCAAGACACTTAAGACTACACTCTGCTTGGAGCTGCACCCTGGCTCAACTGGGCAGCCCAGGACACACAAGAAAATGCATCCCTTATTAGCAGATTTATATTTAGATGCTGCACAAGGGCCTCCCTTCTTCACCACTGGGTACATCAAAACAGGATCTGAATTTCTAACGTGCTCATTGTGCGTTTGCTGCCATTCGCACACCCCCGGAATGACGTCGGGGCTGTCTCTGCTGGGATAAATGCAGTGTTGGAAGGGGAGGCAGGTGGAATCTCTCAGAACCAGAGACCCACTTTTTATGATGACGTGAGTTGGGATGGTATGTGTGTGGGAAGACAAAAACACTGAGTGTAACTGTGCACTGATACTTGTCCTCAAAGCACTTGTAATTTTCCATGTTCACAGGAGATAAGCAGCATCGATCCTAAAAAAGAGTGACTGAATGATTGTATTTATCAAGCAATCAAGGGCAAGCTCAAGCCCAAATCTCTTTCTAGAAAAGAAACTCTCATGCCTCGCCTGCATCCTTGGTATCTTACTGCCAGTGGAGGATGCCTGGAGTAGAACTGGCTCTGATCTCTCTACTAAATCCTCCCCAAAGCACCACTGTGTTCTTTCATGTAGCTAACACTTGTATTTGAGAAGAAAACGTCCCCAGTGGGCACACTGTCAGCTTCCTCCTCTGCAACACTGCTCCGGGCTTCTCTGGCAGCATACTGTAACTACTGAGGCAAGTGGGGCTGGATTTACAAGGTGTAAAAGACATCCACAGATAAAAAGAGAAAGCACAAATAAGGGCAAATTTTAAATCACTTCATAAACACTGTAACATTCATAACAGGTATTCCAATTTTACTCAGTTACAGAGATACATTTTTCTGTAAGAGGTTTTCCTATCACTCAAAACAAAAAATCTCAAACTTCAAAATATTTTTGCACTCTTTGAAAAGCTTTTCGAAGTTCAGGATATGAAAGTGTTGTAAAATTCACTTAAATTACCTAAGTGCCTTAACATTAGCACTATGAATACTTAGTTTAATTCTTAATTACATTGTTTCCACTGGAAACTTTGTTAAAACAGGCAGGTTCCCTCGATTGGTTCTGAAGTAATTATTTTTAAAGAACCCCCAACGCTCTCTTTTCCCCCCACCACAATTTCAGATTGAGGAATGCACTAACATCTGTAACCATGACACTTTTCTTCCTTCCCAGATCCCTCTTTTCCCCTGATGGCCTCACCTGGCCCACGGCAGCACCAATGCTGCCTGTTCCATCCACAATTCCTGTGACTGTCGCCAGGGCCTCGCTGCTGCCCCTCACCAGGTCCTGACGCCCCAGGTCAGCAGAAATTGCAGAACTGATCATGTTAGAAGGGCCTCCAATGAAAAATCCTGAAAGTGACAAGAAAACAGCCTTGGTGCAAAACAAATACTCAGATTATCAACAAAGCATCTTCAAAACACAGATTTTCTATCATGAAAGTTCAGGATAAGAATTAAGTCTAGGGACAGTGCTCAGAGACTAACTGCAGGTAGAGGGGTACCTGAAACACACAGTCATGGAACACCCTGAATATCTGGAGCAGCCACCCAGAAATAGCCAACAAGAACATTTTAATTAGTTTGGAGTAGCATACACCCATGCCACAGTCTCAGTCTCCAAGGGTTCACGGAGAATTGGAAGGCACAAAAAAAAAAAAAAAAAAAAACCCAAAAAAAAAGAACAAAAAGTTTAAAAAAAAGACCCACAACAACAGGACAGAGAGTTCTGAAATAAAAGTGCTTGGAAAGAAAGGCTCTATTCATGCAGGCCTAATTCCATAACACAGCACAGTATGTGTGGCAGCACAAAAAGCTTGTGATCTCTCAGAGCACACAGGGAATTGTGGATTCTGACAAACACCCTCAAGTTTGAGCTGCAGCTCATGACTCTGCCATATAGCCACTTCCTCAGACACCAGATCACTGCATAAATCCACCTCCATCATACTGAGGCAAGGCAGATCCCCTCAGCTCCAGGCCATTATTCTATACAGTCTATATTCCATACCTCCCTCTGTAAGGCAGTTTTCTACAGCTGTTTTCCAAAGATAACAGAAACTGGGGCCCAGTTTTCCCTCTGCAAAACCAGCAGAGATGGCAGCACACACAAACACCTTAGCACCACCTGGCTGGTGTTACTGATTGCTCTGCAATGGATTTAGATGTCTACCAGCAGAACAGTGGATTTTGAGAAGTTACCTGTAATTGCCATAATCACAGCATTGATAGGTTTGCTGTTTGGGGAACCTGCAAAAGAAAGACCAGGTGAGTGTAAATAAAACTTGAATAGCATGAGAATCCTTCATCTAACTCTCTTGAGAAGTCAGACACAGCTCAAACTCTCTCATCATAAAGTATTCAGCACTTGGATCAGCCCTTTCACTCTTCCTCCATTTTCCAAAACAATTTTTAAAGTAGAGAGATTGGACCTGGAGGTAGTAACCCAGCAACTTCCCAAACAATGCTGCCCAGTAAAGCAAAACATGCAAACCCCCATATCCTAATTCCTCCTTACAAAGCCATGTCTGAAAATCTACAGATCCCCCTTGCCTTTCCAGCAGCATGTGTACATGCTGATAAGTTTTCCATTACAGTCCCTCAGTGCTTTCAGACACTTTTCCCTGGTATCTCACTTCCAGGCATCACCTGAATTCCTCACTCCCTTCACTCAGGGCCCACTCAGGGTGAGTTACTGCACAAAGCAGGGTGCATCCTCTTCACAAATTCTCAGGCCATTATTACTCTGATGTGCAACACACTATGGGCATAATAAGGTTTCCTGTTTTGGCTAATGGAAGCTGAATTTTCACACTGCAGGAACTTTGGATCACCAGAGGCTTCTGTGTCTGCCTGGACAGCAGCACATTTTGAGTTAAGCACAAGGCACTTGGGGCTCTGGTATCGTAGAGAGTTAAATCACTCTGTACCTCAGGACATTGTCTGAAGGCACAAACCTGTCACTCCTAGAAATGCTTCATGGATGTTTCACAGAAATTACATCTTCCCATCAACTTAAGCTCTATTTTCCTAAGATATCTTTCAAAAACTGGACATCAAGAACTGTATCTATCACAAAAGAGGCAGAAACTCTCCAATTTTACATTTTCAGAAGTGTAAGTAGTGAAGACTTAGAGATTCTCCAGCACAGAACTGGAGTCCACAGATTCTTTCCTCATAATACAGGGAAGCACTCAAGACTGCTGGCTCTGCCAATTATGGTGTTGACACAATGACAATGCCAAAAATCTCACTGACACTGGAGAAGGATCAATACCAGAAGGATCATTACCCTAACTCATCACTATAGGGAAATCCAGCCACTCAGAGAATTCATTTCCACCCCATTAACCAAAGAACAGATTTATTTCTGTGCAGTGCCACACTTGAGCAAAATAGACCAAAAGGCACCATTTTGATCCAGAAGGAGTTTCAAGAGCAGAAAACATAATGAGCACAGGCTGTGCTCTGGCTGTCTCTGGGAGGCACTGAAGGAACCTCTTATCCCTGCAGGGCACACGGGTACTCACGGCTGTATCCAAAGAGAGAGCCCACAGCAAAGAGCAGGCTCACTGCCAGCACGGGGGCTCTCTTCTGCAGCACATCAGAAATCAAGCCCTGGACAGTCCCACCTGGTAAAAAAGAAATATCACTGTCAGGCTCAGGATGCTGATACCTTGAACAAAGCTCGTTTCACAGAGTGCAGTGGCCTCTGGCTTCCTCATCAATACACAATCCTTCTAAAATCCTGAGAGCTAAGCCTCCTGTCCTTACTGCCCAGACACAGAGACAACAGTAAATTTCAGTGTCTCAGATAAAGCAGAGAAAACTACTCATACTGCTTTACTGGGAATTTATTACTCCTTTTCTTTCTGGCATGCCACTAACCAATGCTTCTCCTTTCTTTTACCCCACAGGATCATCACAGCTCTACGACCACCAAAACCCTGCATTAAGCAATCTGAACACTGTGGCTGGTTCCTTTAACTGAAAGTGCAAGAAAAAGCTGCTCTTTCTCACAGAGAAAACATTATCACACAGAGGCCTCACATTCCCTGCAGTCTCACCTACTTAGGGCAAGTGCAACTGAATGCAAAGGCCAATAAAAATCACTTTATGTACCAATGGCACCTCTGCAGGAACTGCTCTCCTGGTAAAAGCCAGAATGCTGAGAAAGCCCAATGCAGAAAAGTCCACAGAGGCAAAACCAGACCCTGAATGGACCCAAACAAGTATGTCCACTATAGGAAAGCTAATTGGACAAGGGAATAAAGCTAGAACCTGAACACAGGAGAGCGGAAGTCTAAACACATATACAATATATTTTTTTTCCCAGAGGAACCAGGTCAGGTTTTGTAGCTAGCAGAAATAAGAGCAAATACATTTAATTTCTGACCATAGTGAGTGCCTGCTCTGCTGAGATCTGCAATGAGTCTGTCCCTAGGAACACAAGACAAAACAGAACCCACTAAGTCCATATCTAAATCTTCCTCAAGGCTCCCTGTCATAAAAGGAAGCAGCAAGCAGGGGCCCCATTTTGTACACAGCACTTTTCAAGAAGTCCTAGCCAGTGAAGAAAAATGCAGCTGAGGGTAATTTTCAAGAGTATGACAGAGCCCTTCAGTTATATGTAAACTCTTTACAGGGTCATATACTTAGTGTTTAAGGAGAAAAAGATAAGCCAAGCAGCCACATACAAACCTAGACTTTTCCCACATTCAGTGGACAGCCAGATCCCACTGAACATAACTGCTCTGGCTGCACTCACTCTCTTTCAAATTCTCAAACACTATGGAGGCAGCTGCAAGATGTCACTCACCTATGATTCCTCCCACATCATACCAGATGGAGAGCTGGTCAGCTTCTGCTTCTTTCCAGCCAAAGTTGTTGCTGAGGTAGAAGGGCAGCCAGAAGAAGAATGAGTAATTCACCAGCTTTAAGCAGGCATAGGCCAAGGAGTACTGGAACAAAGAGAGGGCCAGTGAGCAGTTAGAACTTGAGAAATGCAAACAGCTTTTCTGCTTATTCTTGTAAAGCTCTGGATCCAGCTAAAGCTTTCAGGGGAAAGCACTTCTGAATTTCATGTAAGAAGGCAGCATCATGAAAATTTAATGCTGAACATCAAAGGGAACCCAGGAATACAAAAAAATCACTGTCAAGGTTACTTTTTATCACTGAATGCAATGGGTTAAAACACCTTCAGTGTAATCTTGAGAGGAAATTACACCAGGCTTCAAAAAATGAAGAAAATTTAATTCACCTTCTCAAGAGAAGGGAGCCAGGCACGTGACACGAAACAAGCTTGAGAATTTGTCGTCTGTGCATCATGCTGAGAAAAGTTGTGTGAAGTGGTTCCTCTGTGCTATCTTGTGCTGCTCAGAAGGCTCATGTGCTTACAGCACCAGAAGAGAAAGCTTCACTCACAATCCCCAGGCAGGTATTCCAGGACATGGGATGAAAGGTTTGGCCAAAGCTGAGCACAGCCTTCCAAACCCAACACCTGAGACAACTTCCTTTTGGCTGCTGGGCTCAATTTGTCCTTAGCTAGCAGATCTCCTCCTTCAAAGCCTTTGTGTGTGCAGCAAAGGTTGGTTCTCAGGGACTGCTGGCCCAGCATGCAGAGGGACAGCCCATTTCAGTAAAAACAGCAGTTCAAGGAACCCATTGGAAGAGGCAAACAAGGATGAAGATGTTAAAGCACAGCATTTGAGGCTCTGTGCATATGGACACTTGATTTTGAATTTCAAAAAGCAGATCTTTTTATATATTAAATTCCACAAAGTCATCTCTTCTGAAATTGTATTATTTTAATAGATACACACTTCCTAGCTGTATCATTAATGCTTTTTCACTCTTACAGGACACAAACTAATTTCCACCATAGATGGAAGACATGGGGATGTTTGGCAGGGCTCTCCTGCCTCTGGGTGTGAAAAGCTCACTGTACAAAGTGATATTTATTACAACACACTACGAAACTGTCTACCAGATTGTCTAAGTGATTAAACACTGAATTCCTAGAGGCTCAGGGGAAAGCTGTCTGTACTAAAACTCTTCCACCATATCACTCAGCAGGAGATGAGAGGAGCTACAGAAAAAATATGTCAAATAAATTCTTTGTATAATCTTGACAAGGCTTTGGAGATTCTCTCAGTACTTGGTCTCTCAACAACCTGACATGGCATCCCTGTTTGGATGGGCACTGAGCTGACATTGGATAAAACTCACACTCAGGGGTGTTCAGGTTGCTGGATTAGGGCACGGAACATGTCCCCAAAACTCAAAGTTCAAAGCCAGCAACCTCAGTTACTGCCACCTCCTTTTGCTCAGGCCAGTGAAAAAGTCACACATCAACTGAGGCAGACACCAACACTAATATTTTGTGTGAAGCATTTAGCCAGAGTAGAAAAGAACTCAAGATGGGTTTGCTTTTCTTTTGCCATCCCTCATCTAAGGCCTTAACAACAGGACTGTGGTTGTCCTGCACTTGGCACACTGGGAATGCACACATCCCTTCTAGATTTTCTGTTAATCACAACAGCCAGCTGCTTTGCCCTTTAAGGGTACCTGACAACACTGCCCATTCAGTAGTTCTGCTCCATGACAAATCCAGGCAGTTTCCACTGTTCTGCTCGTCAGCCACTCTGCCCCCTTTCTTGTACTGGTTCTAGTATTCAACTTTTCAGCTGAACATGAATTGGGCCACACTGCTGATACAGAAGCACAAGTTTTCAAGGGACAGGACAAGGACAAGCTGCATCACCAAGCCTTGTTTACTGTTCATAAAAAACCCTGCACACTTTGCCAGATGTTACATCACTCTGATTCAGGCTTTCAGGGCCAGCTTTCTGCTTTAAGATAACTAAAAATCTCCAAATCTCAGTATCAGTGCCACAGAGCTCTGTGTGATGCCCAGTTGGGAGTGAGAACCCCACTCCTCAGGGCAGATATGTATCTTACCAAGGAAGCATCCCACAGCCACCTTTGTTCATGGCCCCCCCTGCAAATTCACAGCAGGATCTCTGCTGCCCTTCACTGGCTCATTAAATGCACCCCATGAAGCATTCACAGAAGAGCCACACACACCACACACCCAGACAGCACCATCCATGCACACAAGGATAACAGGCCCAACCCCAACATTTTAACAGCATGAGACATCAGATGCCAACCACTACAACATATGGTCAACATATTAACAATGATGTGAACAAATCCTGACAACACAAAAAGCCAGCTTCATGTTCAACAGATAAGTGAGCTCTTAAGAATCTGTGTCCTCACCAGTACTACACCAGGAAGGCAACAAGCCTGGAAAAAGCCAATGGCCTTGGGCTGGTTGTCAGTGTCAGTTGCTTGAATGGAGTAATTCCGGTCATCATCATCTACATCATCACTGCCCATCAGGGGTCTGTTGGCATCTTCTTCCACACTGACTTCATCTTCATCTGCTCCAAGCTCAGGGAGGCCTAGGTTTTACAAGGAATAAGCAACAGTAAAAACGGACCACAGCCTGTTCACCCTCTCCCCAGTCTAAAGCTATGCTCACTTCTTTTAAGCAATTCTACCTTCTAGCAATTCCCTTCTCTCCCATACCTCCATCCTCCTTTGGCTTAGAAACTCTTCTAGATGGTGTTCTGCAGGGCCGCCACTTTCTACCCTTTGTCTTCTAGGGCTCTTGAAAGTATTGTGTGATCCTGGCGTCGGCTTTGTCTGTTCTGAGTGTCTGGCCATTAGTTGGAAGACACAACAAATTAGTGCATTTCCCCCCTTAATGAGGGCTTGGGATCCTCAGCCCTGGCTCCTGGGTGCCACATCCCTGGAGCATGGAGGCTGAGAGCAGCAGCAGGGACTCAGACACCTGCTGCGTGTTAATGCCTCTGCTGGAATGGAAGGCCTGGGAACTGCATTGTGCTTCCTGGGATGCAGAGCACTCTTACGAGCACACTTTATGGCAGCTTTAGAGCTCCCAACTTTACAGCCCTTGCAGGCACCTGGGAAACCTCCTCCACAGCCCTGTCAAAGCCCCAAAGTTCTTTTGTTTCCCTGTTGCACTCTGACTTGCCTGCCACCTTCTTAGAGAAGAAATACATCCAATCCAAGAGCTATTTATCTGGTTCTGGGAGACCTGCAGACCAAAACTACTTTGCCTTCCCATTGCATACTTAAGGCTTGTCATAGTTTTGTCCTACAATAGCCAGTTATCAGTTTGCCTGCTGTTTCTTTAACAAATACTGATGTTTCAGGTGAAGAAAAACTGATAATTAGGCATATCCTGGCAGAGATGTTACAGCCAGGTTGTTTTATTTTTCTTCAAAATTATCCAGAGCCTATTCACGTGATGCATGGTAGCATTTAGTGTGATCTTGGCAAGTAAAGCATTTGCTCCATTAAGTGCACTAAGGTGCAGCACCAATTGACAAGAGCCTTGAGGATAAATGCTGTCAGAATGAGTAGTACTACATGGAAAGCTGCAGATCTGCTTTCCATGAAGGGACTGAAACAGCAGAGCTCTTCCACTCACCCACTTCCTTCGGCGACGTCAGGAGCCCGAAGAACACAATGACTCCTCCAGCAAACTGTACTGAGGCAGTCACCAGGAAAGCATACTGAGGAGAAATAAAAACAGCATTCTT
This sequence comes from Thryothorus ludovicianus, assembly GCA_013397245.1. Taxonomy (NCBI): domain Eukaryota; kingdom Metazoa; phylum Chordata; class Aves; order Passeriformes; family Certhiidae; genus Thryothorus; species Thryothorus ludovicianus. Next base: position 9,115 of record VZTB01006163.1, on the reverse strand, counting down.
TTTTAAAGCATTTTCAGTCACATTTCAGTCACATTTTCACCCTCTAATGAGGGTTTCTTTACATTCCAACCTCATGAGAGAGCAAACACAGCTACAACAACCCAGACTGCATCCATGACACTTGGAAACAGTGATCTCTGCATCTCCTGAACAGACTTGGTCCTATCTAGGCCTATCTGTACTGAGACAGACAGTACAGGTAGGCCTGGAAAGGCCTACAGACAGCAGTGAGGAAGGTGCTGAGCCAACACAACCAGAGATCCAGCTCTATTGGAAGGGACTGCTCAAAGAAGAATCAAGCACCAAATTCAAACAAGACTGCTTGGAGATTTGGTCAATGAGATTCTTGAAATCCACCAAAGACAAATCCCCCAGGCTCTGTCCCCTTGTTCCATAGCTTAACATTCATCATAAGAAAATTGTTTTCCAAACATCCAAATGGGACCATCTTCACTTCATACCCACTGCTCTTCTGCTCTCTCGCAGTGCACTGCTGGAAAAAGTCTGGCTCTGATTTCTCAGCAATCTTCTCCCAGGCTCAGGAAGGCTGCCCTTAGTACTCTAAGCCTTCTCACGTCCAGAGTGACCAGCTCAGCTCTGCCAGCCTGTCCTCAGAGGCCCCATGCTATGAGCTGTCCTGGGTCACTCCTGTTCCCTGTGTTCAGTTGTCCACTGCCACACGACAGCCTGGCCTCTTCCCAGTCACAGCAGCTATGCCTCCATGCCCCTCCAGCTCCAGGGACTCCAGTCAACCCAGAACCTGAGATGGGTCACTCTGAAGAGCACCTGATGCCACCCAAATCAGAAGAAGGTACAATGTGACACTAGAGCTCCTCAATAACATCAGTCCCTTTTACAGAGGAGTCTCAGGCTCATTTTTCCCTGCTTGGAAGAGTCAGGAAAGGAATAGCCTTTCTATTCTGCCTACTGCTTACCTCCACAGAATTCAGGAAGGTGGAACTGGACACATGAGGCTGTTATCTCTCAAAGACAGGACAAGAAAGCAGTCTTTTATAACCTATTCAGACATGCAGGTGTAGGTAGAAGGCAGGCAGCAATACCTACCTCATAGCCATATTTGAGAACACAGGAGGCAAGGAATGCCCCAAGGATATTTCCCACAGAGGCACAGGCACTCCAGAGTCCAAAGACAAAACCTCTCCTGCAGAAGGGGAAAAAGATTTGAAATGGGCAATGCAAGGGCCGATGACATTAAGAACAAGACAAAACCAAAACATTCAAATCACTCATTTAAATGATGAATAAAGTTACACCATTTTCCCTGACCAGTTCAAAGAGCCTCAAAAGTTCATTTAAAACAAAACACATAATAACTTAGAGGTGCTAAATACATAATCCAGGAACCCTGAAACATCTGTGTTAAAAGAGAGTGAGCTGGCAACAAGGTTACAAACTATGACTAGAGCTCATCTGCAACACCCCAAAGTGAGAGTAGAGCCTAGGATTGACTCCATTACCATTTGCTCTTTTTATTGCTAAGCAGACAGAAATAGGTTTTTCAGTGGTATGAAAATTAAAATTCAGTCACTCTACACTATGAGATTTTTGAAGTTTGAACTTGTGCTTTTAACACACACTGTTGTGTTCACACCAGGCTGTTCCGTGGCTCCAGAAAAAAGTGGAAGAGAGAGAGAGAATGTAACAAGTAAGGCATATTTCACCCTACCTAATTTTAACTATGATCTAACACTTGGCCTTTCTGATTTGAGAATTTCCGCTCAATCTGAGTTACTCAGCAGGTCAGATGAGTGAGTCACTGAAGAAAACTCAACTTACCCAGCTTTTCCAAACCAATTTCCCATGACAGCAACCACACAGGGCCAGCCAGTGGACTGCAGCAAGCCATTCACAACCCAGAGACAGCAGTAGAACCACTTGTTGTAGAAATGCAGCCATTCTGTGAGTGTGCCAAAGGAGAATACCTAGAGGAAAGCAGGGGAGAAAACAGAGAAGACACCCTGAGGCTACTGCTGAAAGACAGGCAGGAGTGGGGTCCTAAAAAAGCAACAAGCTTTCAGGGGGTTGTGCAGGGGCCAGGGCAGAGGCCAGGCTGGCATTGTTTGAGACACAGCACAGGGCTCACAGCACCCTCTGCTGAGCCAGCACAGCTCTGACTCCAAAGACAAACATGCTGTCATGGCACTTCCTCTCCAAAAGACTTTTGTCTCCCCAAACAGCACAGTTATAACAGAAGAGGGGAAGGAAGACACAAATAATTGCAGTGACAACACTAAAAATACAGCAGCCTCTTGATCTGCTGTTGTACTGACATCCTAATCCGTGAGGCTCTCTGCAAACACAGAACCATCACGGATCACGTATCTTCACCAAATTTAACACAAATACTACAGCAAGGTCTCAAATTACTAAGTGCTCTAATCCAAAATAAATACACATTGTGGCACAGGGCGCTTGATGCACTCTTGTAGTCATGTGTCTGCAGAGCCCAATAGGCCACAGTGGGGTTTGTAGCCACAGGGTAAATCAAACACACTCCACACATTTTATCGCTACTTTAATAACCAGAAAACCACGAGATAAAACTGATTTGCACTTCTCTGAAGTGGCTTGAACTTGAACACAAAATAGCTTTTGTTTTAAGTAGACATTCTTTTTTGATCCTCCTAGCAATTATATAAGTAAATGAGTGCCTGCTATTGTTATTGATGTCCTTTAAAGAACAGAGTAAAAATTGTGTTTGGAAGCAAAAGCCTCGATAAAAACATACACGGTCTAAGAGATTAAGCTACAGTCCCCAAAAGCCCAAATACACCAATCTTGAACAAAAGCTGCTCATCAAGTCTCCAGACACTGCCTCAAACTCAGGAATTTCCTTCTGACACAGTGTCCAGAGTTACACATTTCAGGAAGGAGAGAGTCACCTATGCTCAATGCTTTAGACAGTGCAGTACCTGCATCCAGCACCAAGTCAGGCTTTGAGACTGTGGAGGTACAGCTACAGCTCATGAGCAGATTCATACAGAAACAGAGCCTCTTCTCCCCTACAGCAAAACCCTACCCAGAAACCCTCAAGTAGATTTTTAAATCCCACTACTAGGCTCCAACTTACCACCAGAGCAGAGGAACACATGCCAAAAGACAAAACCCAGCGTAAATTCAGGCGGTCCCCAACTATGCCACTGACAAAGAGACCCTGAGAACAAAACACAGCATTAAATAAAGCCAGAAGATTTGCACCTTACAGCTCTAAGAACTAAAATGACATAGAAAAGCCAAACTAATCCAAACACTGCTGTTATGCCAACTTACAGTTTGATTCTAACCAATTCTCCTGCCACCAAAGAAACCCTGCTTGTAGCTGCTCATTACATTTCTTGTTTAAAATAACTGAGCTGAGAACTCTTGGAGTGACAGAACTAGTCCTCCCCAGTGACAGGGCTGTAAGAAATTCTGAAGTGATAGTATTTCCCTAGTGTTTGTTAACAAGCATCTTCACATGGGTGACAGGCATGGGCAGAACTAACAGAAACTGAAAGGGAGAAGGTTTGCCTCTGAACTGAGCTTTTTATTGGGGGTGTGATCTTCCCAGTAAGAGTCAACCAAAGCTGAGCAGCTTGGGGTTAGTTTTACTCACCACAGCATAGGAAAACAAAAAGATGGTGTCCAATGTTCCCAGGAAGAGAGTTGCTTCTTCTGCATTTGGAAATAAATGGCTGCTGTTCCAGAGCTACAGAGGGAAAATTTTGACAGGTAAACAGGGAGAGGCACAGCTCATTCTACTCTTTTTCAATGGAAACCCCAGCTCCAAAGCAGAACAGCATCTGGCCCAAGCAAGCTCCCATCTCTCCAACACTTCAGTTATCAATGTTGGCATTATCTTCTGGCAGAAGATGTCCACTTTGCTTCACTTCTAAAATTCAAGCTAGCAAACGAGAAGTGAGAAATGCTCCTTTCACCTGGATTAAGAAAAATGAGTGCCAAAACAAACCCTACTTCTAACAAGCATGCAACTGTTAGACAGCTTCTTACTCTGAAACACTGATGAGCATTTTAATGAATAATAAAATAAAGGCATATTCTGTTTTATGTGCAGCATCTCTTCTGTACTTCTCTTGCTGTCTTCACAAAATGAATAATTCCCTTAAAGTATTTGTGGCAGCAGCCAAAATAAGAAATGACAGAAAACAAACAGAAAAGAAAGAGCACAAAAAGAACAAGGGGAAGAAATAGACTGGTTGGAAACTATTTACAATAAACTCCAGTCACTAATGTTGTTGGGTTTTGTGCTTACCCTGAGTTTCACTTTAGTTTTAATATGATCAAAAAGAGGGAAAAAGTCTCACTTGTCTCCAAAGAAAGATTAGTGACATCAGGTAAAAAAAATAGCAAGCTTTGAGGATAACTTGAAGAATATAATCAGAACAGTTTTCTTCCCTTCCCACCATGCCTCCATTAGAAAACAAACAAACCTAACCCAAGCCCAACCTACAGATGTGCCTAACTCAAATATCATCAGTTTCAGTTTGAGTCTACCTCTCCAGGAGAACATCTTGTACAGAGAAACTAATCACACATCCACTTAGTTTAACAGATGTAACCTAAATTGGTATCTAAAGGATCAGTTTGATCCTTTATGGTCATTTTTCTTTATCAGACATGTTGAGGCATCTCGACATCCAGCAAACATCAAATCATCTATATACTTAAAAAGAAAATCAAAAGAGCTTCCAAAATATATTAGTTGTTTGAATGGTAAAGAACTAAATATAAACACCTTGCATTTCATTTAAGCATCCCTGAGATGCTTACTCCTTTTGGCCATACTATAAAATCCCAAACACAAGCCAAATTTACTGTTTTCACTTATCACAAGAAGTCAGCATTTATCATCCTTCTGTTCCTTCTGTCAAACATTCAAATAACCAATGATTTCTAATGCTGACAATGCTCCAGCAGCTGCCTTGGAACTCCCAGCTATAATAGATCTCAAGCTTTTACTGTGAGACCAAGCTTTTACTGTGAGATTTCTTCTGCTCCTAAAAAACATCAGGACAAAGCATTACCAAAAACAAGCCCTAAAAATCCCATGATAGGAACCAGGAGGTAGTTCTTGCATTCCCATTTGTGAGAACCAAGCAGTTTGGAACTTCCTTTGCTGTAAGCAAGCACTGCCAAAACTCCCACTGCTTTGACTGAAACCAGGATTTTACAGACAAAGGGTACTGGATGTTCAGCATGGAAATCAGGCCTTTTAGATGCAAGATCAAACATCATTCTTCACTATCAGTTTAGGATAAACAGCTAGCACTGTCAGGCAGCTCTCTTCTCTCCCAGTTTGGCTGTCCTGTTAAGAGGGTGGTAGCAGCACCACTGCCACAGAGAAAACACAGCCAGGATTTCACAGAATTCTCTGTAAGCCCATTAACTGCTTTGGTTTATTGCCTCCAACACTTCAAAGAGTCCCTCCTCCACGCTACTGGCTATTGCAGACTCTTCTGGGGCCCCCATTTCCACTGGAACACTGCAGCTTCTTGAGAAGTTTCTCTCTGGGCACAGATAGGGAAGATTTCAGCATCACCTGGTGATCCATAAAACTACAATGCTAACACCTGAAGCTCCCACTCACATTCTCAGAAGGGAGGAACACCTAGAAGGGCCTCCTCAGCCCCACAAGCTCAGCCACTGGCAGCTGCCCACCTTTCCCAGCACTTCCTTCTCCCTGGTGTGCTTACCTCATATGGCCGGAGCTCAGAGGCTGTGCTGTTTAGGGGGGAGGGAGTCCACTGGCTGGAAATGCTGACTTTGACATTACTGAATGTCTTTCTGGAGGCATGGAGCAGGGAATAACTGCCAGAAAACACACAAATACAGATTGGCCCAATCTCCTCTGGAGGTCAAGGGGGAAAGGGTGGAAATACAAACCTCTGAGCAGAGGCACAGTCAACCTACCTGAAGAAGGTCAGCAGGAACACAACAATGTGATGGTGGGTGCAGTGGGATACAAGGCCTCTGTTGGCAGGCTGCCTCCGTAAGCTTCCAGGCACAGCCATGTTCCTGGCAGCCCTACCCCTGCTCCTGCCTTGGCCACGAGGGCTGGATGGTGATTAAGTCATTTTTCTTCTCACTTAAGAAGGGAGGAGAAGGGATAACCAATTTGAATTAAAACATGTGTGTGAAGTACAGCTCTGCTCCCCAAACAGCTTGAGTCCAGACAGAACAACTCTATGCCATGCTTTTCCAACTTGTTTCACACCACTACCCATCTCATCACTTGTACATTCCTCAGTAACTTCTATAGCTTATGATGTCTTGCTATTCCCATTCTCCCAGTATTCTCACTTCTTTTTTGTTTCACTCCTAGCAGATGCCTCTTCAGTGCCCAGGACCAAAGGAGTGCCTCCTGGATCTACCAAATTCCAGCATTCTCCCATTAAAGACCAATGTGCACCATTTACACACATAGTGCACCACAGAGTGGCCATAAACAAGAGCTTTCCACTGCTGCCTGGCTGGACAGGTGACAAAGCCACAAGAGCAGCATTTGGCTGTGGGTGGAGAAGGGTTTGGGATCCGACTGCCTCATTCAGATGCTGTTGAAGGAATATACCCCAGAGTGCATGGATGGAAAAAGGGAAGTAGCTGTGAGGCCAGTGCTGAAATCCAGCAGCTGGAATCTTTACCTGTTTATTCCCCAGCCTGACATTACAGCTCCCTCTGTCCCTAACTCATTAGTACAGCACACAACAACTCACACCTTCCTGTAGGGCATGGGTGACACCTGCCTCAGCTCCAAGACAACCAGAAACTATCAGTACTGAGGGAAGGCCATGACAGACACACAGTTTCCTCATGCTGCTCCATGTCACACCACTCCAATCCCCCAGCTGCGCTGGCATGGCCGAGGGACAATGACTGATAAGATTTTGGGAAACAGCCCCACGGGGGAGCAAGGGGCTGAATCTCTCTCCACACATTTCAGAAGACATGCCAACACCACAAACATTCTGAATGTTGAGGAAAGGTAAAATAAAGCACAACCCCTATTCCCCCAAAGGATCAGCACTGCAGTAAGACAGAAAACATGCCTTTGTATCCTTTTGTATCCAAGGCACTGTTTGTAATTTTTTGCACATCTGACAGAAGACTTTTCAAGTTCAGCTTCATAACCTCACTTGAAGAAAGCACAAGTCATTGCCCAGTCTCTCATCCAAATTTCTGCTGCTGAAAAATCCTTTATTTCACAGAGACTTTCTATTACTCCTTTTAGAGGTTTCATCCAGACACCTTTCACTGCAGGCAGTGTCCCATCCCTGTTCTCTCAGTGATGACACATGCCTGACCAACAGCAACACCCAGCCACTGCTGGATAAGTGAACCACCGTGGAAACTGACACCACATCTGACCTCCAAAACAGAGTGTGGCACAGAGATCCTCTGAGTAACACGGACCCAGCTATGACAGCTTTGAGACGCTGGAGTCACATTTATCCTACACCACACCTGCACACCTCCATTCTCATCCAGGACAACTGCAGTGAGTGTATACAAGACCTGACCTCATCTGTCTCTACACAGCCCAGGAGCTCTTGAGCCACACTGCCACTGCTCCAGGGGGCACACAGCACCTCGGAGTGCCAGCACCTCCCTGGAGGGACACGTGTCTAGACTGCTTGGGTTCACGCAGAGGAAAATAAAGGGCCTACAACTGGAGCAGTGAGAAGCCAAGACTAGCCCTGGAAGAGGGAACTTTGCAAGCAGTCTTGGTACTGCCTTCACCTGAGATCCCAGACCATTTCTGAGCATCAGTGAATGAAGACTCTGCACCCACTCAAGTGTCACACAGTGCTGTTCCCTGTCAGGCAGCAGCAGCCCCACAGCTCAGGGCTGTCCCCCACACAGGCTGCAAAGAGAAGGGAAGCCAAGGCACTCGGGTTTCCCAGCTCCATGGTCCTTACAGGCCTGTGAGCCACACGGTCTGCTGGTCAAACACAAGAGCTTCCTTGAGTCTCCCTCCCCTCCCAGCAGGCAGATAAAAGAGCTGTCCCCAGGAAAGCAAAACACTGCCAGTTGTGCAACACTGTGGGGAAAAGTTCCTTCCTTGGGTAATCAGTTTGCAGCCCAAAGCACAAGATTTACTACTTGCTTCACGTCAACATATGCAAATATAGATCTTATTTGTCCAAGATACTGAGTCCTTTTAAAGCTAAGACCTGGTTTGACCTTAAAGTCACCTTTTTTTTTTTTAGCAGAATTTAAACAATTGAAACAATCTGTTCCTCAGAACTTCCCAATCTCAGCTAGTTTCTAGAAGACCTTCTGGCACAGTGTAGAGATAACCACGAAAGATTTTGTCTTCCGTCTTTCTTTATCCTGCCCTTCCTATATTCAAAACTGGCATTTTTCCTAGGCTAGAAAAGTCTGCAACCAGTTTCTTCTTAAAAATTAGTCTTCTAATTACTGTGAGAATACCACAGTAACTTTGTGGTGAAGCACATGCCTTTCAGAAAGGAAGAGGAGTGCTTTCAGTGTTAGACTACCTTGTCTAACTGTTTAGCATTATTTACCTTCAGCCAGCCGGTATTTTGAGTAAGCTTTTGATAGGCTTTCACTCTTATTTGTTAAGATCTCCTCGGTATTCTACCTCATCCTTTCACTTAAAGTCAAAATAAGACCCCTTAAGTTCAAAATAAACACCCTTAATGCTAACCCTACTGCCCTCCAAAACCTGCAGGAAAGCACAGCCTTAACATCCCAAAGTGCAAAACAAACGAAAGAATTCTTTCTTCAAAATAATAGTAATTTAAAAAAAACACCGAAAACCCCATCAAAACCCAAACCCACAAATCCCCACACCCTCATGCCATTTTTCCACAGACAGGAGAGCAGCGGCACAAGCCCGAACCCACCCAGGGCCCTCGCAGCCTGTCACGGATGCCCAGCCGGATGCCGCCCGGGAGGAAGGACACGGGGCTGCCCCGAGCACCCCAATGCCCCGAGAACGATCTCCGCTGCCGGGGGACCCGGCCACGGCCGCCCAGCCCAGCCCGGCCCAGCCCGAGGAGGGGGCGAGGAGGACGCGGCTCCCTCCCGGCGCCGGGGCTGGGAGCGGAGCCGGGCGGGCAGGGCAGGGCAG